>JAMZAV010001204.1:0-160000 GCA_024449915.1 Sweltsa coloradensis
AAAAGCATATGTTTAGCTATAAAGCTAGCCCTATTTTTAGTACGAGGGGATGATTTACAACAGATGTAAGAAGGCTGCTATATGTTGCATAACATCATATATCTTTTGGACAACCCTGTATTACCATAACGAATCCGTAATTGTTTTTTAGGGTTGTACATCGTGCACAATGTTAGGTCGTGCAAACAAATTATGAAATGCAGATAAACTTTACCTAGGAAAAATATAAATGAACATATGTTTGCATATGAGACATTGGATACCCCTATCGTCTAAACGCCCCAGATGTTAACTGACAAACATGCATGCATGAGAAGAACAAAGGTTCAGCTGTGAGAAAACACACACTGTTTTAAGTTTGAGGGGATTATATACGTACAGATGAAAGAATGGCCACCACAAGTTTCATACTATTTTGTGTCTTTTTGGTCAACCCTGTATATACATATGGAAAATCAGTAGATGTATTATGGTTTGACATCATGTATGATGTTAGGTCTTGCAATCAAATTATAAAATGAAGATTAATTTGCATTAGAAAAAATATTTTAACATATATTTGCATATGTGACTTTGGACACCCCTACCGTCTAAACGCCCCAGCTGCCAATTGGCAAACAGGCAGAAATGGAAAGAACGATTAATTTCCTTTAAGAAAACATATGGTAGTATTAGTTCGAGGGGGGGGGGGGGGGGGGGTTAAGAGCCACCTAAAGGTAGGATTCCTATGCGACGACTGAAACTACTATAGCCGCGCGGCTTCAGCCACGCGATCAGAGTCGCGCGATCAGAGCCGCTTGTTCAAATTCCTATGCCGCGACTCTTGTTTCAGTCGCCACGTGATTAGCATGGAGGAAAACTGTTGGTAGCATATTTTCTTGAAGAAGAGGAAGAGGAATAATTGTTACTAAATATGCTAAATCAATTAAAAAGAAGTGACCCTAAACCAATGTACTTGGCGAGGAAGGAGGAGGGATTTCAAAGTATTCTAATACAGAGACATCTTTTGGACGATGCATCAGTGTTTAGGAAATTTTTCCGCTTGAATATTGACCAGTTCAATTACGTTTTGTCACTCAAAACAACAATAGTTCTATTATTTAATATAGGAAAACACTTCCGATCGCGTGGCGGCTGCGGCTAGACTGCTCATGGAGCAGTCGAGTCGTCCGGCTCAAGCGTCTCATTTAGAGCCGCATCAGTCGCGCGGCTACAGACGCGTCATAGGAACGGGTTCCATTCATTTACCTATAAAGCAGTGTGACTCACAGCCGCGCGTCTACAGCCGCGCGGCTACAGTCGTATCAGCCGTCGCATAGGAATCCGACCTTAACGGTCTAAGACGCTTGAGCCGGACGACTCGACTGCTCCATGGAGCAGTCTAGCCGCAGCCGCCACGCGATCGGAAGTGTTTTCCTATATTAAATAATAGAACTATTGTTGTTTTCGTGAAGCTGAGTGACAAAACGTAATTGAACTGGTCAATATTCAAGCGGAAAAATTCCCTAAACACTGATGCATCGTCCAAAAGATGTCTCTGTATTAGAATACTTTGAAATCCCTCCTCCTCCCTCGCCAAGTACATTGGTTTAGGGTCACTTCTTTTTAATTGATTTAGCATATTTAGTAACAATTATTCCTCTTCTTCTTCTTCAAGAAAATATGCTACCAACAGTGTTTCCTCCATGCCAATCACGTGGCGACTGAAACAAGAGTCGCGGCATAGGAATTTGAACAAGCGGCTCTGATCGCGCGGCTTTAGCCGCGCGGCTATAGTAGTTTCAGTCGTCGCAAAGGAATCCTACCTTTAGGATGGTACTTTTCTTTATCCAAAAAAATTTAAAGTTATTATCATCTTTTTTTATGGAAAAGTAGGAAAACCCCCAAAGGAAAGGGTAAAAAATTGTTACGGTTTTTTTCCATGAAAAGTTTGGGTAAAATTAGAGCATTTTTTTAAAATTTTAAAATTTTCCATAAAATTAATAGGCTACCTAATATGAATCTCAAAAAAAATGTTTTTGATTAAAAAGGGCAGTAAAAAAACAAACACTTACCACCTAAAAATACCTTTGTAAAACAAAAATGGTAACTAATAGCGTTAGTTTTTATTGTTACAAAAAAAAAGGGTTAATTTTTAAAATTTCAACTAATTTTATTCTTTTTACTGTTTACACCCGCATACCCTTTGGAAAAATTGTAAAAAAATGAATAATCCGTTTTGGAGATTTTGCTCGTTTTCGAAAAACACCCCCTTAAAGGGTAAAATGAAAACGTTTAAAATCACAGGTCAAAGGGGCTTTTTTTCTCGTTTTTTTTTAAATGGGTTTGAATAGTGGAGGAAAAACCCCATAAACTCCCTTTAATCCCCCCCCAACCGTGTACAAGACACGGGGTGGTGGGATTTGGATCGATACTTTTTCCTGGGTGATTTAAAAAAGACCCTAGGATCGACTCCTCAACCCGGGGCCCCCCGGCCCCCTTCATGATGGTGGTTACCCTTTCTCACCATTCCATGAGCTGCCCTCCTGGGGTTGCCCCATTCGACTTCGAGGGCTAGGCTTAAATAGTACCCGGGATTCTCCTAGCCCCAACTCGAGCCCCCCGTCAGCGTCATCTTCTCAGCTGGGTAACTTCAGTTCTCCGACCGCTAACGTTTTTTCCCAGTTTCCGTGAAACCCCCCCCACCGGGGATCCCCAGGCAGAGGGAACGACCCTGGGAATACCCGGCAACCCCATTGCTGCACCACGCTCGGGTGCCTAGGCTGGGATACTTGGTCGGAAACCCTGGTCCAAAACCCTCAAGCGCATGTTAAATTTTTTTTCTTTTAAACTCTACTTCATCACAGCTTTAATAGAGTAGCACACAGTTTGTCTAAAAAAATTTCAAAAATGCATTTAAAAGGTCTAATTCAAAAAGGGTTTAATGACCAAAATTTGGGTTTGGATTTTTTTTTAAATCCGTCACTTTGTTTGAAAATTTTGGGAAGTATTTTTTCGTGATACGAACTTTTAAAACCCAAAGGGGGTCATCAAAAAATTTAATTAAAATTTATCAAACCCTAAAAATTAAACCCCCAAACATCACTTTTTTCTTAAAGAATCCGCAGTTCCCCAAAATTGCTGGTATGTTAAGCCCAATGTTACCCCCATTTGGGAAAAAATTTCAGTTTTTACACCAAAAACCAAATTTGTTTTTTTTCTAATCTCCCGGCAAAACCCGGGGGGGTAGACAACCCGCGTAACGGGCTGTGCACGGGATATCACATGGCTCCATGTCAGTATAGGGAGGGTTTGTCCCCTTGAACACGTGTGACAAATGCCTTGTTTTTAAAAAAATTTTTCAAGTTCAAATGTTTTAACATACAGATTTAAGGTCAAGAAAAATTTTTATGTAATTTTTTGTTGGGAAAAAAAACAATGAAAATATAAAAAATTTAGAAAAGGAACATGTTTTACCCAGTTTCTGATTATTACCATCGTAATGTGGAAACTAACCTTCCAAAACAGCTGACTTTTCATTAAACTACAATGACAGAGGAGTCTGATTTTGCCATTCTTCTTCTTTAAAAATCGGGAAACTTTTGCTTTTTGTTTTCCCCTCAACCTGACACCCTAAAAAGTTAGCAAACTTTTTTACAAAAATATACTTTTTTAAATAAAAAAATGACTTACTCATTATGGTGATGTTTCAATATTTAGACACTAAAATACTAAAATAAAAACTAAACTGTCAAATGCGTAAAAAAATCCATTTTAAATGCACTAGGGTTTTTTTTTTTGGAATAATAAAATGTGTAGCAAAAACATTAATTGACTACCCCCGATAAAAAAAATTTACTGTTTGTTTGCTCATTTCCGTTAAAAACAGCTAATTCTTCTTCGTGATGAAAGCGGACCTAGAAAACCTCTGAACTTAAATTGTAAAGGGTTATGCTTCAATCAAAAAATATTTCTCATAAAAAATCTTACTTTTAGGGAAACAAAGGATCGATATGGCCTCTACGCACCACGTTTTGGGTATAATCGAAGAAATGAAATTATTTTTGGCTGATTGGTCTTGTGTATGGCTCGTTGGTCTTGTAATTACCTCTCTGCTTCCAAAAAACGGGCCCGGGTTTGATTCCCGCTAAAACAGAAGTTTTTAACTTCTGATTTGGGCTTGTCCATCATTTTTTGGGTTGGAAATTTTAAACGGTTAATTTGGAGCCCTCCTACAAGAAGCACATAAATAATTTAAAGTTGTTCTAAATTGGCCTTTTTATTCTGGTGTTGATCCGCGAGTGTACCCCTGTCCATACCACTGATTTCATTTTTCCCTTTTAACAAAATTCGATCTTTATTGGTTATCGCCCCTTTGGCGATTGCGTCGGGGCCTACTGGATTGGCTTGGTCGATTTGGTTTAATGTCCCCCCTGAAATCAGTAAAATGACTGAGTGGGTAGACTTAAATACGTTTTTAAAATTAATTTATTAATATAATCTTTTCTATATATTTTTTTCATTTTCATTACAATTTTTTTGGGAAATTTGTGGATCAAACCAGGCAAACGGTATCTGATCTTGAAATTTTTAAAGAATGTTTTAAATCTAAAATTTTAAAAGTGTTATGATCTTGGTTTCAAAGAATAATTTCTTTATAAAACGTCATTTAAAGGGCTCGATAGTCGGTATTACTTTGCTGCCCCGAACCTTCCCGCGGGTTTGGGACGAGGGAGGTCGGTTTAGGTCCCTCTCTGACTCCAGGCTTGCAGACGCTCGCCCACAAACGAGGATTGAGAAACTATACCTTCTTCTAATTTAAGGTGATCGACTGTACAAATGAAAAGAATACAAATTAAATTTAAAAAATACTGACTGGCAAAACCTTCTTTCTCGTTTAAAAAAATAAATCTCAAAATGCAGATATGAAGGTATTGCCACAAAATTTTGCATTATTTCTTTGATTAAACGATGTAACTGTCTTACGCAATTTTGTTCATCTAAAATTTAGTTAACGCTTGCTCTTGTCTATATTAAAACCGTACTAAAACGAACCCGATTAACAATGATGACAGGTAACCGTAATACACGGGTAGACATCGTCAATAAAAAACGCTCGTCCATTAACGCGACTGGAAACAGCCATCGCGAAACGGACAAGTTTACTAACAAAATGTTGGAAATTTATATTCATAATCACAGAGCTTAATTTAAAGTTGACCTTCCAGTTTCCGAACCCGGTACGGATGTATACCCTGAATAAATATTAAGATACAACTATAGATCTTCCGAAAACAAATGAAATGGGCTATGTTGGGGCCGTGGCCTTGAGAAAATGGTATTTTGTGGACTGTATAATTGAATTTAGCAACTGAACTTACCCTAAGATGTAGTGCGGGTGTGAAATGAAGTTCAGAGCAGGGTAAGCGTGGTGACGTAGTTGGTGAGCACACCACGTAACAGATAGGAAGAATTAAAGAGCTCGAGCTTGAAGGAAGAGAATGAAGTAAGAAAATGTGCCTGGAAGTCATCGAACCCAGACTGCAGTATCACTGGATGGCGAACGAACTGTGAGCTTGAGTGTGGACTGGAAGTCGGGCGAACTTTAGAACGGAGATGAACTGGTGCACTGTACACTTCGCACTGAATATATGAGACTGAGAATCGAAGTTTGATCTGCTCTCTGAGCAGCCAAGAGAAACTTCACCCTGTGAAGGCAGACGGGCAACTGGCTGGCAAGGTCTAATCGCGAGAGAAGAGATAACATGAAAAACTAGTCATGAAGAGGGGAAAAGAGGGGTAACCAGGGTGAATCAGATCACAACGAGAAATACAAGAGATGATACGCGAAAATATAAACAAACCTAGAAACTATACTATTCTAAACAAGAACATCGGCGTGAACAGGCTATATCTATTGATTTTATCTGAAACACAAAGAATTAAATAAAAATTAAATATTTATTCTAAAGTTTATTTGTTTAAAATGTTTACTATAAAAT
Source organism: Sweltsa coloradensis (assembly GCA_024449915.1). Taxonomy (NCBI): domain Eukaryota; kingdom Metazoa; phylum Arthropoda; class Insecta; order Plecoptera; family Chloroperlidae; genus Sweltsa; species Sweltsa coloradensis. The sequence goes on from JAMZAV010001204.1 coordinate 5,982, forward strand.
TGTCCGCTTAGAATCATTATGTAAAAAAATACAAGCATCATATGCCTATGAAGACAACAAAAAGCGTACATCCTGTCCCAATACTTGGCCTATGTCTGGGATTCGAATTCTCAACACACGATACTGCAATGACGAGTAGGTCATTGCTATTATAAAAGATTGATCTATCATAAATATTGTTTGATATAAAAGCTTCATAAATACGAAATTTGTTTCCAACAATAAATGATTATACATGTAATGTTATACGACAATCCAAAAATCGATACGTTCGAAAGACACGCGCCTGTTACATCACCCATTTATTGTGTATTATTTGTGTTTGAAATTATATCGTTGACCATCTGTCGAGCGTACCATAAAGCATCGGTTTGTCGTATTTATGACGCAACATGTCCGATGAATTCAGAAGCCGGTTCACATCACGAATACAGCCACGCCTACATCAAACCAAACTATCCACTACATTAAATTAGTCTAGTTTCTTGGATGAGTTTAGCAATTCCCCTACCCTGAGTAAGATAGCTCGGGTGTTTTGATTATGATTTAGTTCAAATGATTGCCTGTTTGTGTGCGCTCTATTGGACAAGCAACTTTTCCTATCGTGCTGAAATATTTAGGGGACCTCCAAACCTCGTTGGTCTCATGGTTACATGCTCTGCTTTTATTGCAGATGGTTCTGGGTTCGATTCATGCTTTAGCCTAAGTCAATTAGTTCTTGGATAAAAAGTTGCAAAGTGTTACTTTGGAGCCGTCCTGGCAACGCGACCCACAATAAATTCTAATGTTGTTCCTAATCAGACTTGTTAGTTAGTTGGTAATTTAGTTTTGTTTATGGAAATCAAAAGTAAAGTTATCATTGCCCATTCAACATTATTGATTCTGTCGTTTTCCGCGTGTGGAATCGTGTCCAGCTTGATTGAACGGTGTTTCATAAATAAATATGCCAGTCTATAGTTGGTCATTGTTTGCCCGTTGATAGTGTTGGAGCCTACAGGGCTGACTTGGTCGGCTTTAAATTTTATGTCCCCCACGGAAAATCAGTTCTGTGACTAAGTCGGTAGACTTTTAATACGTTTTTTTTGTTACGCATTACATAAGTCTATTTTGTTGAATGAGCTCAGCGAAGACTAGTTTCACTACCCAGGAAAAAATAGCTCGTGTGTTTTACTTATGTGATTGCCTGTTCGTTTGCCTCTGGACAAGCAACAACTCCGACCATTTTTAAATTTTTTAGGGAACCTTCAAATCTTTGGATAGAAGAAATGTCTCTCATAAAAATCTATTTGATTGATAACTTGATTTTGATGTGACCTCACCAATCCGGCCAAACGAAACATGAAACCAATGAAACAGTATTTTTTTAAAGGATTGCAATAATCAACCAACATTTACAAGAAATGAAGTCTTTTTTATAAATTTTGTGTAAAAAATTATTTAAAAAATGCCAAACTTTGGGAACATTTTAAAAATTTTCTTTAGTTTTAGAATTTTATACTAAAATCGCCTAATTTGTTTTGAAAAAAAGCTTCACACAAGTTCTAGACTGTACATTTATCTACGAAATAAGTTATCAGTTATGAAATTCGCGTGTATAATAAATATTTAACTTCTGAAGTACGAATGCATGTTCCGGTTGATATTTTAGGCTTGTACGCCTGTAGGTAAAAGTATGAATAGTCACTTTGTTTCAAAGTAATTCGGTGACTTAGAGACAATTAAAATGTTGTTGTTAATAGTTTTAAAAACATGGTTCAGAATCGGTCATATTGTTGAGACTGTGCCTTTGTTATGTAGAAAATGCATCCGTGAGGGGTTATGTATTTATTTGATCCCCACAAATACAAAAATTTGTAAAAAAAAAAAAAAAATTGGCACCAAGCTCTCCTTCAAAAGTCTTCGGCTGTGAACGCTGTGAGATATAGACGTTTAGCCAAGATTTTCATTCTTTCTCCGTAGTGTGAATGATCTTAAATAATCTTACTTATTTTCAATGCGAAACTAGGGAAAAAGAATGAAATGCTTGGCTCAACTTCTATATCTCACAGCATTCACAGCCGAAGACTTTTGAAGGAGAGATTGGCTGCCGTTTTTCTTTTTTTTTTTACAAAAAAATGACATGTAATGGCCAATAGTGAGGTTATGTCCAGCCCCCAAAAAAATAAAACATTTTTCTTCTATTTTAAGAAAGGCCCTCTTTCATTCAGAAAACTTTTTGGCCATGTTTCTTCAACTTTCAAATTGTCGGACAGAGGTGGTACAATAGCCTTAAGTATAGGGGAGGAAAGGGGTACTCAACACATGGCTCGCTCACTCGTCTAGCAACGACTTTGGCGTTTTCCAAGTTTATTATTTTATAAGCAATCCAGAAGTTACTAAGTAAACCGTCTCGGTGGCTTAGGGGTAAAGCATACGACCTTCAGTCCGGAGACTCGCGTTCGAAAACAGCATCAGATGGATTTTGTATTTTCTGAATTAATTTCCATTTAGAGTAGCAATTAATATTAATATATCTACCTGTGTGCTCGTTTTAAATGTAGACTGCAAAATAGCTGTTAAATGAATCTCGTTCTGAAACTAAATTTAAATCTTCAGTGCGATGACAACAGCCGTCCGTTCAGTCCAAATACTTGACGATATTGTTTGGAATTTCTATACGTGTTCTCAATATGTGTTGCTATTGCGACACTTTGCGTATTGCTGATAGGTCGAAATACGTTCAACAGTCTATAATTTTGTCTAAGCTAATAAATATTGTTTCCAAGTAGGCGCATGTATATAGTTTTACAGGCAACTGTTCGTGTTTTAAATTATAGTGCTTGCTGTCTGGCGAGCGAAACATTAAATAGTATATGTAGCATTCGTGTTTAAATTTCGATCAATAAATTCGAAAAAAAAGGGACTGAACCAATATATCAACATTTCCATCGTAACGGCGTATCATCGTAGTCCATATTCGGCGAAACCTCGTACAACCCATATGTGGTTAATTAACTTTTGATATTCAATTATTTTATTTTGTGATTCAAACAGAAAGGCAACTGATATTAATTATTTGTTTATTTGTGTTTACAAACAGGACACAATGTCCTACAAGTGCAATTTACCAAACATTACATAGGGTAACAAAACAATCAATACAAAACTTTACAATAGAATAAATATTAAATTTGTTACAACGATAAAAATAATATTTACATGGATGTATGTGAGTGGTGATGTAGGTCTATATATATTTGAGTGTATGTTTGTGTGTGCATGCATGATTTACTGAAGACATAAGAGAAGTTAATTATCGATTATTTATTTTATTTGAATTAGAAAGTGATGGATATTACTATTGTTCAAATCTGAATGAGGCCTGTTCAATAGCAAAAGATTGTTATAAGTAGACTGTAACTTCACTTATAAAAATAAAAAATTGTGCACGTCAACTTTGCTGGAGAGAAGTTGACACGGTTTATGAATACGTGTATTTCTCGGTGGCACACGTTATATCAATGATTCGATTTCTGTTGAGTCAAGCAGGTTATTGTCAATTTTATTTGAGAATAAACTTGGTAATCATATAATCTTTTCTAGTAACCCTGACGGGCAGGATTTACCAATTGTCAAAAGTGAAATATAATGAAGACCAAAACCTAATTACGTCCGTCTAATCATTTGACTTTGGGAGAGCGAGAGAACTACTCAAGGCAGTGAAGTGTAATTTAATTTAATCTTTTGTCAGGTAAGGCTATTCGACCGCGTTTTTTTATTTTTATACCATTTTTCTACCAAGTCAAATTATAGTGAATGGCTTTTAAACCTAGATCTATTAGAAAATCAAAACTAGTTTTTTCAACATTTTTCGATCGGGCACACGGCTAATATCGCCTCTTCAAAATAATTTCAAACTTCAATTCGACAAGGCACACCACTCAACGTAGGGTGTTGTGTTTTTGTGACATTAATTTTCAACTGGTTTTGCAGAGGCTGACTGCTGTTTTTTTTTCAATTTTTCCCTGCGATTATTTTTTTCTTTGGCGGTATTTTTGTATCAATTTTTGCCGCCAAACGAATAAAATAACAGGAAAGACATTTGTTATAAAAAAATCTTGTTGCTCTCAGTCAGCCTCTAGAAAATCAGTTGAAAATTAATGTCACAAAAACACAACACCCTACGTTGAGTGGTGTACTTGGGCGAATTGAAGTTTGAAATTATTTTGAGGTGGCGATATTAGCCGTGTGCCCGATCGAAAAATTTTGAAAAAAATTGTTTTGATTTTCTAATAAAGCTAGGTTTCAAAGCCATTCACTATTATTTGACTTGGTAGCATATTTCGGAAAGTAGAAAAATGCGGTCGATTAGCCATAAGTGCATTACATGATATTAATTAAATCTTTAAATTACTCAGAAGTCTCGTGATCACCAACTGAGTTTAGCAAATATAAATCGTTGTAATTTTGTAAGACTAAGTCAAATTGTAAGTATAGCAGGCCATGTCACACACACTGAAATACGAATGATATAAAAACGGTCCAGTGTAAATATATATTTGTTATGATGTTGTCTTTGGTGATATTAAACATAATGATGATATATTCAAGGTTCAATCAGACCAATCATAAACTCATGTTAGTTTATCATTAGTCATGATGTTAAATAATGACGTAAGTGATGCTTATATGTTACACATATTCAGTCTCGTGGATTCCATCACACTAACCTGATATGTTTGCGTGTTTGTGACACACCAGTGTTCAAATGTCAAATTTAATATAATCCTTTATCTTAAAGGGATATTACACGGGGACTGCAGGCAATTGAGAAATTGCAATTGGCAATTGTTTCAATTGCCACCATCCGTATATATTTTATCGATATGACATCGCCGCCCCGCACCTTTTCACGATATGACCTCGCCGCTCCGCACCTATTTTCTATATAACCTCGCCGCCCCGCACCTTCAGCCGAGGCTATCTAAGGCGGCGCTGCGTGCTTGCCAACCACTGTGACTCCAACCTCCGTAGAGTCACAGTAAACCTTGAAAATGTCGGACGTAGTACAGACGAAACGTCGGTGGCCCCCCAGGTTCTGCCCTGGTTCATCTTATTTCGACGGGGTTTTTCCCCCAAGATCCTTGTTTTATCATATATATTTATAAGGGGCAAATGTAAATCTTCTTTCGTTGTCCACTCAACACTGACACCCTGAAATCTGGTTGGCAAAATAATTAGTTAACAGTAAAACAAAATATAACTGAAAATTGTCGTCACTCCTTTGGGGAGGTTTTTTGTTGCCTCTCTATTTCATGTCAATATCAATTATAAATTGATTCTGCTATACAAACTATTAAAATGCGCTAGTAAGTACAATTATTTAATAAACGTTGATTTTTAATATGAGCTTAGCTTTATTTTAATTGCCCTTATATAAATAAACAAGTGTTGATTTTTTGGATATTTGTTTACTTTCTGCCGTAAAAATAACTAATCCGATCTCCATGAAATTTGGGGGACATTTGAAATCTCTGAAATAAGACTTTCCCCCGGTTCGTCGGTTTGGGTACAATCGAATCAACATTTAAATAAACAAAAAAAAAGGAGAACCATGACCAATAGAGATGGGCATATTTAAGTAGGAAAAACCGCGATCAATCATGCTGGACACGATTCCATCCGCGGACAGCACCAGAATCAACAAAGTCATTTCGGAACAACATTTTGCCTCAATTGCAAGGACGGTTTCAAAGTCACGGCTTAAAAATTCCTCCGCCAAGAACTGACGGTCTCAAGTCCACATCAGAAGTTAAAAAAACTTCTGGCTATAAGGGAACGACTTGGGTACCTTCAGGTTTAGAAGCGAAACGCTAACACAAGACCAAACAAAACACACTTTTGTCATATATTTTTGTCAATATATCCTTTCCCTTATTTTTTTCAATTTCTTTGGGGATATTTCCTTGATTCGTGGATATAAATCAGGCAAACGGCTACTCTGATCTTGACGTAACTTTAAGGGGAAATTTATGTTACGATTTTTAAGTACAATCAAATACTTTTACTCATAAAAATGTTTTTTAGTTTAACGAGAGTTGAATCGCCCCTTTTCCCCGGCGCTATTTTTGGTAGTTATATTTTTCCCCTTAGCTGTTGGTATTTCTTGTTTTTGTATTCATAAGTTGCACATATTGTTATCACCTGTTTGAATTTCTGCCTACAACGTCTTTTCCTGGTTTTCTCGCGTTCGACTTATGCAAGTGCTTTGTCAATGCAGTTCACCTCTCGCCTTCACTCGATAAAGGCAAAGTTCTTTTTCGTCTCAACTTCTCTCGCTCGCTACTCGCAACGCACGTGTCCGCTCTCCGGACATTCCCACTCACTGTACGCACTCAAGCGCGTAGCCGCCTGCCGCATCCGTCTTGGAATACAACGACGGGTTTCCGAGCTGCAGTCCTGGGTTCGATTTGCCTTCCAGGCATTCTCTAATTTCCTACTCATATTCCAAACTCGATTTTTCTTTATCCCTTTCTCTCTCGCGGTGGGCTTAACATCTCGCCCATCGTACTTACCTCTGCACTGCCTCCTTCAGCCTACGTCAAGATTGGGGGGAAAGTTCAGATCAAAAATATATACAGCCCAATTATTCTCGGAGTGAGCACCTCGGCTCGAACACATGGTCCCCCGGGCCGGATGCTACGGTGATTTTCCGCATTTTCGCAAATATTTTCTCATTCAAGGTTAGTCCTTGTTGGTCATCGCACTCCCCACACGGTGTTGAGTGTTGTTGTTTTCCGCTCTCGTGTTTCTGTTGATTGCGCTATTCAGTGTAATTGTCTTTTACTTTTGTTTCCTCTTATTGTTGATACTTGTAATCTCCGTTCATCATGGAAGAGTTGCAAGCTCAGCAAAAAAAAGTTAGTTGCTCGACGCGAGTTTATATTCGCGTCCGTTCAGCGAACTTTACAATGCGTTCGAAAAATAAAACCCGATCAAGTTGAGGCATTTAGGCCCCGTTTTGATAATTTGTCTCATTGGAATCTGAGTTCCGCGAAATCCAAATGTCTATTGCCGAACCCCAACACCCAAGTAGTTCTTCCCGCTAAACCCGATCGAAATAGCAAATTTCAAGACATTTTTGAAACGCTTTTTTTTGCTTGTAAGTTTCGTTATACTACGGTTGAAAAATTTAAAATCAGCGCCCTGGTGTGACTCAACCTGGTCCTCTGTCCGCCTCAGTTCACCATCTCTTGCATTGCCAGTCATAGATCTTCCAAGTTCAAAGGAGACTTTGCAAATGGCCCGAATTCTATTCTCTTTTCAATCTCTGATCGATGATAATAAATCATTAAGTAATGTTAAAAAAGTTACACTATTTAACAACTTCATTGTCTGAAACTCCGTTGGCCCTCGTCTCAGAGTTCAAATAATTTGAAGAAAATTACCCCCTCGCTCTGAACACTCTCATCTCTCGTTATCAAAACAAGCGATTACTGGGAGTTGTATGTCCACAAGATTTTAGATTTTGTTCCTCTAAAAAACGTCACCCTATGACGGTCTTCAAGCTTTCTAAAAACACATCGAAAACTCTGTCGAATCTCTGAAAGCTCTAAATATTCCCGATTTAGGTGATTTCTTATTGTTATGTTTGGCATTAGCTAACTCGATGCGTCATCTCGCAAGCTTTAAAAAACAGACAAACATCTAATTCAACTCCCCGAGTACAAATCGCTAATCGTTTTTCTCGAAGACCAATCTAGAACGATGGAGTTATGTGCTGTGGGAAAAAAAGTTCTGTTACTACCGTCAAAAGTTCTCTCCCTTCAAAGCGAATCAACACCTTGTAAGTGTCGTCACCTCCCTCGAACAACAATGTGCAGCGAGTACCCACTAACTCATCTCGTAATCACTCTCATTTAAAACTGTGTCCGCTTGTCCGGTATGTAAGGCTTCTCATACATTGTACCAGTGCAATGTTTTCCGTGGTTTAACCATAGACCAACTTTTATGACACGCTGCGCCAATAAACGCTGTTTTAATTGTATGGGTGCACATCTGCGATCCCAATGCACTTCCACAAAAATCATGTTCTGTGTGTCAAAGCTCTAAACATCATTCATGTTACTTTCAGAATCCGCTCCGCCCTCGCTGACGATACTCCTGTCACCGAGCAAGGTTCCTTCAGCGCCCCAGACTCTGCCCAGTCAAGTCCAGGCTTCGAGCCCCACCATCAAACTGTCATACTAGGCACCGTTCGCGCACTCATTAGTGACGCGCACGGGATCATGCAACCCTTTCGCGCGGTTGTGACTCCGGGTCCAAATTTTCTGCTATCACTAAGTCGTTAGTGCAACGTTTGGGCTTGCAAATTAAATCCACCCACCCCCCAAAACTGTCAGGTGTCGGACAAACTAATACTCGAGTGCATGGTATTGTGCAATGCAGTTTAGCTTCTCGGCTCTCTGGGCAACCCTCTATGCATGTCAATGCACACGTTCTCTCAACTATTGCCGGCAATTTGCCTACATCCTCCGTGTCCACTGCGTCTAGAGCGCTATCAGGACCTTGACCTCGCTGACGATCGCTTCAATGTACCAGGGCCCATTGATTTCCTCATTGGTGCCGATCTCTACTCAGACATTCTCTGTAAAACCGGACACACGATCGTAGGCAGCAAACCTGCCGCACGGTTTTTGGTTGGGTAATCTTAGGTCCGGTCCACGCTACTCAACCAGCACCTGAGTCATCCTACTCATTTCTCGCGGGTGACAAGCCCCCCGTTGGAAACATACTCTCCGTCTCTTCGGGGAAACAGAAGAAGTCAGTCGACCTCCCTCTCTGGACCCAAGGATTCGCTCGTTAAAGGGAGCACTTCATTAAAACTCACTCTCGCGACCCCTCGGCCGCTACTCGGTCGCTCTACCATTCAAGCCTGATTGCGTCATCCCAAAGGCTAAAATCGTGACGTCGCGCTAAAGACTTTTGTCAGTTTAGAGCGTCGTCTGAAGCGTGATCCTCCACTTATGACTCATATCATGAGTTCATGAGTGATTACGCTCGTTCACTTGCACATGAAACCCTTTCCCCTCTCGACCTGTGGAGTACATAATCCCGCATCATTGTGTACACAAGGTCACAAGCTCTACCACAAAACTGCGAGTGGTATTCAACGCCTCTTCTCCTGATAAAAGTGGAGTCGCTCTCAACCACGCCCTGCTGAGTGGTCCTAAGCTTCAAAGTGACCTTCCCACTGTTCTAACCACTTTTTGCCCCTTATCCTGTAGCTTTGTGCGCGGACGTGAGACAGATGTACCGTCAAATCCTTGTGCACCAGGACGATGTGCTTTTCAGCACATATTCTGGCGTCCTGACCCTACTCTCCTGTCATTGACTACGAGCTCAAAACAGTGACCCACGGTCTCACGCCCTCTGCCTTCCAGGCCCAACGAGTGTTGCAGCAACTGGTCGTGGACGAAGGTGCTAAGTTTCTCTCGCTTCACGCGCCCTTACTTCAAACATCTACATAGATGACGTAGTTTCAGGCGCCAGTGACCTTGACGAAGCCCTCGTGCTTCGTGCTGAGTTGCAGTCCCCTCACTCAGTGTGCAGGCGTCGAGCTACGCAAGGGGCTAGCAATGTTCCCGACGCCCTTTAGCTCCCCCCAAGGACCATCTAGAAACTCCCCTGGTCTTCTCCAACGACGAACAAACTTTGAAAATTCTCGGTCTGTTGTGGGACCCTCGTTTTCCCATTGCTTCAGCTTCCACACTCTGCCCTTTGTAGGTTGCGTCCCCCAAACGGTCCATACTCTCCTACATCGCGCGCATATTCGACCCACTCGGGTTTCTCACCCCTTTCGTCTCCTGGATGAAGGTGTTCATGCAGAATCTCTGGCTCTTGCGCGTGGAGTGGGATGAATCACTCTCGGAATCACTCTCTCAACTTGGGTCACTGCCATTGAAAGCGTGCCCCAAGTTGAGTGATGTTCATGTTCCGCGTCTCCTTGTCATGAACGATGCCACATACCGGCTTGTAGGGTTTTGCGACGCCTCCGAGAAGGCCTATGCTGCTACTCTTTACTTGCACGTTGAGACGTGCTCGCAATCGTCACGTCAGATTGTTGAAGCCAGGAGCAAGGTCGCGCCCGGCAAGCTGCTCACTGTGCCCAAGTTGGAACTCAGTGGAGCATGGGTATGGTCTAGGGTGCTTAAAGACACCCTACCCGCTCTCAAGCCCTTGCACATAGAAACAGTGTTGCTATACACTGACTCCACTATCGTGCTCGCTTGGCTCAGTACCCCCCCGCACCAGCTGAAGACATTCGTCGCCAATCGGGTAGTCGAAATACTTTGAGAAACCCCTTCCCCTGAATTGGGCTCATGTTAGTTCTGAAGAGAACCCTGCCGATTGCGCCTCTCGGGGGCTGCTCCCCTGGACCTGTTGAACCACCCCTATGGTTCTCTGGTTTTCCCCCTTCATGCGTTTTTCCCCCCTCAACGTGGTCTCGCTCGGTTCCCTTCGTTGAACCCCGCCACGACTGCCCGAGCTGAAAGCGTTTTCCCACGGTGCTGATAACTCATGATCCCGTCATTGATCCTCTGCTTTTCAACTGCAGAGTTTCTCCTCGCTCTTGAAAGCCAAACGCGTGTTCGGTCACGTGGTACGCTTTTCCCGCATCTTGCTTGCTCGTCGAAGTAACCTTGCACCCCCCTCTGGGCCTCTGCTCCCGTCCGATCTTGAGGGCGCGATGCGCCTGTTCGTGCGCATCACTCAGCAGCAGTACTTTGCTGATGAGCTCAAGCAACTGGCTAAACACTCGTTCGTGACCCCCCGCATCGCCACCCTCAAGCACTTCATTGACTCCCGGGGGGTTTGTCAGGGTTGGGCGGCAGGCTTCATTATTCTTCTCTCCCCGAAGAAAGCTCGTCATCCCCTCTTGCTTCCCAAGGAAGCGCATTTGTCCGCGCTCTTGTGTGATGCCTTCCCTCTCTCCTCCTTGCACTCTGGCCCCCGCACTGTGCAAGCTCTCATTCAGCAGATGTATTGGATTATCTCTCTGCGTGGTTTGATACGGCAAAAGCATTCGTCGCTGCTTTAACCGTTTCAAATTCCGCGCCAAGCCTAATCAGCCAATTATGGCCAATCTGCCTGAAAACCCCGCGTTAAGCCTTCGCGTGCGTTCCTCCACGTGGGGACAGACTACGCTGGCCCATTCTCAGTGAAGAGAGTCCTCGTCGTAATGCCTCCATCGTCAAAGGCTAAATTTTGTCTCTTCGTCTGCATGGCCACCAAAGCTGTTTCACCTTGAGTGGTCTCTGACCTGTCCACTGAAGCTTTCCTGGCCTGTCCCTTTATCGGTTTCTCGCCGGCGTGGACTCCCAGCTCACATTTACTCCGACTGTGGGCCCTAACTACGTAGGTGCTGCTCGCTCGCTCCGCGAGATCTACGATTCTCTCACGGCAGCTGAGACCGCCATCGGCGGACAAGCTTGCACTACGTAATGTTAGGTGGCATTTCAACCCCCCTTACGCTCCCAATTTTCGGTGGACTTTGGGAAGCCGGGGTAAAAATCCGCCAAGTTACTCCTGCATCGACTAATTAAGGATCCGCCCTTAATTTCGAGGAGTACTCCACCCTGTTTTCCCCGCATCGAAGCCGTGTTGAATTTGGGCGTCCGCTTTGTGCCACTTCGTTCCCACCCCCTTTGGGTGGCCCAGATTACCTCTCTCCCCCCACATTTGTTGATCGGCACCTCGCTTCTCGCACCTCCCGAAGTTGCTGTCGTCGAGAATGCCTCTCACCTCTCTCGTTGGCTTCAAGTCCGTCAACTGCATCAAATCTTTTGGACCACGTTTGGGCCTCTGAGTATCTGCACACGCAGATGCAGTATGGGAAGTGGGTGCGCGCGTGCCCGAACCCCAAGGTCGGTGACGTGGTCTTCGTGTTGGAACCCGCTACCACTCCTTTGTCTTGGCCTATGGCCCGGGGGGTACAAGTGTGCCCTGGCAAAGACAACGTTTATCAGAGTTGGGGTCCGTTCGGACTCCCAAAGGAGTGTTTACCCGTCCGGTGAACAGTTGGTGATCCTCCCTCCTTCTAAGTTATTCGTTTTGGCTCGGTCTGAAAGTTGTAGTTCTGAGTTATTTCTCTTGGTCCTATCTAAAATATCCATTTTGGTGGGCGGTTATGTTCGCGCCTTTCGAGGGGCTATTGTGGTAGTTATATTTTTCTCTTTGCTGTTGGTATTTCTTGTTTCGTATTCATAAGTTGCACATATTGTTATCACCTGTTTGAATTTCTGCCTATCAGACGTCTTTTCCTGGTTTTCTCGCGTTCGACTTTATGCAAGTGCTTTGTCAATGCAGTTCACCTCTCGCCTTCACTCGATGAAGTGCAAAGTTCGTTTTCGTCTCAACTTCTCTCGCTCGCTACTCGCAACGCACGTGTCCGCTCTCCGGACATTGCACTCACTGTACGCACTCAAGCGCGTAGCCGCCTGCCGCATCCGTCTTGGAATACAACGACGGGGTTTTCCCACTGCAGTCCTGGGTTCCCATTTGCCTTCCAGGCATTCTCTAACTTCCTACTCATATTCCAAACTCGAGTTTCTTTATCCCTGTTCTCTCTCGCGGTGGGCTTAACATCTCGCCCATCGTACTTACCTCTGCACTGCCTCCTTCAGCCTACGTCAAGATTCGGGGTAAGTTCAGATCAAAAAATAAAATACAGTCCATTATTCTCGGAGTTGAGCACCTCGGCTCGAACAAGAGTTTAACTCCAGGTTCACAGTCGGTCGCCTTGCATTATTGAATGAAGGCAGACATCCCACACAGCACACCACGTTTTCAAAAAGTTACTTTTTATGTTACGATGTCTGCAGAAAAGTTAGTTTAAAATAAACATTTATACAACGTGCGGAAAATGTTATGTTGTAACAATATTCTTTGGTTGTCAAAATTTTTCTTACAACGATGTTGTAACATTTAGCAATTATAACATTTTGGTGGAAGAAAAAGAACAATATTTACTTTATTTAGTAACATCTTTATCGTTGCTACAATGTCGTGCCATTTCCAGTAAATAGTTTGGTAAAACGTTGTGTTATCGTTGAAACTGGTTCACTTCTCACGTTCTGAGAACGTTTACATTTTCTTGTTTTAAAAATTTGAAATCCTAACGGTTAAATGACGTAGCGATTTCATAAAATATTCATGCAACATTGATAGGAAAATTCTTCTTTAAACATTTTAAATCTCAGCGCTTTTTTGCGGCGTGGGGTAGCTTGTCCCGTGTTGTCTGTGTTCTGCTCATTCGACAATCAGTCGTCGGGGGACGAGACGCATGTTTATGTGGCTGTGTGTCTATAACTTGGGCGGAAACGCGAAGGCAAAGGGCGGACGGACGGAAGAAACGGAATACATTAAAAATTGTGTGAAACGTGTATTTCGTCGCGTCGCGTATTAGTTCGAGGTTTCGGAACCCTTGTGGGGGTTTCCCTCTTAAACGACTGATTGCTGAACGTGCTTTTATTTGATGTTTCGCTTGTTCATGATCGTGTTTCAATGCTTTGACCAATGCCTGAAGAATTTCAATACCGCTAAGTGAGTGATTGAATTGTGTCAGCTCAAATATTGGATTACCTTAATTTGCTTATTTCGTTATTTGGTCTATTTATTTATAATTGTCCACTCTAAAATTTCAACATCTAGTCATAATTACTTCTGCTGTTTAAACCTTAAAAATGCACTAATACATACCATCAAAGAATGTTTAATTAGTAATATAATTTTTTAAATAGAAAATGGCTACATGCAATGCTGTATTTGGTGAACCAATATTATTGTGATGTTGAATGATATATTCACAACCATGACATCCAGTTAAGTTGTCCTTTCATTTTCCCGAGCTGACGAATCTATACCATGAAAAAACATTTAAATATCTATTGATTAAGCGGTAGCTGCCGCGTCACACGCACGTGCACAATAATTCGTATGTCAGTCATTTTTTAACGTATGTAAATACAATTTTGCAGGTGCACTCAGCATAATATTTACGTTTTGTTTTTATAAGAAGATAAATATGAAAAATGTTACTATTTTAGCAACAAACATCAAAATACAATTAATTTCGAAAATATATTACAATCTCGATCGGATTCATACCTATTATGACTTTCAGTATAATATATAACATTAAACTTGCTATGTATTTTCATTCTCCATAAAGTTACCTTTAAATAGACGTGTTTCATTTAATTGTAAATTATATACAGCATCCACAAATTGAGTTTTAGTGAAACATTGTAATCGCCGCCATTTTCCAAGATGGCCGCTAACGCAGAAGGCGGATTTTGGTGGACCCGAAGTAAGTTTCATAAAACAACATTCTTGAATGATCCTGAAAAATCAGCTTTCTTCTAATTTTTTCCGGGTCGGTATAGAAAATTGGGTTAAAATTATGTCACTAAATTAATTCGCCTCATGATTGCATGCATGCATATTTTGTTTTTGAACTAATAGCCCAGGAATTATAGTTTTTGACATCAATATTCTTAACCTAAAGCTGATTTTTGGCACACATGTAGCATTTGTCATTCTTCAAACGTACCGAGAGTTCCCAAAATCACGGGACGCTTGCTACCTCCGCTATAGCGCCAAAAGGGCATAAGTCACACATAAAAATGCTTGTAAAACCTGAACCAACAGAGATATATCTGTGATTTTTGATTCAAAATGATCGGACTATGTATGCTTTGTGTTTGTGTGACTATTAGTCACAAACACGAATAGTGCTGCTGCCTAACTCAATACTTCCAAGCATATCCCGTTAATCTTGAATTAGGTCGAGTTCACGAAAAATTATCAAGACATAAAAATAAGCGGGTGGCTGTCTTGTGAAAGCCCCTTTTTGATGATATCTAGATGCAAAATTATTTCATTGAGCGAGCGTCTCCACTTGACTCTTATGGCTCGAATGTCTGTTTTATTTTTTATTTTTTTTTCCTGTTACTGCTTCGGTACAGGTCGCACCGTTTCTCTGATCGACCTGAAATTTTGCACACATGTACATACCACCTGTGCGGGTTGCTGTATAGTTTTTGAACAAAATCCGATCGTTGGTTATAAAAAATAAGAAATAAAAAAATAAAAATAAATTTTTTGCAGGGTCAATAAGTACAACATTATCTTCTATTTTACAAATTTTCAGCTAAATCGGTCAAGACCTTAAAAACTTATTGGTAATCATAATTCGAAAAATGATGTTAAAAAATCACGGAGGCAGTGAAGATTCAACATTGAAAGTTTTTGTCTTCAAGTATTTTGAAGGTATGCCTATGTTGATATGTAACATTATGGGAATGTCGTACTCGGGTCGTGTTGCACGTACCGGTGCTCGCTCAACAACGCGACGGGACTTTAGCGTTTTACTAGTATTTTACATTACCTACCTTGTTTGTGCTCGATTAAAATGTAGATGATTTGAAATTCAAACTAACCTTCAGTGAAAAGACAATAAATGTCGTCCGTTCTATGGTAATACTCGCCCAATAATGGCCAGGATTTATTTTCAATGCGTTTGATGTTGAGAAACTTTGCTTAGAGCCGATTGGTCGACATACATTCTACATTGTTTTGTAACCGCCCTAAAGTCCTTGGTTAGTTACAGGAATAATAATGAATCGTTCATGAATGTGCGTAGCTAATAAATAAACAAATTTTTTCCATATTATGCGCGAGGTTTATTGCATGTCGCAACAAACATGTTTATTGGTTTGGTTTGTCGGAATTGTTAACAATATCACTAAAAAATGAAAAAGTCCATCCCGACCAGGGTTTGAACCCGGCGCCTACCTGGAATGTGGGTGACCCAGGTTCGAACCGCGGTCCGGATAGACCTTTTTAATTTCTGAACTGAATAAAATAATCAACATTTTGTTAATCTACTCTCCTGATTTAGAGCAAGGTCATTTTAAATTAATATTAAAGATGGCAGAAGTTTTGCGGTTGTACATGGTTAACTATACATTTAGATTTGTTAAGTTTGTTAATTGTTAATTGCCTGGATATTCTTCATAGTTCATACAACTAAGAAATTTAGAAACTGGTACGACCAGTAATTTGCGAAGATTGATTTAATTAATGTGTGTTGGAGAATTTAATTTTAAAACAATTTATTGCAATTTACATAAATTGGTGAACAGAATAACAGAAACAATTGAAATTAAAATGTTAGTTTGTAAAGCACACAATAATTAATTATATTATTGTAATTACCTTACTTAACAAATCTTACTTATAATTTAATTTCAGTACACGCCTAAACATTACTTTTCGATCATTATTTAATGTAATTAAGTTAATGTCCCATTTTTTATTTCTGGCCTTGTTTCCTCATGAATATAATAGGCACGAAATCATAATTAATGAACTTGTTAGTATTTTCTTAACTCGTCGGTTAAATATTTAACTCGTCTAGATAAATTTCACCATTTACATATTGTTTTCAATTATTAATTATTATCCATTATTCATTGCCAGTCTAAGATATAAAGAGAATATTGTGGGCATAGCATACACAAGTGACAGAATGATACAAGTGTAAATGATAAAATATCAAGGACAAGTGCATGTCATACAAGTGTATGTCAATTTCAATTTCAATTTTTTATTAGGACAAATTGTACATTTTATGTAACAACAACACAATTTTTAGTGTATGTGTCCTTTAGCTAAATAAAAAAAAAATGTTACAAATACTAATATAATGAGAAATTGTCATAATATGTAATACATTGTAAATAATAATAATTATTGAAAAGTAATAAAATAAGGTTCATTTCATTATATTATAGTTAATCAATAATATCAAGTGATAACAGGAATTTCTGTGAGTGTATCATTTAAGTAATCAATAAGATAATAGTAGGCTTTTAGAATTAAAATTTGTTTTAGTTCATGTTTGAAACGGTCATAGCTTGAAATGTTTTTAATGGATTCTGGAAGATGGTTATAAAGAGATTTATGTAAGTAGTCTGAGTTTACTTGTACAAGTTTTGTGTGATATGAGTTTAGCTGTAGGTGATTTTTTTTACGTGTGTCATGATCATGGACATTTGCATTTACTGAGTAGGTGTGTATATTTTTCTAATTACTAATATTGATTTGAAAATGTATAAACATGAAATGGTAAGGATTTTGTGGCGTATAAAAAAAGGTTTACAGTGTTCTGTGGGATCAAGGGAACAAATTGCTCTAATTGCTTTTTTTTGTATAATAAAAACTTTATGAATGTGGGTCGATATACCCCAAAATTCAATTCCGTAGCTTATATATGACTCAAATAATGAATAGTAGCATATTTTGGCTGTAGGGATGTTACTTATCTGCTTGATGGTCCTTATAGCATAACAAGACGAATTAAGTTTTGGTATTAATGTATTGATATGATCGTGCCCTGTTAGATGTTGGTCTATTGTTAAACCTAGAAAAACATTTGATGAAACTTGTGTTATTTTAGAATTATCTAAAAAATTAGTTAGGTATGATATTTTATTTAAAGATTTAATCTTCTGAATTGAGTGGAATTGGATATAGTTTATTTTTTTGGCGTTTAAAATAAGTTTGTTAACTGTAAACTACCCATTTGATTCATTTAGTCTTTCTTCTGATTTATCCCGAAGAGCTTTGCTTTCATCAGCCTTTACGACAGTGGAAAAATCGTCAGCAAAAAGTTCAGCATCATCTATACTTTCAGTTAGATCATTGATAAAGACAATGAAAAATAACGGGCCAAGAATTGACCCTTGTGGTACACCACACATCTTCATCTTCATCTTCTTGAGTGGAAACGTGTCCAGCTTTATCCATCGGTGTGTCGTTCGTAAATATTTCGTTCTCTAGTTGGTTATTGTTCTTTCGTCGATTATGTTGCTCACACATTTTTTGCTTTGTCTGCATTAAATTTAATATCCTCCACTGAAACTCTGTTTTGTTAATGAGTAGAATGACTAAATACCAATTTATTTTTATTTATTTGATTGTTTGCAGCAGGTTTTTTCCTTATTTTTTCCTGTTATATTTTACATTAATTTCGGAGTACCTAAGTAAATTTGTGTAACTTTAATTTAAAGTAGAAAGTTAAGGGGGCGTGCTCCCAGGTATTTTTTGTAATATTTATTATTTGTTCAATGCCTACAACGGTAAAATAAAGAATTTGTTTGGTTTGAAAAATAAATTATTTGATTTCATTTACTTGCAAATACTGACTTTTGGAGACAGAACACTGTTATTTTTTTTCGTTGTCACGCAGGAAGTACACCCAATCCCGACAAAATTTGGACTTTATTATGTGAATCGTTGATAGAGCTGCTCCAGAGTCCCCGTTTAGACGTACCCAACCCTGAACGTGGTTTTTGTTCATGACTGTAGTTAAAAACAATCTACTGAAAGTGGGATTCGAACCCGGCCCCTCATGTTATTATTGGAGGTAGGCACGCTAACCTGGATCAACAAGCAAAATAATACAAACATAAGAATCAAGCCTTGAGTACATTTTTTACATTTTGACGAACGTTGAGTGTTATTCAGAAAAAACGAAGCACGCACCACACAGTGACGTATCCCGAGTATTCCAAGAATCAAATGAGTAAGTGAGAAAGACGAAACACATTCATTATGTAGACATGTAGACATGTAGACATACACTTGAAATTGAAAAGCCAGGAATCGATACCTTACAAAATATTGATACCTCGCAATTCAAACGCATACAATCTTTAATGTCATGAGGTGCCCTCTAAAGATTTAACCGACAATATTGCCAAGTACATTTTGCCTGCTTCGTTCGACATTGTATTCAAAGATAAAAAGTATTCGATTCTTAAATTCTATCATTATTCGAATAACCCTTGAAAACATTATTTATGGTACAATATTATTAATTTTATTATAATATGAGACAACTCATTATAACAATCATCATAAATTATAAAATATAAGCATATAGTCTTAGTTTAGGCGTAATTGTATTTCATCTAAACTTTCAACTATAAAACAACTAAAAAATTTAGGCATTCATCCGAGTTGTAATGGTAAATATCATATTCCAAAAGGAGTGTTTTTTATTTTAATTTTTAGGTTTTATTGTAACAAACTTTTTTCACTAGTGCAAATATAACATACAGACATATAAACTAACAATTTATATTTATGTTAATAATTATATCACCTTATTATTATTAAACTATATTATAGTTCATACAATATAAAAAATAGTAAATGCACGTATGTTGATAAACGACAATTCTATATTTAGTTGGATAAAATATGCACTGCTTAGTTTTAACACAAAAATCGAGTTTCTCAAGAAGTGGAGAGTCAAAATAACTATTAACAATTTTCTACAAAAACATCATAATAATCAGCAATATTCCTCCTGATACAAAGCGTGTCCTGCTTAGATAACAATGACTTACATAATCATTCCCATGGTTCTCAATATCAGATTTCATTCATAACAATTTCACAAATATTTTTTACACTTGAGGAGCAAAGTTTCAAAACGCATCATGTCCACTGAGTACAATTTTTTTACTAGAGATGGCGTTGCATGCTTCAAAGCAAGCTCTTTCAATGTGTTATACAGGTTTGCTTCAAAACGCAACATTTGCAGTACAAATAGCGAGTACAAAACAGCAATTTTATTCAAAACGCAACATGTCCATTTTTATTTTTTTTCAAAATGCAACATGTCCATAAGAACCAATCAGATAATCGTGAGTAGATTTCCCGCCAATGTCTCAAGGTATCAAGGTTAGTAAGGTTATGATTGAGTTTACATAAAACAATTTTGGAATTCTATTGGAGCCTTTGAATGCCTTTGGAGGATTTTGAAGGTTCCAATATTAAATAAAATAAAATTTTCATTAAAATTTATAATAATAAATTAATATATATTAATATAATAAAATTAATACAAATCAAAATAAAATAAAATAAAACAATTTGAAACAAAACGCAACATGTCCACTATTTTGATTCAAAACGCAAAACAATTTGAAACAAAACACAACATGTCCACTATTTTGATTCAAAATGCAACATGTCCATATCAAAAACCTAAGCCAAAACCAAAATAGCAAAATTTGAAAGATATCATTATTACAGTTTAAATGTTTATATTTTTTCTTAAATTGTCATATACATTGTTGTTATGATATGTGTGCACACTCCTGTGTAACAGTTTTTGCTTATTATCTCAAAACTAACTAGAATGGACCTGTTGCGTTTTGAATGTTTGCTCCTCACTTTATCAATGACCTCGATATTAAGTTTTATTCTGAAATTTCCACACTTCACTGGCAAATTTCATTTGGGGCTTCACGACACCTCTTTACAATAGCTGATTCGTTGCATTTGAGAATAACTGTTGCAAGCAGTTGCGTCTCATGAGGCCGAGGAGATTGAATGCCCACGGCTTAAAAGTACTAATGTGTTTGATATATGATACGTTGCCTGTCATCGTTACACCAAGGTCATTTATTGACTACACTTTGACCACCAATCATATATTGAAATGTAAAAAAGTGTTTATTTATCATTTTGCTCTTCAAAACGTTAAGATTAAGTTTCCACAGTGTAAACTGTAACGATAATGTACTAATCATCCATATACATATCGGATGATACTACTGCCTTATTAAGTTTTATTAACTGTATAATTCAGTGGTATCGACCGTTGTATTCAGTATTATTAAACTTTCTGGTATTAATTCTTATTTTTTTCTGTATTTTTTGTGATTTATTTTGTATTTCTTGAATTTAAAAAAATAGCTGCATTCAATGGTATCCACTGTCATATACAGTCGTATGAAACTTGCTGTGTTGATAGGTATAAACTGCTTTATTCAGTGGTATCAACCGTCGTAATCAATGGTATAGACTGCTGCATTTATGGTATCAAACTTGCTGTGATGATTGGTATTAACTGCTGTATTCAGTGGTATGAACTGTGTATTTGTTGTGATCAAACTTGCTGGTATTAATCCTCTTTTTTGTGGGTATTTATTTAGAATTTGTTGTATCTTATAAAAATGCCCTATTCAGTGGTTTCAACCGTCTTATTAAGTGGTTTCGAGGTCTATTTTCGTTTATTCATTTTATCATCTTATTCAATGTCTGTACCATTTTGTATGCCTTTTCCATAACCTGAACACGAAAAAAGATTATTAGTAATGAAATACAGGTAGATTTCAGGTTTATAATAATCAAGTATTTTCTCAAATACAGTTTCTTAAATAATTTAAGTGTGTGTTTAAAAAGTATTAATTGATAAGGTATCGCCAAAAGTGTTTAACGAGTTTTAGACTCTCACACTCGCGTCTCATGACAAGTCACCTAAACTATTTGTATAAGTCAGGACAAATTAATACAAAAGCTCCTCTATTATGAAACACGCAAAGTGGAATTTCACAAATAACCAATTTTTCTCTGATAATTACAGCATAGAGGGCTTTCACGATTAACTTTTGCCCAAAAATCGTCCCCTCGTACTAGTTTTACACGTTTTGATATCGTATCGAAATATCGATTTCTTTGCCTATCACTACTTCAATATCGGCACCGTATAGTCTTCGCGCATGTCAACTGTAACTCGGCACATAGGGCAATGCCAAGTTGGTTTCCCCGGTTCTCCGCCAGGATCACATGATCTTTGCCAGTTTGGTCACAGGACTCTACGTTGCGGTTCCAGTGGCCCCAGTGTATTTTACACATGGCGGTGACCAAACGTCGGTCGTTCTGTACTCTGGTGGTGAAATCTGTCACCCACCACAACAATAATGCACTGTCGTCAAAATATTGTGAACATTTCTTTTTTAACAACGTCCAGACAACAGACTGTTTCCAAACCCCGATCGTTCTGCGCTCTGGTGGGAGATTAGTTTGACCATTGCCCTATTGTCATATCTGCATACCTTTATTGTAATCTACTCACAATAAAATTTACTACAACTTGTGTCATGGAGTTTTTATTTTGAATTTTGTGTGAAATATTTTTTATAAACAAATGCAATATCTTAAATAAAATTGTTCCAGTTTCGAATTTTTAACACAATTGTCAATTTTGTAATGAAAAGGTGCACTACACAACTTCTAGAATAAACATTCATCAAACAAATAATATTAAAAATTACCTAATTTTATAATAGTTTGACTTCTGGACCTAAACTGCAACTTTAGGCATTTAGAATGATTGATATCACATTCAGCAGCTAGCATTACTTACCTCACTGAAGTTCTTGCGGGAGATGGGATCCAGTCCCGTGGGTTTGATCTCCAGGGGGACGTTGGCTCGGGTCATGATGACCAGCATGGACTTCTTGAAGCTCGGCGAGGCTCCAGTCCAGTCGCTGTTGTAGATAGACTCACAGACCGCCTCGTGCTGGAATTAGAACAGTAATTTAGTCAAATGACTTCTCCCCCCATTTATATAATTCGAAGATTAATCCTAATTGATTGTTGAACGTTCTTTCATTTCTATTTGTGTTACCTATCTAGTAGATTTGCTCTCTAGGGGCGACCAAAATGAATAGTTTGTTCTGACATGACCTCCACATAACAATGTTATATTTGATTGATACTATTGTATCACGTTGATGACATCTTTTCATAATACGCTGCCAAAAATTATCCTAATAAAATGTGTAAAAGGGGTATTTAACCGCTAAACTCAAAAAATATATTTAATTCAGGCTAACTAGTAATGAATTTAGCAATTAACAGAAAAATTATTGGGGCCACCATGACCTCC
Source organism: Sweltsa coloradensis (assembly GCA_024449915.1). Classification (NCBI taxonomy): domain Eukaryota; kingdom Metazoa; phylum Arthropoda; class Insecta; order Plecoptera; family Chloroperlidae; genus Sweltsa; species Sweltsa coloradensis. Next base: position 28,777 of record JAMZAV010001204.1, read on the forward strand.
CAAAAAATTGTCAAACATGACATTTTTCGAGCTAGGTCCCATCGACAAAAACGTCCCATAAGAAAAAACATGGGGACGATCTTTATGCCCCGTGACCTTGGAGGATTTTGATCCAAAAAAATATTGGCCATTATTGACGTACTCGACAGCCTTTTCTGTAAATTCTCTATATTATGTTTTGTAATTTGGGCAAGTAGTTTGGTCAATATATGCTGATTACCAAGATGGGGTGTGATTTTGGAATGCATATTTTTGCGTGTTTGAGGGTATATTTGCGCACAGTTTCAAGACACAATGTTATAAAGGGGCATTTTAGATTGGTATCATGCTCTTTTATCTATGTGGACCAAAAAAGAAGCAGGTTAAAGCCGACTTAGGAAATTTTCAAAAACACCAATTTTCGCTAGTTTCTGGATCAAAAAAATTAAAAAATTCGTGTTAAATCACAGTTACAAGATATCATTTTTTAAACGGTCATTTAAGTGTAGTATTGTGCTATAGATCACGTGGTAAAAAATAATTTTTTGGGTTTTTAGCCCCTTTAAGCATTTTATTTGAGGCCAAATTTAATAATTAGATTAGATAAATTGGTTCACATCCCTAACAAAAACATCCATGTTCTTATAGGTTCAATTAGTTCAAATAAGACTTTTTTTAATTTAAATTTCTCATTTGATACGTTCAGGGTTTACCTGAAATACATTTCTGTTCATTTTCATAGTATATGACTATCCTTATAAAATAAGGACGCGAAGATAATATTTGGATAATTTTTGTGCTATCAATTTAAAAAAAAATTGAATGTTCATGTATTTCCTTGAATATTTAAAACTTTTATCGAAAAATTGTCACATTTCGTGAAAATATAACAGATCAACTAATTGACTGCACGTTTAATCCACGAAATATGTTATTCATACATTTAAAATGTAAACTTACCTCGTCAGAAATCATTTGTATATAGTTGTTCACGATAAAGTAGATGCCTGTTACCACCACGGCGAACACCAAACTAACTATTTTAAAATTGGAATCTGCGTCATTCTGAATTTTAAAAAAAGAAGATTTCACAAATTATATTTGTTATTATGTGTTATTATATATTATGTGAAAGTGAATGGTTCCCAGTGGATATAGGACTACGACAAGGAGGCGTACTATCACCAATACTATTCGATGTTATAATGAATGAAATGCTGCTCAGGGTACACCCAAGAGAGGTAACAGAAGAAGAAGTAAAAGATCAAGATACCAGAACAATGATATATGCAGACGATATCGTGTAATTTAGAGACAATGGTGAAGAAGTGCAACAGAAGGTGGACAAATGGAGTGAGGTGACAGAAGAATTCGGAATGAAGATTAGCATTAAAAAGAGTGATGTTTTAATGATGCAAAGAGTCAAAAAGTCTCAAAGATATAAAGATAGGATAACACTGAGGGGAGTAGAACTGGAGGAAAAAGATGAATTACAATACCTAGGATGTATTGTGACTAATGAAGCAAAAGTAGGGAATGAAGTTAAGCGGAGAGTGGGGTTGGCAGAAAAGTTTTACCAAAAGATCAGAAAGTTAATTTGGAATGAGCATTTCCATAAAAAATGCAAAATGCTCCTATGTAAGATGTACTATCTACCTAGTTTAACATAATGGTGATGTAACGTGGCCAATGGGCTGGAAGGAAGAAAGTGCTATATACAGGCAGCTGAGATGAAGTTCATACGCAGTGTGGCAGGTGTGACAAAGTTGGACAAGAACGAAGTAGTATGATAAGGAAGAAAGTAGGAGTAGAGAGCCTAAAGTTCAAGATGGGAAAGGAGCGACTACGATGGTATGGACATATGAGAAGAATGGAGAAGAATAGAATCCCAAGACAAGCATTTGAACTAAAGAATGATATGAGAAGAGTGAGAAGACCTCGAGATAGGTGGCAAGATCAAGTACAGGCAGATGTGGAGGAGCGAGGAGAGGAGTGGGAAGTGGTTGAAGAGAGAGACAGATGGTGGGAGGACAGGAAAAAGTGGAGAGAGTTGGTAATGGTATTACGACAAGAAAATGAGAAAGAAGATGAGGTGCCAAGCTTGGCAGGCCGCCGGTGCTGTTTCGGTGATGCCTAAGATTTAATGGTGGAAACACCCCTTTACCCAACTAAACGATGTTGGAACAAAGTGTAGTGATATATATATATATATATATATATATATATATATATATATATATATATATATATATATATATTAAAAAACATACTCTTGGCTTAATTTCACATTTTTTCAACTAAAACTCACTGACATTTTATGTCACATGTGGTGATTTTGTTCAATATCAAGATATGCTGAAATTTTGAATACGTTGAGAAAACCTGCCCCTAATAAAACACTTGCTCCAGTTCTGCAAATATTAATAAGAATGTGTTAAGTACATCCAAAAACACATTAAACCTGAAGGTTTTAAGGTGTTGGCAAGGGTGGGTCGGGGCTGTGTTTTGTAATACAGGTTAAAGAAATTTAGATTTAAAAATGTTAATTCTTTTGGTACTTGCCACTACAAAGTGCAGTAATGATATATTATATGTTTCACATTTCTCGCAAAAACCATGGTGGAATTAATGCCCCCCTTCAAGTATACTAACTAGGTATTTGACGTTTGTGTAGTGAAATACGCGAGTGCGGTTTAATAGGCTTCAATCCCTGTTCCCTTGTAATGGCATTATTACGACTAGAGAAACCTTCAGTCAGCATTGCCGGTGGCAGGATTCGAACCTGAGGGATCCAGAATTTCAGCCTTCGTTTGACACTTGAACCAACAATATCGGTTCTAGAAATAATTGCAACACTGTAGCGCGGTGAAGCGGGTGTCTACAGTATTTGATGTTAGTTGCCAAAGTAAACGGTCTTTAAATTCCAAAAAAAGTCATATGCACATAACACAGAATTATTTTAAATGGTATAAACATGATAATAGGAATAACGCCGAAAACGATGAAATCACAAATATGGCATACTGGGACTGATAACGAGCTTACCTTGAACAATAAAGCGCTGACACCTAACGATAATATATTGTCCAGAAACAACACCCACAAGAGTAAGTTTATCAGTTTGTTAGCAGAAGCATAACATCTGAAACGATAAGAATTCAAGTATTGTCGCTATATTTTCTACTTCTCAATTCACAATACCAAAATTACCTACTTAATCAATTTTTTGTGAAGCTCTATGTCTTCAATTAATACAAGCCTCATTTCTATATCCAATTCTTGGGCACTTATATGTGCAGTGTCACTTTCTTTAAATCATCTTCCATTACACACTCCTTTGCTGATGTATGATTTGCCACAGAATTACTTATTGAAACGCACAATAATGTACCAGAAGTATTTTTGAGGCTGTTTGGCGGTACTTGAGCCATCATAGTTTCAGAAATATTATCTGCTACTGCAAGAACTTCTTCCAATTCAGTGTCTCCATCGTCTTGACATGCGCGTTCATGTGGCAACCTCGCTATTTCCATCCCAGATTCGTTGTATGTTCCAAATGGCAGAGCTCTCTGGCTGAATTTAAACTGACCTCCTGCTGAGTCAGACTTATTATATTGCTGGTTGTGGTCAGTATTGTTGATGAAACCAGATTTCAAGGCCATACTAACTGATTTTTTTTGTTTCCTCGTGATTATTCTAGCTTTTGAAATAGATCGAATATTTTTAAGTTTATTATTTAGAATTTTCCAATTTGACCATTTTAAAATCATTGATACAGTTAATACTGTAATGAGTGAAATTGAACAAATCCATGAGAATATAAGTTGAACCATTCTTGTGAAAAGAGTTATTTCGAAAGCTGGCGATGAATTCGTCTGCCAAGGAAACCATTCCCTAAAAATTAAGACATAATATTTAAGAACATTTTAAACAGGCACATAAGGCATGGCCTTTAGTAACCCACATTTTGTCAAGAACAAATTAAGAGAATTTGGAAAAAAGAAAAATGTTTGTCAAAAAATCCAGCTCTAGTATAACATCATTCGTTACAAAATAACTTACTAAACACATAGTGTAAGGGATCAGTATCGTAGACAATATATACACCAATAGCAAGGAACTCTGCATGGTTTAGGTCTAGAAGTTCCACGTCAGCTTTTGTGGGCCATCAAATTCCAACTCACAACCTTTTCGTGGTTTGGCCCGTGATTAGGGGAGTTTTTCTCCCTGAAACTAATGGCGAGCTATGGGTCATCGTAGGGGAACTTTCCCCTTCTCTTTGACTACCTGCCCAACGGCGACGACAATGACAACACGGACGGATGATGACACAGACGGAGACGACCACGACGTGGGAGAACCCCTGCCCTCCCCATACGCTTGTGGCTGGTTCTGACCAGCACAAGCCTGTCCACCCCTTGTCCCCCCGCGTCATCCCTTACGTCCCTCCCTTCGTCTCGATTAGCCAAGTTGCATAAATATGAGACGTTAAGCAATATCCAATCCAAAAAATTACAATATTTGTCAGTTATACAAAAACAAATTAATTTTAAAACTCTGCTAGGTGGTTGCCATAGTGATAACATGTTACCGGAAAGTCGAAATTACTTGCCACTTCAACGGTACATCATTGTTTTCAATGATATATATTCTCAAAAATATACAAGTATACATCTTCCAAACTTACCTCATAAGCTGTCTCCTCTCTGGGAGTAAGTTGAAACAGTATTCATAAGTAAACAACATAGCGTATATGATCGAAAGTGGTCCAGGAACAAGTTTTATTAACTTATAACACACCATATTTGTATCAAAGTACTGTTTCGATTGTTCTTCATTGTCCAAATCTCCAGGCTTTATCATATCTGTCAAGAGATCTGAAAGTCTATTCAGCGCCTTTGACTGAACAAAGACAGTTAATGCGCCGGTAAGTTGAAGGCCTAGCAAAATGATTCCGTTTAAGTTTCTCAAAACGTCCTCGGCGTTACTTCTGTACACATAAATTCCCGTCGGGAATAATATGAAAACAGTCATCGACCCAGATATAATAATAAACCAAGGATTAAGTCGACGAAATAAGTCCATAAGCAGACGAATGTGGTGATGCTTTAAAAGCAGGTGTGCCAACCATGACGGATAATACTTAACATAATAGTTTTGGTCGGGCTTATCGTTGTAATTCCATAAGCCTGCAAGAAGATAATGACTTGAGACAGGTTAAATTACGAAACCTTGGTATTCGAGGAACAATATTTACTATTAGCACAAGAAGATTATTATCATCATTTGCAATCTGGAAAGTGTAGATGGAAGAAAAGAGAAATCGCATTGAATTCGAATTAATGACATTAATCAGGACATAGTTTAAGATATACACTATTATTTTAGGGTATTATTGACAAATTACTTCATCCATTGAGAAAAGGGGCATGTCTCACGACAGTTAACTGCAACACACACATCAAAAACTTGTAAAAATACAGCCAAACCTTACACACTCAAAAGAAATGAGATCTAAAAAAGGGCCAAGCTCATTCAACCCTTCCAAATTTGCGCATTCTTAATTCATAAACGTACAGTGTCCCGTAACAGCATCCTTGAAAAGCTTGGCAAAATAGAATTTGCAATATTAATTTAAACGTAATAGTTCATCCAAGTTCTTGTTTCTAATTGGATGAGCTTAGCGAGCGAAGCGAAGATTCCATTTCACTTCACTGGAGAAAAAAATCCGGAATGTCTTTCTTTCTTTCTTTCTTTCTTTCTTTCTTTCTTTCTTTCTTTCTTTCTTTTTTGTATTTTTGTCTGTCTGTTAACACGATTTCGGCTAAACTGATACTCCAATTGCGATGAAATTTTCTGGAGACCTTCGAAATCTCTGAACTTAGAACTGCCACGTTTTTGAGCGCATTCAAATAATTATTTCTTATGAAAATCGCAATTTTACTATTTTTTTTCGATTTTTAAAAAATTTCTTCGACTTATAACACCTACATTATATATCCGAATATAATGATTTTTTCACAGAACCGTAATTTTATGAATTAATATATCCGTGGGAAATTTGAGCGCAATCGAAAAATTATTTCTTATGAAAATCGCAATTTTACGATTCGTTTTCGATTTTTAAAATTTTTCCTCGACTTATAACACCTACATGCTTTATCCGATTGTAATTATTTTTTACAGAACCTTAATTTTATGAATTAATATATTCGTGTGAAATTAGAGCACAATCAAAAAATTATTTCTCATGATAATGGCAATTATACGATTTTTTTTTTAATTTTTAAAATGTCTTCGACTTATAACATCTACATGCTTTATCCAATTGTAATAATTTTTTCACAGCACCTTTATTTTATGATTTAATATATTCGCGTGAAATTTTAGCGTAATCGAATAATTATTCCTCATGAAAATCGCAATTTTACACTTTTTTTCGTTTTTAAACAATTACGCTCATCCAACAACGCGCCTGAAAAAGCGTTTGCAAAGCTTCCTAGTTAATTCAAACGTTAAATCATGCAAATTCTATTTTGCCAAGATTTTCAAGGATGCTGTTACGGGACACTGTACGTTTATGCGCAAATGTGAAAGGGTAGAATGATGCTTGGCCCTTAGATCTCATTTCTTTTGAGTGTGTAAGGTTTGGCTGTATTTTTACAAGTTTTTGTTATGTGTGATCTCATTACTTTTTCAAATTTCATTGCAAAATTATTTGTTGGATGAGCGTAGCAAGCGAAGCGAGCGAAGCAAAGATTCAAATTCAATACACTGGAGAAAAAGATCCGGAATGTTTTTTTATCTTTTTGTATTTTTGTCTGTCTGTTAACACGATTCCGGCTAAACCGATCCTCCAATTGCGATGAACTTATCTGAAGGCCTTCGAAATCTTTGAACTTAGAATTGCTTTTTTTTTAGCGCAATCGAAAAATTATTTTTCATGAAAATCGCAATTTTACGATTTTTTTCGATTTTTAAAAACTTTCTTCGCCTTATAACACCTACATGCTTTATCCGACGGTGATGAATTTTTAACAGGACCTTAATTTAATGAATTAATATATTCTTGTAAAATTCGAGAGCAATCGAAAAATTATTTTTTATGGAAATTGCAGTTTTACGATTTTTAATATTTTTAAAACATTTCTTCGGCTTATAACACCTACATGTTTTATCCGATTGTAATGATTTTTTCACAGAACCGTAATGTTATGAATTACTATATTGGTGTGAAATTGGAGCGCAATCAAAAAATAATTTTTCATGAAAATCGCAATTTTTCGCTTATTTTACATTTCGTCGACTTATAACACCTACATGCTTTATCCGATTGTAATGATTTTTTTTCAGAACCTTGCTTTTATGAATTAATATTAGGTGTGAAATTTGATTGCAATCGAAAAATAATTTCTCATGAAAATAGTATTTTACGCTTTTTTCCGTTTAAAAAAAATTACGCTCATCCAACAACGCGCCTGAAAAAGCGTTTGCGAAGCTTCCTAGTTAAAATATAATGATTTTATGAAAATTGATTGAATTTCTATGGAATAACCAATTAACAATAAAATGTAACTTATCTAGTGGCCCAAAGACTTGCTTTTTGTAAACAATGTAGGCAATTATTGTCAAGTAACTATAGTTACTTGTTGATTATATTCATGTAACAGGCTTATATTAAAACCTTTATTTGGAAGCCTTCCAGCAAACTCTTTCAACTTTTTCTTTTAAAAGACCCTATATCACTATTACCTTAATGTCCATATCCATTGATGAGATAAGCAATAAAATTGAAAAAGGATTATACAAAGGGAGGAAAGACCATGACCTGAAATTGAAATGTAAACTTAAAAAGAAGGATGTCGGGATGTGGTCTTTTTAAATAGAACAATTGTGGAATGGAATCGATTGCCAGCAGCAGCTGTTGAGGAATCCTCGGTAAATAGGTTAAGAAGGTGTTTGGAGGATATGGATTTGGATCTGATTGGATGAGCGTAGCGAGCGAAGCGAAGATTTCATTTCACTACACTGGAGAAAAAAATCCGGAATGTTTTTTTTTTTTCTTTCTTTCTGTATTTTTTGTGTGACTCTTAACACGATTCCGGCTAAACCGATACTCCGATTGCGATGAAATTTCATGGAGGACTTCGAAATTTCTGAACTTAGAACTGCCACGTTTTTGAGCGCAATCGGGAATTTTTTTCTCATAAAAAAACCAATTTTACGATTTTTTTCTATTTTTAAAAACTTTCTTCGACTTATAACACCTACATGCTTTAACCGATTGTAATGATTTTTTCACAGAACCTTTATTTCACGAATTAAGATATTCGTGCGAAATTTGAGCGTAATCGAAAAATTATTTCTCATGAAAATCGAAATTTTACGGGTTTTTTTCTTTTTTAAAACAATTCTTGACTTATTACACCTACTTGCTTTATCCTATTGTAATTATTTCTTCACAGAACCTTAATTTCATGATTTAATATATTCGTGTTAAATTTGAGCGCAATCGAATATTTATTTCTTATGAAAATTGCAATTTTACGATTTTTTTTCTTTGTTAAAAATTACGATTAATTAATAACATTAAGTTATTTTTTAATTTAATTTGATTTATTTAAAAAAAAATCTTCGACTAAGTAATGATTTTTTAACAGAACAACAGAAAATCCGCGTAACACATGGCAGCTCAATGCACCAATTACGCTCATCCAACAACGCGGCGGGACTTAAGCGTTTTCCTAGTGTAGATTTGATTTGATTGATGTTAGATGTTAGATGTTGATTTGATGATGGTGTTTTAGATATAAAATAAGAAATGAAGAAAAATGAATGTGAATGTTATATTTTTGATACAATTTTAAAATGTTAATTTTAGGAACTTGCCACCATGTAACCACATATTTGCAAGGATAATAAAATATGAATATAAAATATGAACTTTGTAGCCCCACCCGTTTGGGCTGAATCGCGGGCCGATTGAAACTGACGAATTAGACAGTAGCAGTACTGCAGTAGCAGTAGCAGTAGCAGTAAGTAGCAGTAGCAGTAGCAGTAGCAGTAGCAGTAGCAGTAGCAGTAGCAGTAGCAGTAGCAGTAGCAGTAGCAGTAGCAGTAGCAGTAGCAGTAGTAGCTAACATCCTTAAAGTGATTTTGAGCATGTTTCAAACCATTTTTTCACCAAGAAGGAATGCTCGTATCCCAACCAAATTTGGCATTTGTTGTCAGGTACCTAAATCCTCTCGATGTTGATAGTTTTCAAGTTCACATCACGTTTCATGATGGCTAGGTAACACCTCGAAATCACCCTAACTCTGCTTGCTGTATAAGGTGCCTGAGTGTGTAGCGGACAGCGGCTTACCTGCGGCGCCCTAACGGGCACCTAGATATGACAATATTAACATGAAAACTAACCTTGCCAATACAGCTGACTTTTCATTAAGTCCATGATGACGGTGGTTTCATGAGTTGCCATTCTTTTACTTGAAACGCGAGACAAAATTTATCTTCCAAAAAATGTTATGTTTTAAGCTTCATTGGTTGACTAGTTAGCACTGACACCCTGAAACATAGTTGCCGAATAATTATTTTTAAAGACAAAATATCTTTAAAGGGGCTAAAAACCCCAAAAATTATTTTTTATCACGTGATCTATACTACACCTCAATGACCGATTAAAAAATTATATCTTGTAACTGTGATCTAACACGAATTTTTTAATTTTTTTGATCCAGAAATTGGCGAAAATTGGTGTTTTGGAAAATTTCCTAAATCGGCTTTAACCTGCTTCTTTTTTGGTCCACATAGATACTAGAGCATAGTACCAATCTAAAATGCCCCTTCATAACATCGTGTCTTGAAACTGTGCCCAAATATACCCTAAAACACGCAAAATTATGCATTCCAAAATCACACCCCATCTTGGTAATAAGCATATTTTGACCGAACTACTTGCCCAAATTACAAAACAAAATAAAGAGAATTTACAGAAAAGGCTGTCGAGTACGACAATAATGGCCAATATTTTTTGGATCAAATCCTCCAAGGTCACGGGGCATAAAGATCGTCCCCATGTTATTTCTTATGGGAGATTTTTGCCGATGGGACCTAGCTCGAAAAATGTCATGTTTGACAATTTTTTGGGAGGTCATGGCGGCCCCAATAATTTTTTCTGTTAATTTCTAAATTCATTACTAGTTAGCCTGAATGAAATATATTTTTTTGAGTTTAGCGGTTAAATACCCCTTTAAGTAAAAAGTTTGATGTCACTCCTATAGTGATGTTCAATTTATTTAGTAACTTTATTTAAAAACTTACTGTTGATATCATGAAATTGATACAAGATATGAACGCAAAGTTGAAGAATTTGAGCAGATTTTCAATGCTAATGCCAGACCGAAAACTTAAGTTACTTAATCAGTACATATGGCCAACTTTAGTTTACCCTCTGCAGAATGCACCTTTAAAGAGCCTATATTTACAGATTCTGGATGAATTGGACAAACTTGATTTCCCAGATGAAAAATGTTCTAATCATTCTGGAAGTACAAAGGTCGTAACATATTTCGGGCTAAATGGGAAGCAACCGAAGCATATTATGCAGAAAATTAATTGAGCGAGCGTAGCGAGCGTCTCCACTTGACTCTTATGGCTCGAATGTCTGTTTTTTTTTTCTGTTACTGCTTCGGTACAGGTCGCACCGTTTCTCTGATCGACCTGAAATTTTTCACACATACCACCTAGGCGGGTTGCTGTAAAGTTTTTGAACAAAATCCGATCGTTGGTTATAAAAAAAAAATGTTCCGATCAGAATTTTGCAGGGTCAATAAGTACAACATTCTCTCCTATTTTACAAATTTTCAGCTTAATCGGTCAAGACCTTAAAGACTTATTGGTATGTAACATAATGGGAATGTCGTACTCGCGTCGTTGTTGCACGTACCGGTGCTCGCTCAACAACGCGACGGGACTTTAGCGTTTTCCTAGTGTTGGCAACATCCTTGAAAAAGCAAACAACGCTTACGTATTAAGTACTAGAGAATTATCCAATGAAAAAGAGGATATGTTGTGAAAAAACTAGGGATTGATATTCATGATCCAGCTGTAAAACTGGGTGGTAACGCTGGAAGGAAAAGGTGCGTGCCCCCCCCCCCCCCCCCCCAAACGCGCATTCTTACAAAAATTTAGTGACATTAAGGCTTTCGGAAAAAATCATATAATAGGAAAACCCAAAGCCCCCGCTTTTGAGCGACCGGTAGGCAACACGACCCCAGTACGACATTTCCCATAAGTTAAAACCAAAAAGTATTTTAAAGGCTTAACGATTTTAGTTACAATTTTTAAAAAAAGGAGAGAAGTTGTCTTATTGACCCTGCAAAATTTCTAACGATCGGAACATTTTTTTTTTTTTATTTTTATTTTATTTTCTTTTTTATAACCAAAAATCGGATTTTGTTCAAAAACTTTACAGCAACCCGCATAGATGGTATGTACATGTGTGCAAAATTTCAGGACGATCAGAGAAACGGATCGACCTGTACCGAAGCAGTAACAGATAGAAAAGAAAAAAAACCAGACATTAGAGCCATGAGAGTCAAGTGGAGACGCTCGTTCAATTAGTGCGCCTTTACTTTAGGGCTAATTAAAATAGTCTGGGGAGGCTAAGTTCACGTTGCCCCCCCATAGGCGCACTACATCTGCATTTCACACAATATATAGTGCGCATTTAGTGCTTTCAGAAATGCCAAGACATATAATTAGTGCTCCTTTAATTTAGGCGCTAATGACACACTAGGAAAACGTTGAAGTCCCGTCGCGTTGTTGAGCAAGCACCGGTACGTGCAACACGACCCGAGTACGACATTCCCATAATGTTACATACCAACATAGGCATACCTTCAAAATACTTGAAGACAAAAACTTTCAATGTTAAATCTTCACTGCCTCCTTGATTTTTTAACATCATTTTTCGAATTATGATTACCAATAAGTCTTTAAGGTCTTGACCGATTTAGCTGAAAATTTGTAAAATAGGAAAGAATGTTGTACTTATTGACTTTGCAAAATTTCATAACGATCGGAACATTTTTTTATTTTTTATTTTTATAACCAACGATCGGATTTGGTTCAAAAACTATACAGCAACCCGCATAGGTGGTATGTACAGCCGGGGTCATATATAAATCAAGAGGTCTGAAAGATACCTCTTTTACCGACATTCGTGGTAAACTCTTGGGCCATTATTTATATCGCCCTGTGAACTGCATTTTCGACATAAATAAGAAACATGGCTGCTAATGTCAAAGGAAAATTCTCATTCACCAGAGAAACTATCAAGCCTAGAAGAAATATAATATGGAAGGTAAAAAGAGCATTATATATCGATACCTTGGCTAGGCATAGCATTAAGACTATGCCTTAGATCTTATATTTGCCTTTGTTTCTAATTAATTTTTAATAATTCTATCTTGGCTGTCAAGTCTTATTTGCAAACCACCAAAGTTTGTTTTATGCTTTTGTTTTGATAAAATTTTATTTCACTTCTGACTGCCTTCTAGATATTGACTATTTTGTCAGGGTCCACTAGATACTTATGCTAAGCTGCTGTTAGCTGGGTCTTCTCACCTGATGTAAACAAACCACCATCTTATATCCCTGCGTGTGTTTTAAAAATAATCTGGAGCGCTCCGAACACGCTCTGTAATATTATCCGTAGCAGAATGTGATATGTTTTTGTTTTGTTTTGACAGATCATGGACAGCAAAGATTGGGCATTGTGGATTATTATCAATACTACCATTGATATTAGGCCTACCTTTGTGTTTAGAATGTAGTTACACTCCACGATAAAAGATTGTATGTGCATAAGCCTAGGCTAGGCCCTCGTCTTTAATCATTGTGTGGGTTTTTTTCATAGACAAAGGCCTAGACCTGGTAGAAGTCGGCGTAGAGCTGAGGTCTCGCGTACTTAGGCTTAGGGCTACACTGTAAGGAAATTCGCCGCGTGATCTACCATTATATATTTGGCAAGACCTGCTGCCAAGTATATAATTGTCGATCTACGCCAAACGTCTATGAGTGAACTACCCTCACATAATTGTAAATCGTTCGTCCCGTTTTAGTAAACGTGACATATAACTCGTGCGCAACCCACCCCTTCATAATTGTAGCTCGCTTGTTTCGTTATAGTGAAACATATTCTTTTCTTGTGAGTGAACTACCGTCACATAATTGTAGATCGTTCGTTACGTTTTAGTAAAACTGTTAGTTTATTATGAGTATGCTACCATGAGATAATGATAGATCGTTGGTTACGTTTTCGTAAATCTTTCACGTATATTATTTATAAACTACTCTATCACAATGATAGATTATCTGGTTTGCTTTAGTTTATTGTTCATTTCTATTATGAGCAAACTACCATCACATAATGACATATCGTCTGGTTTGTTTTAGAAAAACTTTTCACTCTTAGTGTGAGCAAACTACTATCACATAATGATGGATCGTTAGGGTTCTTTTTGTAAAATGTTATTTTTATTTTGAGAAAACATCCCTTGCATAATAGGGGATTGTTGGGGTTATTGTAGGAAATGTTTCATTTATAGTGTGAGCGATCTACTCTCACACAGAACTGGTGGATTCAATTTGGCATAGTAATTAGTTGTTTTCCATCTAAAACAAAGTTGAAGTAATGAAGTTAAAATTATTCAAACTAAGATGTTTAGTAGTCACCTATCGATGTTGCTTGAATAGTCTTGGGAGAACTGGTGGATTCAATTTAGATTAGTAATGCGCGATGTGTTATATATCTGAAACGAAGACGTAATTATCTAGTAATAATATCAACGAAGAAGCTCAGCTATCATCACCAATCCAAAACCTGCCCACCCGATGATGATGAATATTCACAAACGAGTTAACGGATCAGGTGTATTCGTCCAGCAGCTCCAGGTATCCGGTTTCGAGTTGTCCTGCAAGAAAAATAATTTTCATAATTATTGATTATCATGTAACTTCATGAGATGTCAATAGATCTCTGATTAAGAGATGAGATGAGAAAAATATACGCAGCATTATATAAGCACTAAGCAGCACAAAGTGAGTAAAACGTCTGTCCTGTTAAAAGTTGCCGAGTGAAATGAACGTTCTCGATGAAACCTGCCAAGCAAACCCACCCTCGCGCGATCTCTCTCTTTGTGTGTAACGGTTTACCGACGGCTTGCAGAATGCAGATGTTTCGGCTCAGGCATTGGTATTTATTACCTTGGAGGAGCGGGTTAGACTAGATGTGTCCAGCCAGTGTACTGTGTTTCCTCGAAACTAGGAACAAATAGTTAGGTTGTTGAAAACGATGTGTTACTCCATTTCATGAAATCTGAGCGAAGATCACATCACAATATTTACATGAACATATGCAATTTGTGGCAATTCATCGTTTATCACACCCTGAATAATAATAAATAACATTAACCAAATTGCCATTGCATTGTTTTAGAAATTAAACCACGAATATATAATAAGGAAACTAGTCTGAGTCTTGAAATATTGATTCTCTTTTTATTTCATAATACCGAATTGGTAAATTCACTTCATATTCTAAGAGTAAAATTTAACTTTATCGGAAATGACGACCAGAAGTAGTAGTTGTGATTACGGATCAAATAAAAAAGTCATGTGTTTTACTCCACCTTTAATGGCGAAACAATAAAATACTTACGAAATTGAGTGAGCAGTTTATTTACACAGTTATTATATCGCAATATTTTGTTTGCTTCAAATATTTTTCAACGTTTGGAGTTCTATTTCATCTTTTTTCGATAAACATGTAAACCCTTATTTGAAGTTATTTCTCGTACTTTTTTACTATGAGTCCTCCTAGACCATAAAAAATCTTCATATATTGTGTGATCAAATGGGATCAAAATTTGGCAAAATATGTGTAAATGTAAAAAATCTAAAAGTAGTTCGATATGTACGACTGCACATTTTTGGCTTGTATCGTGGAAGCTCGTTCTAGTTTGATTATGACTTCAAACTTCGTCCAGTCTAACAAAAACATATTTGAAATATATGTAATGGATATTAAGCAGAAACCTCCGCACGTATGTGATTTAAAATGAAAATGTATGTCCTTCATTAAGGACGTTGGTATTGGAGGCATTTTAGTTTTATTAAGTTAGTCGAGTTAATATTTAAAACTTTTTATTTATCATTTGTTTAATACGTACTGAAAGAATAATCTTTTTTTGATTGTACTGTATACAAGCAGAATGTTATTCTCAACTGATACTGAATTTGGTAGCAGAAGGCAGTATGTCCCTCAAATCAAATCCAATCCAATAACCTTTTCGCCCTTCACCCCAACTTATTTCTGGAATCACAGCCACAGGTACAGCCCCCGTCTACTTAGGCAGCTTGCAGGACTAGTATGCGTTGCTGGATGCATTTCATGAAAGAACGCAGAAGGCAATGTAATGATTATAGCTCAATGATTTAATGCGATGCAATGATAAAAAAGAAATGGACCTTGTAACACACGTATTTTTCTCGTTACCGTATTGACGTTGGTTCTTCAAATTAATAACGAATCGCAATACAACACACATAAGTTATAAATAGAAATTAATTTTCTGTTCATGTTTTTTGTATGCAGTGAGAAAATGTAGGTTTGTGCAGTGTATGTGTGAGTGCGAGAGGGTTACAGGAATAAATGAGAATGGAAATGGAAAATTAAAAGAAGGATGCATTTAGAAATTATAAACAGTATTAAAAATTGCCGTTTTATACTCAAACTGCATTGTGACACACAGGGCAAGTTTCAATGAAATGAAGTACAATTCATATTGGAAAGAACTTCATAATAATAATAATCCTTCGATTTCCTGAGATGTAAGATTATAAAATCATGTTGTATGATTAAACCTAGAACATGTTTTTATTCCAATTACGGGTTTTTATCAAACATAGTATCTATCTTATTTAATTTGTAATAACAAGCCGTCACATTGATTAACGATGACACTTTTTGAACAGGTAGGTAATTTATGTACAATTTTAGTACAGTAGTGTTAGTGTTCTTTATTGGACTAATTAAGGTTAAAACTTTAAATTAATTATATTTTGGGTAATATTAGAAAACATCGACTGCAAGGGTAAGAAAACATTAACACATTGTCTACCAAAAAACATCGATACCACCTAGTAAGAATGAGCATCATTTAAAAAAATGTTTTTACGAAAACAAACTGGTTTACTGCAGGTCAGAGACAAAAACGTATCTCATAGCTATAGCTAGCTATCATAAAGGTAGTCCTCTTTTCAAGGAGAATGATGAATGAGTTTTTCCAATCGCACAGTATTGTGGAATAATTTTTTAGGGTTATTTTAACATAATAGAAAACCTATACGCATAACAATTTTGAAAGGTAAGATGCGAGTAATGAGAGAGTAATGCGAACCTACACTGTCCAACGCAAGGAAAAATATAGGAGTTATTGTTTTTGTGTTTGTTATAGTACGATTCAAAAGGCAGCAAGTCTACTTCGATTCTGATCGGGTTGGACTCATTGAAAATGTCTGAAGTTATACCTGCCACGTTTAAATAAAAGAATATACTAATAACATAATAACATAATAACATAATAATTCATCATGAATCTTCTACGTTTTTCGTTATTTTTTATTTACTCTAATCTTAATTAAATTCCCGGGAGCCCTTAAAACTATAACCTTGTATCTGCAGCGTTTTTAATTTAAATATCGAAGAAATGCATTTCATGATAAACGCACTATTGAGTATGGTTTTTAAGTCATACGTTTTCGTCGCTTAGCGAACACAAAATATATCATAGAAATATCGTTTTTTTTATCAATATGCTGCCTGTGAATTTATTCCTTAAAATGGGAGATTCTATTCTCCGTCCGCGATTAACTGTATTTTGAAGGACACACCATAGTACATAAGCCATTTACATATGTGTGACTTTCTCATAGAAATATCGTGTTCAAATATTATGCTGCACACGAATTTTGTCGTAACATAATTGGAGATTATCCGTACGCGATAAATAGTAGTTTGAAAGACGTACTATAATGCATCACCATTTACATATAGGTTATTTATCATAAATACATAATGTTTTAACAATACGCTGGCTACGAATTTATTCCATAAAATGGGAGATTCTCCGTCCGCGATAAACAGTATATTGAAGGACACACTATAGTACATAAGCTATTCACATATGTATGACTTTTTCACAGAAATATCGTGTTTTAACATTATTGTGCAAACGAATTTGTTGTAACATAATTGGAGATTATCCATACGCGATAAATAGTAGTTTGAAGGACACAGTATAGTGAATCAGCCATTTAAATATACGTTATTTATCATAAAAATATAATGTTTTGATAATACGCTTCCTGCGAATTTACGCTCACATATTTGGAGATTCACCGGCCGCGATAAATAGTAGTTTGAACGACACGCTATAATACATAAGCCGTTCACATGTAGGTGATTCCTCATAAGAAAATGTCGTGTTGTACAATACGCTGCCTGCGAATTTACCCTCACAAAATGGGAGATCACCGGCCGCGATAAATATAGTTTCACGGTAATATTTAGGAATATGAGCCATTCTCTAAAAGTCGAGTTCTCGGAACTATAAATGCATTTGAACCATATGCTGCGAGTGAATGTTTCCTTCCATAATAGTAAATTCGCCGGCTTCTTAAATAGGTAGTTACTTTTTAAGCTATGTAGAATCTCGGCTCAATTATTGTTAAATCATTTATAATTATCGTTGTGTGCGTGTATTTATAATATCGGTAAACTGTATTCGTGAATATATAATGGTATTTCTACCGTTTATGAGTCTCTGGAGACGACTTTACCATTCCATAATAGTAGATTGCGGCCCTCACATAATGGTAGATCACCCAAGATTTGTTACAGTGTAGGCCCTAGAAAGATCAGATTCAAGTTCAAGTTTGCCTCATGAGGTTTTGGTTTAAAGGCCTACATGGTGCAATAGGCCTATGGCTTGGGACTCATCTTTATCTTACCAACCACATCATCATGCTAATAGGCCTTATGCCTACCGGTATCTGGACAGTTTGCCTCGGATCCTAATATCCATTATGAAAATTGACATATGAAGTTGAAAGATATGAAATTATTTACATCATAATGTTACCTGCCAACATAAGAATCAAAGATTATATAGGTGGTAGCCTATTTATGTTTTTATTGCATTCAAATGTACAACCGACTTTTGAAATTGACGTCCAGCTGCAGTCTGCTATTTGTTTACAAAATCTCTGTAAGGTCCATTGGATAATGTGTACGCGCACTCAGTAGACACATTATCAAGTAGGCCTTGACTTAGGGAACTAAGATGGCGCTTATACATTGTGGAAGTACAAGCGAAGACCCACCTTACAGCAGCTGTTAGGTATCTAGTGGACCCTGATTTTGTTGACCAAGAGTCTTTCAAAGCCTCCTAAATAATATTAATAACATCAAATAGTCTAGGGAACTTCCATCGATCGATAATGCAATATAAATAATGGCACCAAGAGTTGACCACGAGATGTCGGTGAAAGAGGTATCTTTCAGACCTCTTGATTTATATATGACCCCGGCTGTACATGTGTGCAAAATTTCAGGTCGATCAGAGAAACGGTGCGACCTGTACCGAAGCAGTAACAGAAAAAAACAGACATTTGAGCCATAAGAGTCAAGTGGAGACGCTCGCTACGCTCGCTAAACTAGGAAAACGCTCAGTTGGACGCGTTGTTGAGCGAGCACCGGTACGTGCAACACGACCCGAGTACGACATTCCCATAATGTTACATACCAATAAGTCTTTTAGGTCTTGACCGATTTAGCTGAAAATTTGTAAAATAGGAGAGAATGGATAAAATCCACCGCCATCTAGAGGACCTTGACATCATTTCTTTGGGAAAACTATTTTACTCTTGATTTCTTCTAGGTGGCAGTACATAGTGACCAGAATTCTTGTGCGACTTGCCATGGTAACGTTACTTTTGTTAAAATGTAATTGCTATCTACACTACTTATCGGATCAAAATAAAATTAACATATTCGTGACCGGACGGACATTCTAAATGATTTAGCTACCTCAGATTTTGTCGCCGTTTAGTTTAAAAAAAAAACTTTAGATTAACTTTAATGTAACTTTATAACTTTTTGAACGATTTTGCCACAAAACTAATGGCATTCAATCGGGAACGAAACTTGCGGATGGTCAAAATTTCAACTCGATCCGAGCCTCCGTTTGACCGCTATCATGAGCCAAAAAAGCTGTGCGACTTTCCGTTGCCATGGTAACGGGACTTTGTTATAATGTAATTTCCATCTACACTACTTATCGGATCAAAATAAAAATAACATATTCGTGATCGGACGGACATTCTAAATGATTTGGCCACCTCAGATTTTGTCGCAGTTTAGTTTGAAAAAAAAACTTTCGATTAACTTTAATGTAACTTTTTAACTTTTTGAACGATTTTGCCACAAAACTATACAGCAACCCGCCTAGGTGGTATGTACATGTGTGCAAAATTTCAGGTCGATCAGAGAAACGGTGCGACCTGTATCGAAGCAGTAACAGAAAGAAAAAAAACAGACATTCGAGCCATAAGAGTCAAGTGGAGACGCTCGCTTCGCTCGCTCAATTAGTCTTGGGGGAGGGGGGGGCTAAGCTCACGTTGCCCCTCCCCAAAGGCGCACTAAATATGCCTTTCACACATTATTTAGTGCGCATTTAGTGCTTTCAGAAATGCCAAGACATATAATTAGTGCGCCTTTACGTTAGGCACTAATCACATATTAGTCTGAGGGGAGCTAAGTTCACATTGGGTGAGTGAGTGAGTGAGTGAGTGAGTGAGTGAGTGCGTTCGTGGGTATTTAATGAGTAATTGAGTAGGTGAGGGATTGGGTGAGTGGGTGAGTGAGTGAGTGAGTGAGTGGGTTAGTGGTCGGGTGCCCCAAACAATTTGCTCATGTAATCATTTACTATTAGAAGCAGAGTAAATTAAAATATTCATTATTCACTCTAGAATTTATAATTATTACTAGAATTATTAATTTTTTTATTTTATATACAAATATTGTGACGAATTTTGAGTATTCGCTAGAATACACTAAATGCGCACTAAATATTATGAAAAATGCACATTTAGTGCGCGTAAATTTAGCCCCCCCCCCCCCAGACTAACATGACATTAGCGCCTTAAGTAAAGGCGCACTAATTATATGTCTTGGCATTTCTGAAAGCACTAAATATTGTGAGAAATGCAGATTTATTGTACGTTTGGTGGGAAGGGGGGGGGGGGGGCAGGTTCACGCACCTGAGTGGAGATCAGGAATAGGTTACAGAGCTGAGTGAAGTTCAACAATAATACAACACAATTAGGTTTTAATAATCAAATTTTGGAAATATTCGGATTTTTTTTTAAATTTGTGTACCTATTGTTGCACTGTAAGAACTATTCTGTTGCAGTATACCTACGCATAGAAAAGTCTTATAAAATGAAGGTAATGTACCCTTACTAATTTGCGTACTACACATACGTGAAATCCCTTCGCCTCATGAATGCATTCAAGCCAATCATGGTCCATATTTTGTTGATTGTACTAAATACGTTGTGGAAATTGAAGATTGGCTTAATGATGTCTATATGCAAAGTGATTCTATTTATTTGTAGTGTGCAAATGCAGATTTAGATTCACATACTATTGAGTGTGTAAATGTTGGTATTGTATATTATGTATTTTTTATGTTTAAATATACCATTGTTAGTTTGTTCACATTATACTTGAACTTAATGTGTTATACATCCAAAAACATCATTGTATTGTGTATTGATTTTTTTTAGCCAAACACAAGCAAATTAATTGAGAAGAAACGCTGATTTAAAATATAACCTACCTTTGTTCTCAATTAAAATGAAGACGATTTTACACTCAACCTAATCTTCAGTGCAAAGACAATACAAGTCGTCCGTTCTATGGAAATACTCTCCCAATAATGTACAGGATTTATTTTCAAATGCATCGATGTTGAGAAACTTTGCTAAGAGCCGATTGGTCGATATACGTTCTATATTCTTTCGAACCGCCCCAATGTCCTTGGTAAGTTACTGGAATAATAATGAATAGTCTATGAATGTACACAGCTAATAAATAAACGTTTCCAAGTCGGCGCGTGTTTTCTAATATAGAGGCAATTTGTTCGTGGTTTAAAGTATAGTGCACGTCGCAACAAACAGTGTTTAGATTTGGGTTGTTGGGAAACACTCCCGTAGATGGAATTGTTATTACTGTACAATTCAGAATTGAAAAAAGTCCATCCCGACCAGGGTTTGAACTGGCCTTACCTGAAATGTGGGTAACCCAGGTTCGAGCAGCGGACCGGATGGACTTTTTAAATTTATGAAATGAAATAAATAATAAACTTT
Organism: Sweltsa coloradensis; assembly: GCA_024449915.1. Taxonomy (NCBI): domain Eukaryota; kingdom Metazoa; phylum Arthropoda; class Insecta; order Plecoptera; family Chloroperlidae; genus Sweltsa; species Sweltsa coloradensis. Next base: position 50,251 of record JAMZAV010001204.1, read on the forward strand.
TTGTTTAGCTACTTTCCTGTTTCAGAGCAAATTCATTTTTAATTGACATCAACGATGTCAATGATTTTGCAGTTGTATGGTTAACTATACATTTAGTTTAATAAAGTTGTTTTTTTCACAACAAGCCTCGACATTCTTCGAAGATCATACAACCAAGAAAAATAGAAACTGGTACAGCAGATTTAAGATTGATTTAAGTATAGTTTGTGGGAAAAGTTTATTTTAAAATAAATTATTGCAATATACATACAAATAATAGAAATTCAAATGTTAGTAAATAAAGCACAGAATAAATAATTATATTATTGTAATACCTTACTTAACAAATCTTACTTATAATTTTATTTCAGTACACTCCTTAACATTAGTTTTGGATATATTTAATGTAATTTAGTTAATGCTCCATGTTTTTTGTTCTGGCTTTGTTTCCTTATGAATATAATCGACATGAAATCATATTTAATAAACTTGTTAGGTATTTTCTTAACTCGATGCTTAAATGTTTAACTCGTCTAGATATGTTTCACCATTCACATTTTGTTTCCAATTATTTTCCATTTGAATATCCACGTTATAAAGCTCGATTAAGTTATTTCTAACAGTTGATTATCCATACCAATTTGTAATTTTCTGTCATTCTCTGATTATCTCGTTAAATATGTTATTCGTTTTGGAAAATTAAGTAACTTATTGTAATTTCTTCTCGCTCTACTTCCCGATAAGATTGAGCAAGTCAATTTGTGCTGCTTGAGTAAACCCTTATACTTATTTTTCCACCTGTTTATATTGCTTTAGTAATTCGAGTTAGACACTCGAGCGCGAGCAATAAAACAAATTTATGTCATTGTTCCATTTACAATGAATAGAATTACCCAAACGTTTAGCCAGGCGGTTTGTATTTACTAACTCAAATTACAACTCATCGATCGACCGCGACAACTTTGTAAATAGAACAAGTCATGGTCAGCGCAACATTTTTGACAGTTTTCTTGCAGCGAAGTAAATGTTAGCACTGTGGTTCTATTAAATACGCTGTCGCTGTCGATCGTCTGTTGTCAAATGCACATCACAATCTGTCAAACATTTTACACTCACTTAATACATGTATGGAATTTTCCACTTGTGGTTGGCTATCACTGGTTCTGTTTTTTTGTGTGTTAAAAGTTTATCACTGCTTCAGATAAAGAAGGTCCCGAGTTTGTATAATATTTATTTGACATAGGTTTTGTAGCATGTGATGTAGTGCCTTATTTTATAAATAATTTAAAGGTGATATTTTTCGTCAAAGAAAGATTATTTTCTTAATTTCTTTATATTGGTGTTTATTAATACGATTTCAAAATTTCAAATTTTAAAAAAAGTTTCAATATTTTGGGTGTATCTATAGTATATTGATAAATTTGTCCATCTTTGTTAATTCATTTTTGGATGAGCGAAGAGAAGACTTCAATTTCACTGACCCCTCAAAAAATTTAGCACCAATGTTTTTTTACTTTTTTTCTGTTTGTTCGCTCTCTACCGGGCAAACGGCATATGCGATCTTGATGAAAATTAAAGGGGACCTTCAAAATCTCTGAACTTAGACCTGCCACGTTTTTTGGTACAATCAAAGAAATATTTCTCATGAATATCATACTTTTACGATTTTTTTTCGATTTTTAGTGCGATATTTTCGTGACATTTGGGCCGATTCTGATAAACGATTGGGGCTACAACGTTCATATTTCTATGGACATTAAGGTTATGGTGATGTAGTACCTTTTGAAAGAAAAAGTTGAAAACGTTAGCCAGAATTCATAGAATAAAGGTTTTGAATATGAGTTTTTGAGGCATATTAAAATAGAAACTTGACAACAATCACCTACAATGCGTTCAAAAAGAACTTGCAAAAGTAAGGAGATCCCACGCAAACTAAAAACTTATTAAAAAAGCTCATCCATCAACGCGACTAAAAAAAGTGTTTACGAAGCTTCCTAGTTTATAACTGAATAGGATAGACGTAAATCAAATTAATTAACTATTGTATCCTGCCTTACAATAAATAATAATCACTTTTGGTTGAGTGATGCACCGTAAACACAGGTTTATTCCATTTAAGTGTGTAATATGTGATTTGAGATCAATTTCTCAGGTTATCAAATTATCTTGGATTGATATTGTGTAAAACCAACACATAAGGAACTGGGATGTAATGAAATACAAGAAACAAAAAACAGTGTTTAGACGTATAGTAAATTCAATTTTAATTTGAAAGCTGGACAAAATACATTGGATGACCAAAGGGTCCAGGGTACTAATCAGTTCAAAGTATAATCCTACAAGAATACAATTACAATGACAACAAACGAAGGAAATTAATGTTATAAACATTACTGTAAAGATAATGATGCAAAATGATGATGCAATGCTTTAGATTAATGGAGGATGTATATCGATTAAAAAGGTCCAAAAAAAAGAAACGTGCTCCTATTAGAAGACCGATAATCTCCCATTATCTTCCGGATCGTGGTGTGTTGTTGCTAGATCAGCTATGCGAAGGTAAGTGCATATATTTTCTAAACTCTCATTCGCTGCCTGGTTGTCTTCTAGTTCAATGCTGATGGTTGGGATACACTTCCTGTACAAAAGAATCAAGATTATATCTACTCTAAAAAAATATTCGAAATTACTTTTAAGTTTCAAGAACAAGAATTTCAATAAATTGCAACATTCATTTCAATTCAATAAACTCGTACTTAGAATTAATAAATAATTCTATGGTTCGTTTGTATTGTACTAAGGGGCTAAATTTGAGGAGATCGTGGGCCCAAAAACGTCAAAAACGAACTCGCTTCTCACTGAATTTCGACGCTTTTCTAGAATATCGCTTAAAGTATTACACGCATTGATAGGAAACAAACAGCAAAAAGATGTCCCCCACAAATAAAAAAAATGTAAAAAAAAAACGGCAGCCAAGCTCTCCTTCAAAGTCTTCGACTGTGAATGCTGTGAGATATAGAAGCTGAGCCAAGCTTTTCATTCTTTCTCCCTTGTTTCGCATTGAAAAGAAGTAAGATCATTTCGCCTGTTGACGAGCGCCAAGCCAACCATTTTCGTGGTAAAAAAGTAAAAATTTTAAACTCAAAATCAAAAACAAAATTGCTTGGCCATTGAATTAGATTCATTACGAGAACTCTAAAAAGTAATTGAAATTCACTTTTTATGATATGTTGCATCTTTCACGTTGAGTGTTTATTTTTTGTTTTTTGTTTGTATTTATTAAACACACATAACAAAAACTTGTAGAAATACAGCCAAACCTTACACACTCAAAAGGAATGAGATCTAAAAAAAGGGCCAAGCTCATCTACCCTTCCACATAAACGTACAGTGTCCCATAACAGCATCCTCGAAAAGCTTTTCAAAATAGAATTTGCGATTATTAATTTAACGTAATAGTTTATCAAAGTTCTTTTTTTGTAATTAATTTAAACGTAAACATGCAAATTCTATTTTGCCAAGCTTTTCGAGGATGCTGTTATGGGACACTGTACGTTTATGTGGAAGGGTAGATGAGCTTGGCCCTTTTTTTAGATCTCATTCCTTTTGAGTGTGTAAGGTTTGGCTGTATTTCTACAAGTTTTTGTTATGTGTGTGATCTCATTACTTTTTCAAGTTCCATTACAAAAATTTTTTGCTAAAATATAATATTTTTATCAAAGTTGATTTAAATTCTATGGTATTAGCAGTAACAATATAGGATGTAAAATATCTAGACCCGGATTCATGTACATCCTGGGTATAGGTGGTATAACCATGGTATAACGACGGTATAAGGACTGGACCCCAATTCTTGAGTTCGTGGGAGATGAGTTGAAAACGCAATTTGAAAACGGAAGTAGTTTTCGTTTTCGAAGGAATTGGTATTCTTGAACGGTATCGTGGAAAACGTCATGGGTTGTGAGTTGAAAGCATTGATATTAAACCCCTATAGTATCACGAAATCCAAACACTTTAAAAATATTTGCGTATAGCAAAGAGCTCGAAAAAGTTCTATATTTATTCTAGATGGCAGTGCCTTCATAAACGCGGGCCAATCGAAAGACAAGTTGTATGAAATGATTTGATTGTTGCAATTATGTAAACAAACAGTTGAGCAAGTTCATATCAAAACAATGTTGTGCTGGCATAGGGTTGGCTAGGCTTGTCAAACATGTAATGTAAGTATGAATTTTACTAGTCCTATAGCCAAATGGAACTTTAGACCTACACTGTTGTATTATAAATAATTTTCTACATCTGGGCCTAGGCCAGGGACGGTTTCTGATTTGTTTTATGAGAGTATAATGACACCTTTTCTCGTTCCACACAAAGAAGAAAATTTTTAAATGTCCGCTATTTGTTTACGTATCGCACTTTCCCGCCTAACTCTGCTTATACCGTCAACAAGTGTCAAGTAACTATGGTTACTTGTTGATTGTATGCCAAGTGTTTAAGGCTTATTTTAAAACCTTTATTTGGAAGCCTTCCAACAAACTTTTTCAACTTTTTTTTTCAAAAGAGACTATATTTCTATAACCTTAATGTCCATGTAAAATATGAACATTGTAGTCCCACCCGTCTGGTCAGAATCGCGGGCCGACGTATTAGATGTTAGCAGTAGCAGTAGTAGCAGTAGCAGTAGCTAACATCCTTAAAGTGAGTTTGAGCATGTTTCAAGCCATTTTTTCACCAAGAAGGAATAATCGTACCCCAATAAAATTTGGCATGTGTTGTCAGGTACCTAAATTCCCTCGATTGTGATAGTTTTCAAGTTCACATCACGTTACATGACGGCTGGGTAACACCTCGAAATCACCCCAACTCTGCTTGGTGTATAAGGTGCTTGAGTGTGTAGCGCACCGCGGCTTGGCTGCGGCGCCCTAACGGGCACCTAGATGCATCACAAACTTTTTAACACTATTGCAAAAAATAATATATGAACTTATACACTAATAAATTGTATAAACTTATTGAATTTTAATTTATTTTACACTGCAAACTATAAAATTAATCACGTGTATGCTTACTTGTATGTATGCATGTGTGTTTGTATGTTAGTGGACAGATATTAATTTGTCAGTGTGAATGCGCGTGCACTTTTGTCTTGTGTTCATATTTTAGGTGTCAACAAAAGTGCTGCATAAGAAAGATTTAAATTGTGCAACAGTATTAAAATTAACATCATGAATGTGTTTAGTTAGACTTTTAGTTTTTTTTAGGTGTTTCGCTTCCTAAAGATGCAAGAATGATTGGAAACGTCAATTCTACTTCAAGGTGGATTTAATGTTTTCTAATGACTATAGTTACACGTGATGCAACATGAAAATCGAGTTTCTGAAGAAGTGGAGAGTCCAAATAAATATTTAAAATTTTGTACAAGATAATGTCACAATCATCTGCAATCTTTCGCCTGCTACATAGCGTGAGAATACTGCTGCGATCGTAATGACTTACATACGTATTTCTATGGTAATTAATATAAGATTTCGTGCTAAACAATTTCAGAAATATTTTTTATACTTTAAAGGCATATTATCACAAAACGTTGTCCTTAAGATGTTAAAACTTTATTTATTTTGGAATTAAGAAAAAGAAAATCGGTCAATATTTGAACATGTTTCGAGCAATATTATAGAAATTGAACAGTGCGTGACGTCACCACTCGTGACGTAGTTGGATGTCTTCTGAGCTTTTCTACCGACCGATCGACTCGAAGATGAATGCGGCCGCTTCACCGACCGCCCATTCAATAACACGTAGACCGGTCAGCTACTACCAACCATTTTCATTTTCAACCATTTTATTTGATTAATGTCAAATCGTTGAACGAAACCCATCTTTGAGTCTTGATTCGTGCTAGGAATGGAACATAGAACTTATTTCATATTTTGATTTTCTTGTATTTCCCGGAAATAATTTCTTTGACTTTATAAAAAAAGTCATTATTGCCCGACACCATCATATTAAATCATATTCAATCTTCCGCCTGCTACATAGTGTGGAAAACTTACGGCGATCACAATGTTATAGCATTCAAACTCATTCTTATGGTACTCAATATTCGATTCCATGCAAACATTTTCACAAATATGTTTTATACTTTTTCAATGCCTTCGATGCGGTTTCCACACTACACTAACATGTTCAAATTAGGGCCTCACGAAAGCTACGTACAAAAGCCGATTCATTATATTTGAAAATAACTGATGAAAGCAGTTGCGTCTCATGAGGATGGTGGGTTTAAATGCCCGCGGCTTAATAGTGTCAATGTGTTTGTTGTGATACGTCGCCAGTCATCGTAACGTAGCAGGGTGCGAATTAACGACTTTGCAGAAGGGGGGATGGCTTAGAACAGTATTTTCGTTGGCAAACCGGGGTCTGGGGCGAAGCCCCAGCCGCCGGAGGCGAATTTTTTTTTGGGGTATTATTGCCCTTCAGATGGCCTTAGAAGCAATCTGATAAAAAAATTTGGGTCATTATTGCCCTCGAGATGGCCTTATAAGTGACCTGAGGAAAAATTTGGGGGTATTATTGCCCTCAAGATGGTATTAGAAGCGATCTGAGGTATTATTTTGAAAGGAATATGTGTAAATTGACGCATTATTTATGAGATGGACGGATAAAGTCACTTGATATGTTATGAGTTATGAGATGGATATACAGAGGTGGGGATTTAGCCATCCCCGGCAGGGATACCTTTCAGTAAAACAGAGCCAGGGATGAAATTACCAGACGGGGGGGAAATCCCCCCCATCCCCCCGTCAATTCGCACCCTGAACTGCTTGCTGATAAACTGTTAGGTAATTTACATCATGCATAAGATCAGATGATTCTACTGCTCTAGAGAGTGGTATTAACAGTCGCGCACTGATAAACTCTACTGTTGATTGCCCTTAAACAACACTTACTAACTAATTGACAGTTATATTCTGTGGCATAAACTGCTTAATCTTGTGGTATCAAACTTGCTGTTTTCAGTCGAATCAACTCTTAAATTCAGTTGTACCTTTGAGTATAAAACCATGGTTATATACTCAATGGTTGTACGGACTGATGAATTGAATTTTATGAAAGTAATCGTGTTACATACATATATTTTTTCTATATTGTTTTCATATTTTTCTTATTTAATGGTATCCATTGTCTTATACAGAAGTTGGACTGCTGTATTCAGTGACATCAACCGTCTTCAGTGGTTTAGACTTCTGTGCTTGCTGTGTTGAGTGGTACGAACTGAAGTTCTGAGGTCTATTTTTGTTTATTCAATTCATCATCGAATTAATGGTTTGTACCATTTTGTATGCCCTTATCATAACCTGTAAACAGAGAGATAGTAAATAGTAAGGTTAATTGTATTAAACAGGTTAATTTGAACACAATTTCTTAAATAAAAATATTTTGGTAGCCAGTAAATAAAGTCAAAGATAAGAAAATATTATTCTTCAAAATTTGGTACAATGTCAAAAAAATACTCAGTCAGGTCAGTATTCAAAGCTTATCTGAGATGTATTTTGGCTTGCTTGCTTACTTACGGTTACCATTCTCATAATGAAAAAGACGTCACAAGAAGGCTGCAGTGGAGCTGTGATCTAGCAGTCTAGGACTTAGTGGGCTAGCAGGCCAAAATGTACATTTCGGATTCTAAACAACGGTATCACCCTCTAAATTGATGTGAACGCACGTTTTACTATAAAATAAGAAACTGCAAAATCTTGTAATAAAAATATTACCAACTGAGTTGGTGCATTGCTTTCATAGGTATTCCTCGAAAAAATAAAAACAGTACAATTACCATTGAACGAGTGATGAATTTGATACATTCACTGTGCGGGTACGAAAATAGTGTTTACCGTAGTTTATTTGTAGGTTCATTACTAGTGGTATCAGGAACAGTAGGAACATTGATTTCTTTTGTTTTCCGGTACGCTGAGTGTATTTGTCCCGGAAAACACGAAAAATCGTACATGCTAAATATAAAAGATGCACATTTACCAAAAATCACGTTCCTAGTCTCGGATAAGTATAAAATAAACTCGTATACCTTTTGATTAAACGATCCACAAATATGATTTGAAAAAGCCGCAATATTTAATATATGCATGGACAAATACAATTTAAAATAAGTTTGGTCATTCTAAATACTAATATATGATAATCTTTCTACAAAACTATTGTTTCAAAGTTATTTTCGAAACCGTCCGCACAGCCTTACGTCTGTTGTATGAGCTTCGAGCAAACCAGGCGTTGACGTAGAATGCGACGTATAGTCTGGATTAAGATCCATCGTTTGTGTTTTCGTATTGTTGTTTAGACCAAAATGTTAGGTACCAATGAGTATCTTGCGCAATAAGAGCATATTCTTCTAAAAGTGTCTTTTTTTTAGTAACTGACAATAAAACGCCACTAATAGCGTTTAGAAAATATATTAGTCACTCAACGCTAATAGTGTAATTTGTTGTAATTTGACAATTTTGTGTAGAAACAATTTTGAAAATCTTGACATGTTCTCTGGCCGCGCATTGGGCTCACCCTTTATAAACAACATCCAAAAATTCAAATTTTTAGGGTGAAAATTGGAGGTCGAAAGGTGATCTTGAATGATTCTGAAGTAACCAGGATTTTCCGATCATGCGAATTTTTAAATGCCTTTTCAACACTGTAAACAAATTTACTCGAGCACTGACAATAAAAGAATATACGGAATGATCAGCGACTAGTGTCTTTGTAGTCACAATATTGTACCTCTAGAAATGATAACAAAATATAACCTAATCAAGTTTTTACTGTGCTTTATCATTCAATAATCAACATCACACGAACATTTCGTTGTCGATATCGATGAATCAATATATATATCATGTATTTAATGTAACATAATGTATGGTTTAAAAGGATTGATTAATATCGCCAAAAGAGCATAGCGAGCTTTAGACTCTCACACTCGCGTCTCATGACCCGTCACCTCCACTATTTGTAAAGTTCGGACTAATTTTTAATAGTCTTCAACAAATTTATTTAGCGCGCAAAATGAAAATTGACAAATAAATAAACTTTTTTCACTTATTACAGCGTAAAGAACTCCCACGTTAACTTTCCCTCATAAAGCTTCCTCGTTTTAGATTTGCACGTATAAAATATTTTTTTAAATATTTTTTTGTTTAAAATGTTTTTTTGACGTAGATTTTCATAACTAAAAATGTTCCCACATATTGATATCGAAATATTGATTTCTATGACTACTCACTGCTTCAATATCGGCACCGTGCAGTCTTTTCGCAGTTCAACTATTGGCACTCTACCCACTGCCATAACTGCAACCTCACGATCTACTCACGATAAAATTTTACTGAAACTTGTGTCGTGAACTTTAATATAAATTTTTTGTGAAAGATTTTGATAAAAATATGAACTTACACTATAAATTTAAAAAATAAATTTATCTTCATTTTTGATTTTTATAACAAAATTGCCAAATTGAATGAAGTACATCACACAATATAATATTTACATCACCCAAATAAAATTAATATTATGAAAATGCCGTGTGTACTTAGTTAAACTTTTGAATCAGGAATGCTTGTTTTAGATATTATTTTAGAATTATATGTCTAAAAATGTTTTATTTATTAAAAATTACATAATTTTATAAAGGTGTAGACTAATTTCTGGAACTACTGTGAACCTTATACATTATCTGAAAGGCATAACAATCGGTCATCTCATAGCATACCTCACTGAAGTTCTTGCGGGAGAGTGGATCCAGTCCCGTGGGTGTGATCTCCAGGGGAACGTTAGCTCGGGTCATGATGACCAGCATGGACTTCTTGAAGCTCGGCGAGGCTTCAGTCCAGTCGCTGCTGTAGATGGACTCACAGACGGCCTCGTGCTGCAATTTTAACAATAAGCCTGTCAAATGACTTCACCCCTTCCCCGCATCACCTTGAACGGATATTACTCAAGGACTTCCGACTCATTCACTGTTTAGAGCCAATTGCAGTCGCATGTCTGATTGTTCTGGTACTAAAGATGCACACATTCGTTTTTGTTACCCTTCAAAGATTAATTCTACTTGATTGTCGAATGTTCTTTAAAATTCTAGTTATTTGAAAGGTTTGTTCTGAGTTTAGTGGCGAAGAATATTAACAGTATGACGATAGTGACCTCTCATTATAATGTGATATATTAACGGCAATATTTAAATCGCGTTGATGATAATCTTCTCATACAAGCAGGCAAATACCCAAATAGTATTTGTTGAGACCAAGTTTTAAAATTTGACTATTAAGAAATGCTATATTTTTTCACACAAGAAAAACTGATAATTTGACGTCTAAGAGAATTGTACAAACATCCACATTATTAGGTGCGATTATCCAAATATACATTTTTAGATATTTCATATCGTTCAGAGTTTAAGTTAAATAAATTTGTCACAATTTGTCAACAAAATATGTGACTACCCTATAAACCCTGGGAAGCAAAGCTAATTTTAATTTTATTTTTAGAATGTATTGAATCACTATATCCGACTTGACGTGCTCATGGTACTCCCGGAGGAGAAGGTGAATAGATTAAGGAGCTAACATTTTTTTTTTAGAAATTAATTTAATTTGAAATTTTAGTATATTATGATTTCACTTTTAATTTTAATACGTTTTATCGTAAAGTTATCACATTTCTTTGAAATATATCAGAAAAATGTAAGTCGACCGCACCTGAAGCCTACGTCTATATTTTTTGGGTGATTTAAATGTTTACTTACCTCATTAGAAATTAGCTGCATCATGTTGTTAGCGAAAAAGTAGAGGCTAGTGATTAAAACGGCGAATACCGCCATTAATATTTTATAATTCCAATTATCGGCTACATTCTGTATTGAGAAAAAATAACATTTGAGAAATAAACTTTGTATGTAGAAAACATAATATTTGCTTACATTCTCATTTAACTTAGAGTCACTTATATTTTAAGACAATTGGTTATTTTGTTCTATGTTAATAATATGTTGGAACATCTGCTCCTTAGTTAAACCTCGCCCCTAAATAACAACTTCCTGCATGAACTTTAAATTAAGTAAATTGGTAAAATAATAATAATTAAAAGTTAATCGGTACATGAAATTCAGATCCCACGATATTTGGACTTAATGTTGGCTGGGGTTAGACTTGTTATGCATGGAGACATATACAGGAAGGAGAGTGAACTCCTCTACTTAAATGTAGTATTGATAGTCACCGATGTAAAGGGTCTTCAACATGTAAAGACATATCAAATTCACATTACATAATAAACATTTTATTATCACGATATAGAGATAATGTCGCGAACAATACAATCACAAATATGGTATATTGGTGATTATATAAAACTTACCTTAAACAATAAAGCGCTGACTCCTAACGTTAATATATTGCCCAAAAACCACGTCCACAGTTGTACGTCTACAAGTTTTTCAAGCCAGGAAAAATATCTGAAACGATTTATACAAGTATAGTAATTATTAATATATTTTTACTCAATTCACTTTATCAAAGTTACCTACTCTATCAATAGTTTGTGAAGCTCTATGGCTTCAATTAACACAAGCCTCATTTCTATATCCAATTCTTGAGCACTTATATTATGTTTGAGGTCTCCTATTCTTAATTCATCTTCTATTACATACTCTTGAGCTGCAGTAGGGTTTGCCTCTACAATACATACATACAATCTTCACTTATTTATGGAATACTGAGTTGGGGAGGAGCTTATGACACTCACATACATCAGCTAAACGTAATTCAAAAGCTTGTTCTAAAAATAATCCTTAACAACCTAAATTCTTCCCGTCGAAATCTACTTTTATTGAAACTTTTACCTTAAGTGTTCGCAAACTCTACGTTAAATTATTGTGCACTCATATTCATAAAACTTAAATCAATACAAAAAAGTAAATCATGCAATAAACACTAAATCCAATAATGTCAGCCTAATAACCCACTTGCGAACTCACATTAACTCAAAGACACGCCGTATTTTTAGGGCCCAAACTATTTAATTCCCTCCCATTACCAATAAGAACCACTATACGAAGCAGTCGATTCAAAATTGATCTAACGAAATGGTTGGCCTGCTGTTCACAACAATATATTGAAGATGTAACCAACAACGTGTTATCGAAATAGAGTCATATTATAACTCCTGCTTGCCATTCCCGCGGTTCTAATTAGTAATTCTTCATTATTTATGACTATACCCAGCATTGTATTAATTCTGTTTGTGTTAGTATTGTTTAAAAAAAAGTTATCTGTGTGTACATATCCTATTGTTATAGTTATAATTATAATGTATCCTCAAATGTAACAGATTGTTATCGAACGGTTTTTTGTTTTTAATTTTTATGCATCATAGCAATAATTTCATATCAAAATAAATAGTATATGTGAAATGAGTTGTTATAAACTAATAATAGTAATTTAGTTTTTACTTTACTTTTTACTTTTTACATCTTACTTTTAATTTTTACTTTTTACTTTTTACTTTTTACATTTTTACTCTTTAGGTATTACTTTTTACTAAAACCAACATTAAATTCTCTGTACAATTACCTCTAGGAACTGCTCTCGTTCAAACTATGTTTTTGAGGGCAGCACACTAGAATATATCTTTTACCTGTTGCAATTACCATGTAATGTACTTCTGACAAATAAATAAATAAAATAAATAAATAAATAAATAAATTAGTGCTTGATACATAAAATAATGTGCCCGAAGTATTTTGTAAGCTGTCTGGTGACACATGATCCATGTCAATTTCAGAAATATTTTCTTGTAGTGATGGCATCCTGTCCATTTCTATTCCAGAAACGTTTGTGTTCCGAAATGTTGTATCGATTGTGTACTTGTTCCATTAGGATCTTTCTGGCCGGCTTGGACCTGATCATCTACTGAGTCAGACGTATTATTATGTTGCTGGTTGTTGTCAGTATTGGTGTTGAAACCTGTTTCTAAGGCCAAACCACCTGATTTCTTTAGCTTCCTCGTGTTTATCCTAGCTATTGAAATAAATTTAATGTTTTTAAGCTTATTATTTAGAATTTTGAAATAAGACCATGGTAAAATCAATATGATCGTAAATGATATCATAAATGATACTGAACTCATCCACGCAAATAGCAGTTGAAATAATGTCGTGAAAAGAGTTATTTCGAAAGCTGGCGATGAGATGGTCTGCCAAGGATACCACAACCTGAAAGTTAAGACAAAATATGAAAGAACTTTTAAAACATGCACATCATTGACATATTCTTCTATAAAACACATTCAGTAAATGACCAGAGAGAATTCGTAGCGTTTGAAATGAATCTAAGTTTTGCTTAAAACCAGCTCCAACAAAAATCTTGCTTCACTTCACTACGACTACTAAGCACATGGTCTGAAAATCATTGGCGTTACCTGATAGTTTTTGTTCCGAGGGTATAAAGATAGGACTACCTACATAATACGTGGTTGACTCACTGCTACTATTGACCTTTTGACATCTCGCCAAGGTCGCATAGATCACAAAAGAAAGAAACGCATTTTTCGGAGTTGTTTTACACTTAATAATACCTCTGCTATTCATTAGGAATTACATACATGTTGTAACCTTTATGTTCTGATATAAGACAACGCCTTTCAAATTGTATAATTATTTTGAATAATTAATTACATTCAAATAATAACTTTAACTATTTCAGACAATAATAAATCATTTTATTGTTATTATTACTATTTCGTCAGCCACGCGTGCATCATATGATAAATAATGACTAGTGTGTGTGCTACGTGTGTGCATTTCAACAACGTCACCATGGCCAGCTGCTCATGAACTGTGAGATAGGAATTTCTCTATCGTCCTCTGCGCTACATTATCGGAACATTATCGGCAAGTGCGCCCGAATCCTAGTCATTCAGTGACGTCATAACCTTCGCGATGTGTGGGAACACTATCTGACCAGCCTATTCTTGTGCAACTCAGCCTGCGTGGATGTGCAGGAATCCCATAATTTGTGCGACATTTCAAATCTTGTATGTGAAGGGAATGTTTGGTATCCATAAACTAGCCGAGTATCATCACTTAAACAACGTCGTACATTCCAATAATTTGGGAATAACAACTCGGAGAAATAAATCTAAATCGCAATACTTCCCCTCAATTACCTCCTACTTAGCCTTCATCACAATGACAACCAGTGACGCAAATAGAATTAGACCAATCAAAACGCACCAAAATCATCAGACGAGATGAACGCGAGCAGAGAAGGCTGCTTCTTACAAACACACTTCTACTGCCTTCCAAGCAGACACGTTGTCTGTCAGCGGACGGTCTAGGGCCCGCGGGCAGGGCTAAGGACACTTCTCTGTGGGCACTCAAGGCACACTCCACGTCGTTGAGCGATCGGTCTGGACATGGTCCGGAAAACATTTCACCACGGGCTGGACTAGCGCCTGACTATCACGGAACCAGGACTACCAGACGTCCCGGATAGAACCTCCGACTTGACTTCATGGATTCCGAGGTCACCGTTCGACAAATAATAAACTACAATCTACAAATCTACACAACGAATAAACGGTGACGCGCTATTACAGTAAAAACAAACTTTCTTAATAAATAATCTACGAATACGAACGTTTATAAAATGGCTGATTAAACTTTTAAAACTATTGAACATTGATAAAATTTTGAGTTTATTGATAAAACTTTGAGAACTTTTGATGAGAACTTTTAATATTGCTAAACGGTGAGAAATTATATTGGTGTTGTAAATGTTGCTTGATTTGATTAATTATAATTGTATTTTGAAACTGGTTTTGTGAAATTGTGTTAACCTTTCGTTGTCTGTCTGTCCCACTCAATATTTTATTTCAGTTTTCTCTTAAATTAAATTTCTTCAGTTGGTACTGCCTACTGACTTGAGCTAGACCAGCGCGCTTATATGGTTGGTAAACCTGATTTTCTGACAGCAGTTTTGTTGAGAGAGAATTCGCTTGCTTGTTTTCGATTTTGGATAAACTAAAGTAGTTTTTTGTCGTGTTTTATTTGTGTAAAAGGGCTTAAAAGGTACAATGTATTACTCCTAGACTCGGTAAAGAATAGTTTACTCTTAAAATGAACTCCGAGTTTGATAATTTTTTCTTTGTGGATCCGGCCCTAGAGGAGTTAAATACCACATTGGTTAGACGCAATTGCACGGCAAAGCTCCAATAGAACCATTTTATTTTATTTTTTATTTTACCGATATACCCTTGTTATAGGGGGACAATGTGTGCCTCTCTTTACGTGAACCAGGTTTGTTGCAGATAGAACACTGATGATTTAAATACATGAAGAGAAATACATGTTAATAGGACTCAATCCCTTGCATTTGTATAAACGATAAAGAAGGCCCCGGCAAAGACATTAAGACAAGATATCCGGTCACGACGGGATTTTAGCCCAGTACCTCCTGATTAAGAGGCAAGCTTAATTGCTCGAGCCAGCACTGTTGGTGGGTCGGAAATAGCAATGTACATTAAAAAGAATTTTCGAGTGAAACTTCCTCATCCATCATCAGGTTGATGCCAAAATCAAGAGAGTGATGAGGCGGCATCAACCTGATGATGGGTGAGGAAGTTTCAACCAAAAGTTCGTTTTAAAGTAAGTAGTGGCCTCGGTCATAAGTTTTTAATTTACGTTTTAATATTGTTCCGGACCAATAAGCTCCTTTATAGAAAGAAAAGAACAGTTGTACACGATTTAGCTCCAGTGTATCAATGTCCATTTACAATTTATTTGTCACTAAACTCAATAACAAAGTTTTTGTAATAGGTCTATTCTACGGTGATAACAACTAACATGGCAAACAAATTTTCTTTCTATTTCAACTGGACATCAAAATATCAGACTATACAAGTAAAATGCTTTACAATGATGTTTATTTATAACAACTACTATCCATCTTCCAAACGTACCTGATCATCATCCTTCTCTCATTGAGTAAATTGAAAACCGAATTCGTAAACAAACACTATTATATATGTGATCGAAAATGGTCCTGGTAAAAGTTTTAGAAACTTATAACAAATCATATGTGTATTAAAGTACTGTTTCGTCTGTTCTTCATTGTCCAAATCTTCAGGATTTATAATCTCTGTCAAGCAATTCAAGAGATGATTAAAAGTCTTTGACTGACAGAAAACAGTTAATTGACTAGTAAGTTGAAGCCCTAGCAAAATGATTGCGTTAAAGTTTGTCAAAACGTCCTTGGAGTTACTTCTGTACATATACATTCCCATTGGGAAAAACACGAATACCATTATCGCCCAAGAAAATATTATAAACCAAGGATTTATTCGACGAAACATTTCCAAACCCAGACGAATGTAGCAATGCTTGATAATCCGGTGTGCCAACCAAGACGGATAGTACTTAACATAGAAGTTAAGGTCGTGCTCTGCTTCGTCATGCCAGAACCCTGCAACAAATACGGTTGGTATGATGACTTGAGACTGGTCAACCAACAGAACCTTGCATGTCGAGAAACAATAAGTTACTATTAAAAGAAAATGAATGAGGTATGAAATAACGAATCTTACAGATTTTGATTTTATGACATTAATCAAGACATGAGAGCATGGGATATTATGCATTTCAGGAAATTGCTGTTCGCTCGGCTGACTGACACCAAAGGTATTTCAGATTTATAACAAAAAATGGTTATAAATCCGAAACAATTATGTGACACAATTATTGTGACAGAAGTGGAAATAAAGGGCTATAAAGCAACATTTCTACAAAATTGTGTAAAAATAATTTATAAATAATAACTTAGTTTTCACGAATTACGATTTGTCAAAAAGTTCCAAATTTACTAGATTCGTGATTTAAAAGAGCAAATTTAAAAAATCTATGACCGTAAGGTGTTCCATGAATGCTCTATTGACAACATATTGCAACATTGCTTCATATAAGTCGGATTCTTCTTGGAAGACGAATAGCTATTTGCCACCTGCCACATGCTTAAGAGGGAATAGGATTCATTACCACTTATCATAAATAAAAATGAAAAAAGAAAAAAGAAAAAAGAAAGAAAGATGTTTGCTCTGCCAGGGAGAACCTGATGTATATGAAACTTCACATAGTAGTCAAGAAAGCATACATGGACAGCCTTACAATAGAACTTTATCAATATTTGTTGTTGTTCATCCAGAAACAATTCATAAAATGTAAAATTTTGGACTTTTAAGAAAATCCGAAATTGTAAAAAAACTATTTATTTTGGTTGCGTTCACCTACAAACTTGTTTCAAAATGTGCCACTGTAAATCCCTTCAGTTCCAATTCTTTGACATTTGTGCAGAATTCCGAACATCTCTGATGCCAATCAGCCAAACTGACAGATTTGTTCAAAGTGCATGTACTATATCAGTTCAAGATAATATATACAATTATTATTTAAGACTATTATTGACAAGTTGCTGCTTCTTTGGCATGTTTCAATGCACATAATTGAAATTAAAAACAAGAACATGAAAACTAACCTTGCCAATACAGCAGACTTTTTATTAAGTCTACGATGACGGTCGAGTCATGTGTCGCCATTCTTCTACTGGAAACGTAAAAACAAAATTTGTCTTTCAAAACTTTTAATGTTGAGCTCCTTTGGTTGTGTAATTAGCTCGGATACTCTGAAACCTGTTAGGCGAATTATTATTTCAAAAAAATATTTTTAATGAAATAGTGGGACGTCACTTCTATGGTGACGTTTAATTTATTTGGAATCCATAGTACCGCTTACTGCCAAAATCTAGTCATTACTATTTCTGTTGTCCATATTGTAAATATGCACTAATGTTTAATTAAAGAATGTTTGATTATTAATATTATTATTAAAATGTAAAATTGGAGCATCAAATGCTGTATTGAAGGTTGAACCAATTTGTGATGTTGGAATGTTATATTCATAATCCTAACATCAACTTAGGTTGTTCTATCAGTTTTCATGCAATGCCTGAATTAGGTATCTATAACCTGAACTGAATACATTATTAAATTAAAACTATTAATATTTTAAATAAATATTAAATGTACATTATCTATTGATTTAAAAAAAATATATATATATATATATATATATATATATATGATTGAAATCATGTAGTTCTACTTTTCTTAGTGTACATAGTAGATTTTTACTCTTACAGTATGCATATTATAAGTGGACTGCATGTTCAAACTACACATGGATGCATGTTAGTAAGACAACATGAAACGTCCATTCCGTCTAGTAGCGGAGGTAGGAATTAAAATGCCAGTGTGCAAGGCTGCTCGATGGGCTTCCTTGCAAGCTTGGCCCCCTCTTGCCGTGAGCCCCCAGTCTCTCGGGGCCCGGTTGCAACTGCACCACATGCACCACATGTACCCCATGCACCACCTATTCTAACGTCCTTGATTTCGTCTCAAAACTTGGCCAAATTATTATGTCCGTGATTTAAATTAACAACTGATGTTTATGCAATACCAAGTACAGGTCATACAGGTGATTGACTATATTGTATATATATATATTATTGTATATTGTTTGTGTATTGTATATTGTGTTATATATTGTATTATATAAAAGCATCGGAAACACGAAATTTTTTTCTACAAAATACAACAAAGAGTAATGTTTTAGAGTCCAGACTAACCATTGGATGAGCGTAGCGAGCGAAGCGAAGATTCCATTTCACTACACTGGAGAGAAAAATCCGGAATGTTTTTTTTTTTTTTTGTATTTTTGTGTGTCTGTGAACACGATTCCGGCTAAACCAATACTCCAATTGCGATGAAATTTTATAGAGGTCTATAAAATCCCTGAACAAAGTACTGCACGGGGGGAAAAATTGATCGAAAAATTATTTCTCATGAAAATCGCAATTTTACGATTTTTTTCGATTTTTAAAAAAATTCTTCGACTTATAACATCTACATGCTTTATCCGATTGTAATGATTTTTTCACAGAACCTTAATTTTATGAATTTATATATTCGTGTGAAATTTGAGCGCAATCGAAAAATTATCTATTAAAAAATCGCAATTTTACGCTTTTTTCGTTTAAAAAAATTACGCTCATCCATCAACGCGGCGGGACTTAAGCGTTTTCCTAGTTAAAATCAATACTTCTCGAAGGGTCGCGAACAGAATATATTATTATCTGTGACACGCGTCTACTTCGTTACCCATTTACTGTATATTATTCGCGGTTTAAATCATTTTGGTTGCCATGTATGAAGCGAACAATTAAAAGTCAGATGACGCATTTATTTGTATATAAGTATGTTTATTTTATTTTATTTCATCTATTCGAAATATACTCATCAAACATTTTGAATCGCCAGTAGTAGCCAACCAAAGCTACAGTACACGAAGCAAAAATCACACTACATATTACTACAAAAATTAAAAGGAAAGCTACAAAGTCTTTGTTAGACGAGTGATTGAGCCATGTGTTTGAGTACCTGGGTACATTCAATTTCCTCCCTCTACCTAAGACTGGATCCAGCATGGTTATCATAGGCTAGAGTGGCGCATTCTGGCCTAACAGCTGTTGACGCACCCTTATACAGACTAATCTCAAACCCTATCGACTTATACCTTGTAATATAATATCAATCAACTTTCAAATGCAAATGTTCCCGGGTACTCAACACACGACTCGCTCAGTCGTCAAGCAACGACTTTGGCGTTTTCCTAGTCTGTAGTTGGCCATAAGTCGCCTGTTTACCCTGAATATGGGAGGGTCCCCCATATTCAAACATCGGTCAGGATAGATTTCTGTAATTTCTGGATTGTATAAAAAATTCTAGAACATGTTTTGAACTTTATATACAGGACGAATGAAAACATAGCCAGTACGAAATACAAGTAAAGATTGCAAGGTTAACTCAATCGCGCAGCTCCCTTCAGCGGGCTAGATTCGGCACATCTTGGTCATCGCCTGACATTCTAAAAATTTTGCCATGGAACTGTTTTTTTTTTTGCTTGACTGAACTCTTTAAGGTGCGTAAGGCTTGGCTGGTTTTTCTTTCTCAACTCTTTTGGATGTGAAATGCCTGGCTGGCTTTTTTTGTTTTTGTAGTTGTCGGATTTCATAACCTTTTTAAGTTGGGCTCTATAGCTACCATAGATCTTATAGTTAAATAAATTCATTGTTTGTAAACCATCATTTAAAACGTTAAATATTTAATATTTCCTCCACCGCTCGCGCCAATTAAATATAGCTTGCATTGTTATATTTAATGATTCGTCCACCACTTGCACTCACGTTAAAATATCAATTACAGAAAAGCTTTATATTTGCGGTTCGAAGTAAATTTATTTTATTGTACTTGTAAAGCATTCGACATTGACCACTTCTCCTTTGGAAGTTCGACCCTTTCTGCACGGTTTCAGTTGCAGACGTTTTGCCACCCCAAATACTATTCGACAGCTGCCTCGAATACCTTCCATACATCTTCTATAACTCAAAATATAAACAAAACACTGGAGAGAGAGAGAGAGAGAGAGAGAGATTTGATATTTGATATTTATTGGCTTAAAGGCGTGCTACATAGGGCTATAGAGCCCCTTTGGGTGTAGCCGACCTCTACACTTACATACATTAGTTCACAACATGTATATATATGATATATAATACATATTATATGAGTAGTTTAGATATAACAATAATACTAATGTGATGATTAAAATAACAGGCTAGGCTTAACTTATAAAGTAATTACTGTACACTTATAACTTGTTATACATTGGCTAAAAGTTGAGACCAAATCTGGCACTTATACAAAACTAAACATGATTCCTGTAGTTAATACTAATTACATGTGATATTATAGTTATTGAGCTAATAACATATTAACTAAATGTTTAAACTTAGTCTACTAATTGTATGAGAGAGAGAGAGAGAGAGAGAGAGAGAGAGAGAGAGAGAGAGAGAGAGAGAGAGAGAGAGAGAGACTGACTGACTGACTGATATCCCAAACGACACACACACACACACGCTCGATCCACACACCCCGCGTCACCGCTGCACTCGCTGTAATACCGTCTCTCAACGGTAATACCCATGGTACAATGATATCAATATCATTGGATCATGGGTAATACCCACATATTTGAAATATAGCAATGGAATTATAGAAAACCAGGTTAAAATAGGGATAATGTTTTTCAAAAGACTAATAACAAGTAGTCTATTCACTAATATTACTTTTACTGATATCTTCGACAATTAATGTACAGTGATAATTTATTAACAAGGAGGTACCAACTTGCATGACTAACAAAACAACAATATTTGTACAGTTATTAATAAACTCAACTCAAACTTGCATGACTCATCGTTATCTTCTTACTCTTTTTTTCTTAAGGTTCTCGTGAGTGAACAATCGTTGCTTTTGTTAAATTGACGAATTAGGCAGTAGAAACGAATATCCTGAAAATGTTTTTTTAGCATGTTTTAACCCACGCTTTTGCACAGAAGGGATGGGCTCACCTGAACCAAAATTAATATGTGTTGTTGGGTCCACGCTTCCTCCCCAGTCATCTTTCCGATGTGTTAGACTTGGCTAGTTTTTATAAGTAAATTCTTTTGGATGTGAAATGCCTGGCTGGCTTTTTACAAGTTTTAAGTTTTTGTATGTGTCCTTATCATAAAAATTAAGATTCGAAAAAAAATATGTCACAATTAGTTTTGGGTTACGCCCCTTTTTGACATAGTATGATTTCAATATTTGTTGAGATATGAACATGCTTTCAGGGTGATAAAATAGGGTGAAACACTAAGAATTACTTCCGGATGTGGGTATCTGACTGCCTAATAAGTCGAATTATAACGATTTGTAACATTCAAATTTTATAAGGTTACTTCAGTAATATTTAACAATTAAAACCTTATGAGAAAAAGTCATCAAACTTAAGTTTATTTATTTATGTATTTATATTTTTATTATTTATTTTTATTTTATTTTTATTTTATTTTTTATTTGTTATTTATGTATTTATTTATTTATTTATTGGTTCACAATAAAACATTTGCGGAGCCTTTTTCAATTAAATTTTATAGTAAAACATTTTTTTTTTACTGTTTTTTCATGTTACATGTAAAAGTATGTACACAAACACAACACAACTGTATAATGTGTATACAGCTCTATAGCACAGTAAATGATTATTGACATACAAATAATGTAGCTGAAGACATCACTGTAGATGAATAGGACAGAAAGTCAAAAGTAGGCCTAACGGAAAGTCAAAAGAAGAGAGAACATAATGAAAGAGTCAGGTGGTGGAAATGTGAAATAGGCTGCAGAGCCGAGTGGTGGCCTAATCGAAGTTTTTATCAGAAACTTGAAGAACAATACAACATAATATTTGGTGTGCGAAATTGAGGTTTGCCAATATTCGGTATCTTTTATTTGTGTACGTATTGTTGCACTGTATGGGTTATTATGTTGCAGTAATACCCACGAATTAAAAAGTCTATAAAATGAAAGCCAAGCCTAACAAAAAGGTAAGTAGTACAAAAAGAAAAGAAATGTACCTCTCTTAATTTGCGAATTACATATTTGTTAAATCACTTCGCCTCTTGATTGCATGCAAGCCAAGCATGACTTAATTTTTTGTTTAGGCCTACGTAATACGCTGTGGAAATGTAATGTGCCAAGTTTGGCTTGAATGGTTTCTAAAGGCACGAAGATTTCAGGTTTTTGTTGTGAGCAAATTCCAATTTAAATCCATTCTTTTGAGTGTGTAAAGCTTGGTATAGTATGTGTCTAAGTTTTTATATGCTTGGCATTCAATTTTTTTAAAGCTTTACATCTAAGTTAGTTAGTTGACATTATATTTGAACTAACAATTGTGTAATATATCATAGAAATATCAAAAACCTTTTGCAACGAGTATTGTTTTTTCATCCAAACGCAAGCCAATAAAATTTTTGAGATATGCTTATTAATAACATTACATACCCTTGTGCTCAATTAAAATGTAGGTATTTCAAATATACTGTTCAATATCTCTTGATCTGGCACTAAACTAAATCTTCAGTTCAAAGACAATAACAGCCGTCCATTCCGTGACGATACTCTACCAGTAATGTCAAGGGTATCTTCAAAAATACGATGTACTTGACAAACGTTGCTTTTATCCGATTGGTCGATAAGCGTTCAATATTTTTTGGAAACACCCCAAAGTTATTTATTTACAAGTCCTCGCATTTAGAGCCTATTAGAGTCAACAAAGCCTGGTTTAAATTATAGTGCAAGCCGTCTGGCGGGCGACACATGAATTAGAATACGTAGCATTCGTGTTGCAGTATACAGCCGATCAATGTTACTAGGAAAACGCTTAAGTCCCGCCGCGTTGTTGGATGAGCGTAATTGGTGCATTGAGCTGCCATGTGTTACGCGGATTTTCTGTTGTTCTGTGAAAAAATCATTACTTAGTCGAAGATTTTTTTTTAATTAAATTAAATTAAATAAAAAAATAACTTAATTTTTTTAATTAATCGTAATTTTTAACAAAGAAAAAAATCGTAAAATTGCAATTTTCAAAAAAATAAATATTCGATTGCGCTCAAATTTAACACGAATATATTAATTCATGAAATTAAGGTTCTGTGAAAAAATAATTACAATAGGATAAAGCATGTAGGTGTAATAAGTCAAAGAATTGTTTTAAAAAAGAAAAAAACCGTAAAATTTCGATTTTCATGAGAAATAATTTTTCGATTACGCTCAAATTTCGCACGAATATCTTAATTCATGAAATTATGGTTCTGTGAAAAAATCATTACAATCGGTTAAAGCATGTAGGTGTTATAAGTCGAAGAAAGTTTTTAAAAATCGAAAAAAATCGTAAAATTGCGTTTTTTATGAGAAAAAATTTCCCGATTGGAAAAACGTGGCAGTTCTAAGTTCAGAGATTTCGAAGGCCTCCATGAAATTTCATCGCAATCGGAGTATCGGTTTTGCCGGAATCGTGCTAACAAACAGACAAAAATACAGAAAGAAAGAAAAAAAAACATTCCGGATTTTTTTCTCCAGTGTAGTGAAATGGAATCTTCGCTTCGCTCGCTACGCTCGCTACGCTCATCCAACTACACGATATCGATATTGTAGATGTATAGATTTGTATAGATAGATAGTAAATGAGAAGTTTAAAAAAATCAAAATGAGCAATGAGATCTATTGGGGGGTCGATATACTAACATGAGCGACAATAATCGATCGACAGGGACTACGTCGTAATTAGAATAAGTCATGCTCAGAGCGGTAGTCTACACTTTTAAGTGTCTGTGAAGTAATGTTAGCCCTAGTGTCCTATTTAATAAGTGGTTACTGCCGATCGACGAGTAGTTACATGCGTTATTCAATTTACTAGGAAACGCTCAGTTGGACACGTTGATAAGCAAGCACCACGTGCTATAGCTAGACCCACATTGCACATTTTTTTAAATTTTAAAATTGGCGACGTTCGCTGTCCACGGGGCCATGTTTCCAATATTATTTTTTATTGGCAAGGTATTTGGGTAAACCCGTGGGTAAACCATTAGTTTGTGGATAAAATCTACCGCCATCTAGAGGACCTTGACATCATTTCTTTAGGAAAACTATTTTACATCTTTGGTAACAAATAAAACACTGCTTCCTCGATAGTATTTTGATTACTTTTAGGTGGCAGTGCATAGTGGCCAGCAAGCTCTTGCGACTTTTCGTTGTCATGGTAACGATACTTTTGTTACAATGTAATTTCATACTACTTATCGGATCAAAATAAAATTAACATATTCGTGACCGGGTGGACATTCTAAATGATTTGGCCACCTCTGATTTTGTCGCCGTTTAGTTTAAAAAAATACTTTCGGTTAACTTTAATGTAACTTTGTAACTTTTTCAACGATTTTGCCACAAAACTAATGGCATTCAATCGAGAACGAAGCTTGGGGTGGTCCAAATTTCAACTCGGTCCGAGCCTCCGTTCGAACGTTATGGCGAGACATACAAAAAAACAACAAACAAACAAAAAAAAACAGTGACTATTTTTTCCGGCAGAGTAAAATGGAAACGCTCGCTTAATAAAGTTTTCACTGTCGATCGACTTTTGTTGCACGAGTAAGTTAATGGACCTCCAGGTTTATATTTGCATTTTGGATAGGTCTGATGGATTCGCTTACAACATTCTGTTACATTAGTTTTGTTTGTCATCTGCAAGGAAAGCCCTAGGCATTAAAATTAATGTTTGTGTTTAGACTTAAAATATTATACTTAGGATATACATGCACCCACTGTTATTGCATAAATGGCATTACTTGTGAAGTTTGTACACAGTTGAGGTAATATTTTGAAAATAAACAATTTGTTTCTCTATTTGGTTCTTCGGGAAACACACACGTAGATAAAATTTTCATTCTGTACAATTCAGAATTTCAATAAGTCCATCCCGACCGGGGATCGAACACGGCCCAACCTGGAATGTGGGAGACCCAGGTTCGAACCCCTGTCGTAATGGACCTTTTAAATTTCTGAATTGACGTATGACTTTTTTAGAGCAAGTTCATTTTTAATTATAATCAAAGTTGGCAGCCGTTTGCCGTTGTTCGGTTGACTATACTTTTTGTTTATATAGTTTGTTTTGTAACATCTAGGCTAGACATTCTTCATAAAAAACAAGAAATTAAGAATCTGGTACAACCAGTGGTTTGCAAAGATTGATTTGAATTGTTAGGTTTGAATGACATTTAAAAACAAATTATTGCAATATACATGAATTGATTAAAAGAATAACAGAAACAATACAAATTCAAATGTTCGTGTATAATGTTCGTCATGTTTTGTTATAAATAATTTTATTTTTGTAACACATTTAAATTAACAAATCTTACATATAATTTTGTTTCAGTTTACGCCTAAACATAAGATTTAAATCAACCACGTCCTATTTCAAAAAATTTATTTGTTATGAACCACGTCCTATTTCTGGCTTTTTTTTCTCATAAGTATAATCGGCATGAAATCATAATTAATAAACTTGTTAGGTATTTTCTTAACTCGATGGTTAAAATGTTACTTGTCTCAATAAGTTTTAGCATTCACATTTTTTTTGTAATCTGTATACATTAGAATATCCACGTTATAAAGCTGGATTTAATTGTTTCGAAACAGTCGATTATTCAAACCATTTTGTAATTTTTTGTCATGTTCTGGTTATCTCGTTAAATATGTTATTCGTTTTGGAAAATTAAGTAAATTATTGTTATTTCTTCTTGCTCTACTTCCGGATAAGATTGAGCAAGTCAATTTGTGCTGCTCGAGAAAACCCTTTTACTTATATTTCCACCTGCTTATATTGATCCAATATTTTGAGTTTGTCACTCTAGCGCGTGCAAAATTTCAAATTCTAGACATTGTTCCATTTATAACGATGCAAGTATACAATTACCCAAACGTTTATCCAGAAGGCTTATTTACTAACTCAAACGACAAGTTATCGATCGACAGCGACAAATTTGTAAATAGAATAAGTCATCCTAAGCGCAACTTTAAAAAAATAAAATTGTGGTAGTGAAGTAAATGTTCACCTTGAGGTTTTATTTAATAAGATATCACTGTCGCTCGACTTTTATCACATGCGTTAACGCATTTACAAAGTTATCGCTGCCGCTTTTTTAAAATAGACCCCCTGGCATATTATCGAATGGTAATAGTACATCAGCGTCATCTTGGTAGAGGTGTTGCATGCAGTAAATGCATCCTTCAGAAGCACCAGTGCCTATTCATGAGTACGTTACTCTGATTTCCTACACAATTCACTTTAGGGTTGGGTTTCCATATAAATAAACTTTCTATATTATAAGGAAAGTAGTGTTTAAACTCTCTATTACATTACTTTATATTAATGTACATTTGAAATATTGTTTGCAGTAGCGGTGGCGGGACCGATATGACCACGCAGCCCCGCTTCTCCGTTTATCTCCCGCGGAGAGCGAGCACTCGACGAGCATTCGAGTCGATTTGGATCAGTCCCGTTTGGCCGAAGGATAGTAAGTAATTTTCATCCTACTAGCTTATGACTCACTAAAAGCTCTCTCTTTCTTCGTTGAGTTAATACCAAATAAAAATAAATAAATAATCTGTATTTAGAGTCAACCCAATCAGTTACATAACTGATTTTTTAATGGGGGACAGTAAACCAAAGCGACCAAGCCAACCCTGTAGGCCCCGACGCAATCGTCGAGTGAGCGATAACTAACCAAAGATCGACACGCATGCGAATTACAAGTATACAGAGTGTAAACATAATAAAATATATAAGTAGACTTCTTATGTACCTAATATTTTGAATCACAACACTACGGATTAATAAAATAAAATAAAAAATCTCAGAAATTTAGTCACTTTATTCCTTACCCTTTCTTGGGCCATGGGAATAATGCTTCCCACCGGACATTTCGTGCTACGCGGTTCCCGGGAAGCATGATACCCACCGTTAGCATGTGCAGCTAGCTTACGTATACCAGTGGAACTCGGGAAAAAAATTCGCTACGGCAGTTCGGTCGGTAATAACGTTTCCAATAACAATGATTACGAATTTAGACGTTATTTGTTGTTGTGTTGTTGTGTCTGCGAGTGTATATATCGAAATTATCATCAAAATCGAGTGATTTCTCTATGGGAGATAAAGTAAATAATAAAAAAATAATTTCTCATTATTTTTTTTACAAAAGTTGACTTTTTGTTTTTGAAAAAAATCGAGTATTTGTGTGCTAAATATACATAAATATTGTTAATTTTTACCTTCTCATGGATGGTGGGAATATGTTTTCCCTCCACATTTTGGGAGTAACCCACGAAAAAAAGTTTTGATTTTCTTTGTAAGAATCTTCATTATTGTATGTCTACAAAGTCAAAACTCAAATTTAACCCCTGGAACTATTTTGCCCCCATTTTTAAACATTTTGCTGTTAAATTTTTCGTTACCACTTGGGGAATACACCTAAATCCCGTCCAATTTTGGAATTTATTATATGAATCGTCGGTAGAACGATATCGGCGTCACCGTTTACACTTACTCAACCCAAAAAAGGATTAAAGTTCAATTCTGAAGTGAAACAAATTTATACAGAAAGCGGGATTCGAACCCGGCCCCTGAAGTTTATAAAGGAAGTAGGGACTCTTACCTTGACAAACGGGTAAAGTAATACAAAAATGAGAATCAAGCCTTGAGACTCTTTTAAAAATGTGATGAACTTCGTGTGTTATTATACAAAGACAAACCATGCTACAAACACTAAGGAATCAAAATGAGTAGGTGAGAACGACGAAACACATTAATTATTTACACATGTAGACTGACACTTGAAGTCGAAAGGCCACGAATCGATACCGGGCATGTTATTGATATGGAAATGAAGGTTGTTCTTAAGTAGGGACCTCGCAAGTCAAACGAATAAAATGTAAAATGTTATGTGGTGCATCTAACATTGCGTGATACATGTTTTGCTTCGTACGACATTAAATTTAACGATAAATAGTATTCGATTCTAAAATTCAATCAGTTTCCGAATAACATTAAAAACTGAACACAATTAATTATGGTGCATTATTTTTATTTTTATTATAATGTGAGACAACTAACATCAATAATTTCAAAATATTGTAAGGTTATTTTAGGTTAGACCTACACCTACACATAACCTACATCTAAACTATCAGACTACTAAAATAATTTGGAAATCTTCCGCGTTCAAAATATAATCTAAAAAACACATTCTTTGTTTAACTGACAACATATTGACTCTCAAGGCTCAAATACTCTTTTAGTTTAAGTCAACTGAATTTACTTAAGAACAATCTTCATTTCTTTATTTTGATAGTTTGTACATTATCTATGTGCTCATAATATTATAACCCCAAAGAAAAGTATTGAAGTAAACACTAAATAACACAGTAAAATATGATTCTTAATTAAAGGCATCATTGGTATGAAAAGAACATAGGTACTTGCCAGTCTATTGATTAAAATTAATGTGTTGAGTGAAATTGACTTTTTACTTATACATAATATCATCTTCCACGATAAATGTTTTTAAAAAAATCATTTTTCTATTATTTATATTTTATTTTTATTTTTAACACATTAATGCATTATTGGTTGCTAGAAAATGGCATAACCCCATTTTGCCATCATAAAATATATTCCACTAGTGCAAAATGTATAACACATGGACAAGTAAACTAACTGTTTAATACTTATTTAATTTTTTATTAATTTATTAATTTATATTATACTACATACAAGTTAATTAATTGTATGTATATTTGCATGTATGTATATGTATGTGTGTGTATATGTATGTTAATGTGTATGTGTTTGAATGCTGGCGCACTTTATATGTGTGAACATATTTTATGTGCCAAGAATGGCGCTGCGTCAGAAAGATTTATATGATGCAAAAGTGTTTAAATTATCATCAAGGTTTGTGTTAATAGTCTTGTATAGGTGTTTTGCAGCCTATTGCTGAATGAGTGTTTGGAAACGACAATTCTAGTTTAAGTTGGATAAAATATGCTCTAACGAGTAGTTACACGTGATGCAACGTGAAAATTGAGTTCATAAAGAAGTGAAGAGTCAACACATCTCGTCACCTCAGAACTTATTTGTGCCATATCCGCTTTTAACAAAGTGGAGAAAATGAGGTTTGAATGTTTGATTCACCGCCAAACCGTGATTTATGGTTGAATTTGAGAAATTTTTGTTGCAATATTCTAACAATAATAAATATTATTGATTTAAAATGTTTAACATTATTTTTACCCGCAGGGTATACATAATATAAGCACTTCCTGTTGGATATGGCACAAAGATTTTCAACTTAATGGATAACATGATTAAAATTTGTGTGCCATATCCACTGATTTTCATTTTAAGTGGAGATAAGTTTGTAGAATAGAGATTAACACCAACCATTGATGTTCTCAACTATTATGATATTGAATTATTGTGGGGATTAAATAAATAGTTATTTCAATTAAGACTCAAATAGAGAAAATAAAATATTTTATTATTAAGAGGGAACGCTGAGCTTGGCCCAGCTCAAATACGCGCACTCAGGTGTTGATGATTTCTGCTGAACGGTTGGTAATATCATTACCAAACTTTGAATCGATGTTAAAAATTACTTTTATATTGATATCCACAATTGGTTGCAAAAATTAAGCCTTAAAGATCCGTTGCGAGACATAAGTCCAAAAAGTGAAGAAAATAGGAAAGCCAAAACATGGATTACAAGTCTGGAAATTCCCACCAAACCGTTTATCTTATGATGAAACCAAATTAACCTACCCGTTCACATTGATTTAAACGTTGATATCATGCAAATTAGAGTTAAAAAAATCTGTACACTTGGAATAAATTCCCGAAGTAGATCAAAATTGAGTAAATCCCGGTGATTTCACTAATTTTTAATTCAAAATCAAGGAATTAATTTAGGAATACGCGTACTAGAGAGCATAGATTTATTCTTTATTAACGTTAGTGTGAAATTTGATAATGGTGCTATAAACCGTTTACCCGAAAAATCCAGAAAGCTGAGCGCTTACACTCGCCTCCGTTCTCAGCCTCAGCATACCCTCTTAATGCTTGAATTTAAGCAATTTTTGCTCCAATTATCTTCAAATAGTTAGACGAAAGGTATTTCATATTTTTAAATTGTAGGGCATGCGTAAATTAGCACTTCATATTGATATAGAACAAAATTTCATCAAACTAGATAATTGGTTCAGTACTTATTTGTGCCATATCCACTTGTTAGTATATGTAAATTTGATATGGCACAAATAAGCACTAAGATATTGTATCATCTGATGGATATGGAACAAACTGACATTGCTAAAACACTGCTTAAGCTCAAATAATTGACTATATTATTTTTTTATCAGCAACAATAAGCACTAACAATAACTCTAAAACATCCAACTCCAAAAAAGCAAAAAAGCGGATATGGCACAAATAAGTTCTGAGGTGACGATCTTTTTACATATTTTATGCAAGAACATCAAAATCACCAGCAATCTTCCGCCTGCTACAAAGTGTGTGAATCCTGCAGCGATCACAATAACTTGCATTCTTATTTCTATGGATATCATACATAACAATTTCACAAATATGTTTTATACTTTTTCGATCTTAGTTTTATGACGCGGACACTGGCATATTTACTAAGGGGCCTCACGAGAGCTACGTACAATATCCTATTCATTGCATTTGAGAATAACTGATCGAAGCAGTTTCTTATTATGATGCCTAGTTTTAATGCCCGCTGCTTAATAGTGTCAATTATTATTATTATTATTATTATTTATTTGCCTTTGAATATGTACAAAACAAAGACAGGCAGCCAGAAGAGAGCTTGAAGCCCAAAACACATGTGGTGTCCGACTGCCTTACTACAACATACCAACATAAAAAAAAAATAACTAACAATACATACAATGAAATATTTACAAAATAATGCAATTGACACGCACGCGCACACACTCACACGCACACGCACACACACACACACTCACATTCACATTCACACTCACACTCACACTCACACTCACACACACTCACACTCACACTTGCACAAAACAAGTTAATTTCAGTTGACACGTGGAGGAATATATGTTCGAATTTTGTTCAGGAATTGGTTTGATGATAATGTTTTAAGGGATGTTGGCAATCTGTTCCATTCATTGGCCGCTCTGCTGTAGAATGATTTCTGGTAAGCTGCAGTGCGTGCGAGGGGTGGCTGTAAGTAGGTTACTTGGCTACGATGCTGGAGGCGTATGCGCAAGCGTTGTAGGGGGTCAAGGTCAACCGATCCATGAAACATTTTCCGCAAGAACATCAAGTCCACTTGGTAAGCATAATCCTCAACGATGGGAGGTGACATGCAAGAAGTCGAGACTCGGAGAGCCCAATCTCTTAACTTCGTTTCCCAAGAATGTGTTTTGTCGCTCTGCTTTGCATTGCTTCCAGGTTAGCCAAATTGCTCTTATTTGGACTCCATGCCGGCCATGCATATGTTAAAAGAGAACGGACAGTCGCTAAGTAAACTGATCGCTTAACTCTTGGGCTACAGCACTTGAGATTTCTAAACACAAATCCAAGTTGCCGGGATGCACGGGAACAGATATTAGTCGTATGGACGTTCTATTTGAGATTACTAGCTATAGTCAACCCAAGGACTTTTGCGCTGTCACAGGTTTTAAGCAACCTACCATTCAAGTAATAATTGCTTGCGATTTTGGCAGAAGTTAGTGCCAAGCGGATCACTATTGTTTTAAGAGCATTAAAGTCCATTTGGTTAACGCTACACCATACCTCCAAATTAGCCAAATCTTCTTGAAGTATGGTGCAATCTTCTGGTCCATAGATTGGCCTGTAAAGTGTACTATCATCCGCATACTGTACCAAAAATACATCAACTTGACAGTGTTTGGTATATCAAACATAAATACATTAAATAGGAGTGGTCCAATTGACGAACCTTGAGGGATGCCTGATGTCACATTAATCTTACCAGATCTGGCACCACCGAAGACAGTCGTTTGAGTACGCCCATTTAAGTAACAGTGAAACCATTGCAATAACTTCCCTTTAACCTGGTAGCCTTCCAGTTTATCTAGTAGTCTTCTATGTGGAACACGGTCGAATGCTTTTGACCAGTCAAGACATATAACATCAATCATCAATGTGTTAGTTATGTGAAGTTGTTTTGTGTGACGCCAGTCATCGTTGCACTCAGGTCATTTATTGACTACACTTTGACCACCTTTCATATATTAAAATTCAAAAAGTGTTTCATTTTGTTAGTGTAAGTAAAAATGTTGCACTTCGAAACGTTAAGATAAAGTTTCAATATTGTAAACTTTGTAGATTAACTAAAGAGATAATTTACTGATCATGCATATACTTTTGGATTGTACTGCATAAGTATGTCTGTGTTATTGGATGAACATATAATAATTATCAGATGATACAAATGTTGTATTGTGGTATTAACCGACGTATTCAGTGGTATCCGTTGTCTTTTCCAGTGGTATGGACGATGTATTGCGTGGCATCAAACAAGTTGTGTTAAAGTTTTGGTATTTTTAAATTTCAATATATATTTTTTAATTCTTTGTTGTTGTTGCTGTATTCAGTGGTATACACCATGATACGCAGTCGTATAGACTGGTGTATTGAGTGGTATCAAACTTGCTGTGTTGATTGTTATTATCTGCTGCATTCAGTGGTAGCAACACTCTTATTTAGTGTTATGGACTGTAGTAGTCAGTGGTATAAAACTTGCTTTGTTGAGTGGTACTTATTCTTCATTAATTTTTGGGGGGTAATTATGTATTTTGCTTGCTTTATTCAGTGGTATCAATCGTTTTATTAAGTGGTTTACATATTGCTGTTTTGAGTACTATTAGTTCCCTTCCTTTCATTTTTTTAAAAAACTTTTTTTGTTAATTTTTGTATTTTTTGTTGTTATTTTTTTGGTATCAAACTTGCTGTGTTGAATAATATTAATTCTTTATCAATTGTTTTTGTAACTTTTGAATGTTTTTTTTTGTATTATTTGCTGCATTCACTGCTACAAACCTTCTTATTCAGTGGTATGGACCGCTGTGTTGAATTTTGAGATCTATTTTCGTTTATTCATTATACCATCGTATTCAAAGTCCCGACCATTTTATATGCCATTTCCATAACCTGTACACGAAAACAGATAAAATTGTAGTTAACAAGTCAATTGCAGGTTTATAATTAAAGTATTTTCTAAAATAAGTAAGGGGCCTACATAAAAATCTTTAAAGCCAGCAAATAAAGTCAAAACTAAGAAAAAAATTATTCTCGATTAATTGGTATAACTCAATAGAAAACTCAGTCACATCCGTATTCAAAGCGTATCAGAGATGTATTTTAGCTTGCTTGCTAGACGTAACAAGAAGGCGGCAGTGGAGCTGTGATCTAGCAGTCTAGGACTTAAGTAGGCCAGCAGGCCAAAATGTACATTTCTCATACCTCATGTGTGTCATCTTCTAAAATCTAAATGACTGCAAACGCAAGTTATTTAAAATATTAAATTGGAAATAAAAAAGATCACTCATTAGAAACAAAACTAAGTCAGGAGATGGAACCAATCCATCTAAAATTCTGGGCCAATATTTCGTCAGGGTTTTTCTTATTTACAATGACGAATTCTGCGATTGAGACCCCTCTGACATTCCCTCCCATCAGATAGGTATTTCAAAAGTGCATTCACACACTCGCGTCTCATGATCCGTCACCTGCACCATTTGTAAAATTCAGGACAAATTTATAATTAGCAACATCATCATTTAGCACGCAAATTGAAATTTGATAAATAAATACATTTTTTGGATGAGCGTAGCGAGCGAAGCGAAGATGCCATTCTACTACACTGGAGAAAAAATTCGGAATGTTTTTTTTTCTTTTTTTCTTTTTTTCTTTTTTTCTTTTTTTCTTTTTTTCTTTTTTTTTTGTATTTTTGTCTGTTTGTCCGCACGATTCCGGCTAAACCGATAGTCCGATTGCAATGAAATTTTATGGAGGCCTTCGAAATCTCTGAACTTAGAACTGCCACGTTTTTGAGCGCAATCAAAAAATTATTTCTCATGAAAATCGCAATTTTACGATTTTTTTCAATTTTTAACAAAATTCTTCGATGTATAACACCTACATGCTTTGTCCGATTGTAATAATTTTTTCACAAAACCTTAATTTTATGAATTGCTGTATTCGGGTGAATTTTGAGCGATATCGAAAGATAATTTTTTAAAAAAATCGCAATTTTAAGACTTTTTTCGATTTTTAAAATTTCTTTGGCTTATAGCAAATACATGCTTTATCCGATCGTAATGATTTTTTCACAGAACCTTTATTTTATTAATTTATATATTCGTGTGAAATCTGAGCGCAATCGAAAAGTTATTCCTTATGAAAATCGAAATTTTACGATTTTTTTCTTTTTTTAAATTACGATTAATTAAATTAATTTAAAAAAAATTCTCAACTTAGTTATGATTTGTTCACAGTACAACAGAAAATCCGCATAACACATTGCAACTCAATGCACTAATTACGCTCATCCAACAACGCGGCGGGACTTAAGCGTTTTCCTAGTCTTAGATTTATTAGCACATGAAAAGCTTCCACGTTTAACTTTCCCTCAAAATCTTATCCTCGTTTAAGTTTTGCACGTTAAAAAAATCGTATTTAAAAAATGTTTTTCGATGTGGAATATTGATATCGAAAATATTCTCATATATCGATAGCGTATCGAAATATCGCTTTCTTTCTCAAGCCTTACTTAAATTTTGGCGCCGTGCAGTCTTTTTGCAGTTCAACTCGACCCATTGTCATATCTGCACAAGTTGTTTGTAATTTAAAATTCACATTATGAACATCTTGTGTGTACTAAGTTGAACTTTTGATTCAGGAATGCTTGTTTTAGTTGTGTTTTTAAGCTTATAAGCATAAAAAATGTTATCTTTATTAATTTTTTTTTTAAAAGTGAAGACTTTATCTCTAGGTTTACTGTGCAACAATGAGCATGACATTTTAAATGAAGGGCATCACATTCAGTAGCTAGCCTTACTCACCTCACTGAAGTTCTTCCGGGAGAGGGGATCCAGTCCCGTGGGTTTGATCTCCAGGGGGACGTTGGCTCGGGTCATGATGACCAGCATGGACTTCTTGAAGCTCGGCGAGGCTCCAGTCCAGTCGCTGCTGTAGATGGACTCACAGAGGGCCTCGTGCTGGAATTATAACGGTCGGTCAAATGACTTCACACATACCCCCCACCACCCTCTCCCTTAAAGGGAAATTACTCAAGGACTTTTGTCAGTACGACTCATTCAACCATCGGAGCCAATTGCAATCGCGAGTTTGTGCGAAGAAAATTAATAGTATGAAGACAGGTGACCTCTCATCATAATGTGATAAATAAATAAAAAAATTAATCCGTATTTAGAGTCTACCCACTCAGTCACATAACTGATTTTCAGTGGGGGACAGTAAACCAAAGCGTCAATGCCAACTCTGCAGACCCCGACGCAATCGACGAGTGAACGATAACCAACCAAAGATTAATATTTTTAATAGGAAATAGGAAATATAACAATCAGTGGTATGGACAGTGCGAACACCCGCGGATCAACGCCAGAATCAACAAGGCCGATTCAGATCAACTTTAAATTTATTAAGTGCCTCGTTGATGGGATGGCTCCAAAGTCACCGCTTACAAATTCCTAAGACAAGAACAGATGGACTTAATTCCAAATTAGAAGTTCAAAAATTTCTGTCTTTAGTGGGAATCGAACCCTGGACTTTCTGCACTGGAAGCAGGTAGGCTAACCACAAGACCAACGAGCCACACTATGTTATATGTAAACGACATTATTTGAATCGCGTTGACGACAATCTTATCATAAAATGGCTGTAAAATACACTTATAGTATTTGTTGAGACCAAATTTTAAAATTTGATTGTACCAAGAAATGCTATTTTTTGCACAAGCTAAACTAATAATTTGACCTCCAAAAGAATTATAAAAACATTTACGTTCAAAGGTGCGATTATCTCAAATATACATTTGTAGATATTTCATAACGACAGATTTTCACTAACACTTCTATTTTAAATCAGATTTTAATTAAGATTCCTTTAGACTCATGCAAGGATACAAGGTTCAAAGTGGCGGGGTCGTTCAAAATTCCCAATTTTAACAACAAATATGGTCGACGTTCACATTCTTATTCGTTCCTTCTCCGTTCAACTTGCATGCTGCCTTCCTCACTGAAAACCTTGTCTTACATCTCAAAAATTAAAACTAAACTAAAATCATATTTTCTTTCTGATATCTTTTGACAATGTAATTCAATTTTTCTAAGCTCTTTGTTACTTTTAATATAATTCTTTTGGGTTTTACAAATTAACTTTATATGTGATACGTCTATGGTATTTATATAAACTTGTTTTTCGTGTTTATTTTGGTTATGTGTTCCGTTCTCTGTATTGTCACCTTCTTATATAATTGATATTGAGCCGTTTTCAGGATTTGTGGGTTTTTTGATTATATATTTGTAAGACTTATTTTTGTTTGTAACATTATTATTTTTGAACAATTTGCTGTTGTAAAAAATTCTTCATTATCAAAATATGTGACTACCCTATTTGGGACGCAAAGCTTGTTTCAAAATTTCGTTTAAAATGTATAGAATAACTTTATCCATCTTGACGTGCACATGGTACTCCCGAATAAGGTGAATTGATTAAGGTAAAACATTCTTTTATAAAAAAATAAAATTTGAAATTTGAATACAGGATTCTTCTTTTAAATTTATTATATTTCATCGTAAAGGAGTCACATTTCTATGAAATATAACAGGAAAACTGCAAGTCGGCCGCACTTGAAGCCTACGTCTATATATTATGGGATATTTAAATGTTAACTTACCTCATTTGAAATTAGCTGCGTCATGTTGTTAGTGATAAAGTAGATGCCAGTTACTAAAACGGCAAATACCGTACTTAATATTATAAAATTCAAATTGGCGTCATTCTGTATTGAGAAAAAGAAGATTTGACAAATTATATTGTATGTAGAAAACGTTCTTTAGGCTCACATTTACATTTATCTGAGAGTCGATAACATTTTAAGACATATTTGGTTATTTTGTTCCATGTAAATAATATGTCGGAACATTGGCTATGTTCTTAAACCTCGCCCCTAAATAACAACTTCCTGCATGATTATGAATATTATAACTAATAAATATGTGAATAATAATTAATTGTTAATCAGAACATCAAATTCATATACCAGGATATTTGAACTGAGTGTTGACTGGGGTAAAACTTGTATTGCATACTGGAGACCTAAACTGCAAGTAGATAGTGAATTCCTATACTTTAATTGGATGAGCGAAGAGAAGACTTCAATTTCACTGACGCCCAAAAATAATCAGCTCGTTTTATTTTATTTTTATTTTTTTGTACGATGGTTTGTTTTTTCTCTCTCTACCGGGATTACAGCATATGCGATATTGATGTTAATTGGAGGGGACCTTTGAAATCTTTGAACCTAGACCTGCCACGTCTTTGGGTACAATCGAATAAACATTTCTCATGCATATCGTGCATTTACGATTTATTTCGATTTCTAATGCGATATTTTCGTGATATTTGGGCGATTCTGATTAAACGGGTGGGGTAACAATCAACGTTCATATTTTCCATGGACTTTTAGGTTATTGTGATGTAGTTCCTTTTGATAGAAAAATTTTGCCAGAATCCATAGAAATAAAGGTTTAAAGATAAGTTATTTTAGGAATATAATAACAATTTAGAAGTAGCAATATAAATTTGACAACAATCACCAACAATGCGTTCAAAAACCACTTGCAAAAGTAAGGTGATCCCACGCAAACTAAAAACTTACAAAAAAACACATCCATAAACGAGACTATAAGAAAGCGTTCCCGAAGCGGCCTAGTAATAATTATATAACAATGATGTGGAGATAACGTCGCAAACAATTAAATCATAAATATGATATATTGGTGATTATATAAAACTTACCTTAAACAATAAAGCGCTGACTCCTAACGACAGTATATTGTCAGAGAACAACACCCACATGAGTAAGTTTGTCAGTTTTTCAAATAAGGAATTATATCTGAAACAATATAATAGAGTAAAGTAATTACTAAATTAAACATATCTTATTATTTTATTTTATTTTATTTACTACTACACAAAGTAACCTACTCTATCAGTTTTTTGTGAAGCTCTATGCCTTCAATTAACACAAGCTTCATTTCTATATTCAATTCTTGAGCACTTATATGATCGATGTCACATTTCTTTAAACCATCTTCCATTACACACTCCTTTGCTGAAGATGTATTTGCCTCCACATTATTCTCTGAAATGTACAATACTGTATCATAAGTATCTTGGATACAGTCTGGTGGTAGGCCTGCTTCCTGCCTGTCTGTTTCAGAAATATTTTCTGACAGTGAACGAACTTGAACCACTACAGTTTCTCCCTCCAGTGGCATCATGTCCATTTCCATCCCAGAAACGTCGTATGTTCCAAAATGTTGTATCATTGGTTTCAAATAATTTATACCTGATGCATTATAAGGTCTATGGTCGACTTCGAGCTGATCATCTGCTGAGTCAGGCACATTAATATGTCGCTGGTTGCGGTTAGTTTTGTTGTAAGAACCTGTTTCCCAAGGTCGAACCTACAGATTTATGTAGCTTTCTAGTGTTTATTCTAGCTATTGAAATAGATCTAATGTTTTTAAGTATATTATTTAGAATTTTGCAATAAGACCATGGTAAAATCAATGCGGTAGTAAATGATATTATTAGTGACATTGAACAATTCCATGTGAATATTAGTTGAAAAAATATCGTGAAAAGATTTATTTCGAAAGCTGGCGATGAGGTGGTCTGCCATGGTAACCACTCCCTAAAAGTAGAGACCAAATATGAAAGAACGTTTAAAACATGCACATGAGACAGTAAACCATATTCTGTTAATGACCGAGAATTCGTTACGTTTGAAATGAAGATAAGTTTTGCTTAAAACCAGCTCCAAAGAAAACTTGCTTCTTTTCATTACGACAACTAAGCACATGGTCTAAGGCAGTGGCGTTGCCGGAACTTTTTTGTTCTAAAGGAGTAAAGATATGCATAACTACATAAAATGTAGATTTTTTACATCTCGCTTGGTTTGCCTGGATCCACAAAGGGGAGTAAATAAAAGTTTTAATGAAGGGAATCGGGCATTCTTGCGATGGGGCTATGCCCGCCTCTGATTCTCTTCAACATGTTAAGTGTACTTTGGAGCTTGATTTGTTGAAATAAATAATAAAAAATAACAACAAGGAGTAAGCCGCACTTAACTCTCAAATTGGAATCAACAAAAAGTAGTAACTCATTTTTCGGATTTGTTCTCTAACATTGAACATCTGCTATTTATTAGGAATTACATTTTTTCTCCAAAAATCGGTGAATATAATCTTATTCATGAAATAAACTCTGTTTTTGGTTTGTTTATCCGGCCCTTTAGAGGAGATCATTTCTACATTGGCTAGACGCAAGTGCACGGCATAGCTCTAATAGAACAGCAATAACTATAGTTTTTCCTTTTTCCCGATTTAAGCCGGTTTAAGGGTGCCATGTGTGACCCTCCTCAGGAGAACCATGTAATCATGTTTGTTCTGGATAGGAAAATTACTAAATGAATATTAATGGAAAGGGCTTTTTAAGGGGACTCCTCCAATTTCATTCGTACAGAGAAGACCCAGGCAAAACCTTAAGCCATGATTTCAGGTCATGACGGGAATTGAACCCGGGACTTTCTGATTAAGAGTCGAGAGATTAGCGCTCGATCCAATACTGTCGGTGGGTCAGAAATAGCAATGTTGACTTGTACACGGTTTTGGTCCTGGAATTTCAATGTCCATTTACAATTTATTTATCAGCAATTCAAAAATTAGTTTTTAGTTAAAGGTGGTTTCCAAAGTGAAAACATCTTACATTGCGGATAGATTTAATAACCACTCCAACTAACCATAAAAATACCAGACCTTTAAAAGTAAAAATTGTCTACAATGATATATTCGCAAACATCAACAAGTTTCCATCTTCCAAACTTACCTGATAAGCATCCTTCTCTCTGGAAGTAAATTGAAACAGAATTCGTAACCGTGCAATATTACAAATATGATAAAAATTGGTCCCGGAACAAGTTTAAGAAACTTATAACAAACAAGATGTGTATCAAAGTACTGCTTTGTCTGTTCTTCATTGTCCAAATCTTCAGGTTTTATCATCTCTGTCAAGCTATTGAAGAGAATATTCATCGTCTTTGACCGAAAGAAAACCGTTATTGCGGCTGTCAGTTCAAGGCCTAGTAAAATAAATGCGCATTAGTTTGCCAACACGTCCTTTGAGCTACTTCTGTACATATACATTACCATTGGGAAACATATGAAAACCATTATCGAGCCAGAAATAATAATAAACCAAGGATTTAGTCGACGAAATATTTCCAAAACCAGACGAATGTAGTGATGCTTGAGAATCAGGTGTGCTAGCCAAGACGGATAGTACTTAACATAGAAGTTGAGGTCGGGCTCTGCTTCGTCATGCCAGAACCCTGCAACAAATACGGTTGATATGATTACTTGAGACAGGTCAACCAACGAAACCTAGGTAACATAACGTTACTATTAGAAGAAAATAAATATAATTATTTGAAATTTGGATTGTGTTGTTGGAAGAAAAGAGGATTCACATTGAATTCGGATTTATAACATTTATGACACCGAAGTCGTTGTTAGACGAGTGAGTGAGTTATGTGTTGAGTACATGGGAACATTACCTACCCTCACCTTACATGCCTCAGGCTATATCAAGCATAATATGGGTCTTCCATCCATGTAGCCTATCATTGGATAGAGTGGCGCATTATGACCATTTAGTTGACGCGCTCTTATCACTGACCTACCAACTTAACTCAAAACACTAATCAATTATATCTTATATCAATCAACTTAAATGCAAATGTTCCCGGATACTTAACACATGACTCACTCACTTGTCTAACACCGAATTTGGCGTTTTCCTAGTCTATAGTTGGCTAAGGTGCCTTTATACTCGGAATGTGGGAGACTCGGGTTCAAACAATGGCCGGGATAGTTGTTTTAATTTCTGTATTATTTTATTATTCCTTGAAAATTAAAAACGTGTTTCGAAATGCATATACAGTACAATGGAAAACATAGCCACTACGAAATACAAGTAAAGATGTTAAGTATTCTCCGAGCGGAATTTTGGGTAATCTGGAGCGAGCAAGATTCGAAACACCTTGGTCACCGCCTATATTCAATAAATGAATGAATCAAATTAATTTTCATGAACTAAAGCATTGCCATTAAAATTTATTTTACACATTTTAAACCTATTTTAAATTTATTATTTCTTGTAGGTTTTAATCGCAACGGATCTGTTTAAGATAAGCTCAATCTTTTCGACCGTTGGGCCGTATTGGACCAAATATACATTTTACAAACATTTAACAGACATACAAATTAATCACGACCAAGTCCCGTTCGAGTTGCGTTGTAGACTTCCGTTCACTGCGCTCACTCGTCTAATAATTACACGAGTAAGCGAAGCAAATGAGGATTACAATTCAAGAAAATCGGCTCTTCCGTGATTGTGTGAGTGTGTGCCGGCGAAAATCAGCTGAATCGCTAAATAGATTGTGCTGCAATTTTAAATAGACATCCCTTACGAGTCAACTGAGAACTGCTAACAAAATCAGCAAGATCCATTGCGATTTAAACCCACCAGAAATAATGAATAAAAATTTGCTGCAAAAGTGTAGTAATTATTTTAACGACAATGTATTTTGAAAAAAATATTTATTTTTTGCTATTTTTCAGGCTCTGGAAATACCATGCAGCATGCCTGCAAGGTATATCGAATCTTACAAGCTCAAGGTACCCCCAAATTTCGCTAGGATATTGAGTAAACCTTGCAATCTTTACACGTATTTCGTACTGGTTTTGTTTTCCATTCCATAGGATTGTCACAGATGAAAGACTACCCTGCGTTATATGCGTATCAAAACATGTTATATAGTTTTTTAAATACAATCCAGAAATAATAAAATCTTTTCCAACCATGGGATTGAACTCAGGTCTCCCACATTCCGGGTATAAGGGCGCCTTATCCAACTTGACTAGGAAAACGCCAAGGTCGTTGTTATACGAGTGAGCGAGTCATTTGTTGAAT
This sequence comes from Sweltsa coloradensis, assembly GCA_024449915.1. Taxonomy (NCBI): domain Eukaryota; kingdom Metazoa; phylum Arthropoda; class Insecta; order Plecoptera; family Chloroperlidae; genus Sweltsa; species Sweltsa coloradensis. The sequence continues at coordinate 93,194 of JAMZAV010001204.1, forward strand.
ACGCGGAAACATCTACATACAAGTTGATTGATATAATAATATAATGATAGGGTTTTCAGTTTATTTGTTATAAAATCGCGTCAACTCTGACAGGCCATAATGCGCCACTCTAGCCTATGATAGAATGATTGGCCTACGATAAGGCGGATAGACCAACGCTATAGGGATCCAGTCTTACATGTATAGGGGGATGAAATTGAATGATACCGGGTACTCAACACATGACTCACTCACTCGTCTTACAACGCCTTTGGCGTTTTCCAAGTTATTTAAGGGTATAACTGACAAATTACTTTTTCCATTGAGAAAAAGGGCATAACTCATCACAGTTAACTGAAATATGAAAAAAGTAACTTGAAAACTCACCTTGCCAATACAGAAGACTTTTCATTAAGTCTATGATGACGGTCGTGTCATGTCTCGCCATCTTCTACTTGAAATGTGAGACAAAATTTCTCTTCAAAAACTTTTAAATGTTGTGCTGATACGGTTGACTAGTTAAAAATGACAAACTGAAACCTGGAAGGCGAATAATTATTTTAAATAAAAAGTGTGACGTTACTCCTATATGGTGATGTTTCGTTTATTAAGTATTTTTATTGATTAATACCGCTCTAACTTTCAACACCTAGTCATAATTACTTCTGCTGTTTAAACCTTAAAAATGCACAAATGCATCTAAGAATGTTTTTGTTTAGTAATATTATTTTTTTAATTTTGCCGCGGTCGTTTAACCAGTTCTCACTCGAACACTGAAGTTAAGCAACATCGGCTCATGGTCAGGGGTTGAGTGGGTGACCGCACTGCCCTGAATCACACGTATACCGCTGGCTAGAGCAGACTAGGGTTCGAAAGCTGTGTGTGACGGCTTAGTTCTCCTTGGCGCCGTCGGCTCGGCAGTCCCCGGTTAGTGGAGGAACCTATATGTCTGTCAAGGTTACAAACCGTTCGTTCGGATGGGACGTAAAGCCGTTGGTCCCCTTGGTACTTTTCGAAAGGAGTAGGCTATGTGCCGGTTCCGGGGTTTTCCCCTCCTCCCTTCTCTATTAAATTGGCACTAGTGGATTTCATTATCCTTTGGAAATAGAGACTAAATAAATAAATATAAAAAAAAATAAAAAATGAATGAATGAATGAATGAATGAATGAATGAATAAATGAATAAAATTTATTTATTTATTTATTTATTTATTTATTTATTTATTTATTTATTTATTTATTTATTTATTTATTTATTTATTTATTTATTTATTTATTTATTTATTTATTTATTTATTTATTTATTTATTTATTTATTTATTTATTCATTCATTTATTTATTTATTTATTTATTTATTTATTTATTTATTTATTTATTTATTTAAAAAATAAAAAAAATAAATAAGTAAGTAAGTAAGTAAGTAAGTAAGTAAGTAAGTAAGTAAGTAAGTAAGTAAATAAGTAAGTAAATAAGTAAGTAAGTAAGTAAGTAAGTAAGTAAGTAAGTAAGTAAGTAAGTAAGTAAGTAAATAAGTAAGTAAGTAAATAAGTAAATAAGTAAATAAGTAAATAAGTAAATAAGTAAATGTGTGAATGAGTGAGTGAATGAGTGAATGAGTGAATGAGTGAATGAGTGAATGAGTGAATGAGTGAATGAGTGAATGAGTGAATGAGTGAATGAGTGAATGAGTGAATGAGTGAATGAGTGAATGAGTGAATGAGTGAATGAGTATATGAGTATATGAGTATATGAGTATATGAGTATATGAGTATATGAGTATATGAGTATGTGAGTATATGAGTATATGAATATATGAGTATATGAGTAAATGAGTAAAAAAGTAAAAAGGTAAAAAAGGAAAAAAAAGGTAAAAAAAAAGGTAAAAAATGTTTTAAAAAAAAGGAAAAAAAGGTAAAAAGGTAAAAAAAAAGTTAAAAAAAAGGTAAAAAAAAAAGTGAAAAAAGTGAAAAAAGTGAAATAAGTAAATAAGTAAATAAGTAAATAAGTAAATAAGTAAAATGGCTCCATGCAATGCTGTATTTGGTAAATCAATATTATTGTGATGTTGAATGTTATATTCACAAGCATGACATCTAGTTAAGTTGTCCTTTCAGTTTCCTGAGCTGACGAATCTATACCATGAATAAACATTTAAATATCTATTGATTAGCGGCAGCCGCCGCGTCACACGCACGTGCACAATAACTCTTGTCAGTCATTTTTAACGTATGTAAATACAATTTTGCAGGTGCACTCAGCACAATATTTAAGTCATGTTTTATAGGAAGATAAATATGAAAAATGTTACTATTTTAGCTACAAACATCAAAATACAATTAATTTCGAAAATATATAACAATCTCGATCGGATTCATCCCTTTTACTGATTTAGTAAAATATATAACATTAAACTTGCTATGTATATTCATTGTCCATAAAGTTAGCTTTAAATAGACGTGTTTTATTTAATTGTAAGTTGTAGCATTCACAAATTGATTTTTAGTAAAAAATTTTAATCGCAGCCATTTTCCAAGATGGTCGCTAACGCACAAAGCGGATTTTGGCGGACCCGAAGTATGTTTCATAAAACAACAATCTTGAATGATCCTGAAAAAGTCAGCTTTCTCCTAATTTTGTCCGGGTCGGTAAAGGAAATTGGGTTAAAATCATGCCACTACATAACTTCGCCTCATAATTGCATGCGTGCGTGGCTCAAATTTAGTTTTTTGTTCTAATAGACCAGGAATTAAAGATTTTGACATCAACACCTAAAGCTGATTTTTGGCACACATGTAGCATTTGTCATTCTTCAAACGTACAGTAAGAGAGTTCCCAAAAGCACAGACGCTTGCGCCAAAAGGGCAAATGTCACACATAAAAATGCTTGTAAAACCTGAACCAACAGAGATATCTCTGTGATTTTTGTTTCAAAATAATCAGGACAATGTATGCTTTGTGCTAGTTATCCAAAACATATATCATTACCTTTAATATTAGTCACAAATAGGAATAGTGCTGGTGCCTAACTCAATACTTCCAAGCATATCCCGTAAATCTTGAATTGAGTCGAGTTCACGAAAAATTATCAATACATAACAAATATGCGGGTGGCTGTCTTGTGAAAGCCAATTTTGTTTAATGATGTCTAGATGCAAAATGATTTCAGGTATTTGTAGTATGCAAATGCCGATTTAGATCCACATACTTTTGGGTGTGTAAAGGTTGGTATAATTCGTGTTCAAGTTTTAGTATGCGTGTTTTGTTTTATGTTTAACAATATTTTTATAAGTCACTTGACGTTATACTTGACGATATATTTATATACCTCCCAAAAATATCAAGCAATGTGTAATGTTTTTTAAGTCAAACAAAAGCAAATTAATTTAGGATCAACGCTTGTTTATAATATTACCTACCTTGTTAGTGCTCGATTTAAATGTGGACGATTTGACACTCAAACTAACCTTCAGTGAAAAGACAATAAAATTCGTCCGTTCTATGGAAATACTCTCCAATAATGTGAGGATTTATTTTCAAATGCGTCGATGTTGAGAAACTTGGCTATGAGTCGATTGGTCGTCGACATACGTACTTTATTATTTTGAAACCGCCGCAAAGTCCTTGGTTAGTTACAGGAATAATAATGAATCGTTCATGAATGTGCACAGATAATAAATAAACAAATTGTTTCCATATTCTGCGCGTGTTTAATAGTAAAGAGGCTATTTGTTCGAGGTTTATAGTATTGTGCATGTCGCAACAAACAGGTTTATCGATTTGGTTTGTCGGAATTGTTAACAGTATCATTCAAAAATGAAAAGTCCATCCCGACCGGGGATTGAACCCGGCGCCTACCTGGAATGTGGGTGACCCAGGTTCGAACCGCGGTCCGGATGGACTTTTGTAACTTCTGAATTGAATAAATTAACAAACATTTTGTTAATTTACTCTCCTGTTTAAGAGCAAGGTCATTTAAAATTAATATCAAAGATGGCAGTAGTTTTGTGGTTGTACATGGTTAATTATACATTTAGATTAATATAGATTTTTAATCGTAAATTGCCTGGACATTCTACATAGTTCATCCAACCAAGAAAATTAGAAAGTGGTACAACCAGTTATTTGCAAACATTGATTAATTTATTGATTGTTGGAGAATTCAATTTTAAACAAATTATTGCAATTAACATTAATTGGTGAACAGAATAACAGAAGCAATTTAAATTAAAGTGTTAGTATTTAAAGCACACAATAAATAATTATATTTTTGTAACACCTTTAATTTAACAAAACTTACTTATAATTTAATTTCAGTATACTCTTAAACGATAGTTTTGGATCATGTTTTAATTTCACTTAGGTTTATGCCCCATGTTTTATTTCTGGTTTTGTTTACTTAAGAGTATAATCGCCATGAAATCATATTTAATGGACTTGTTAGGTATTTTCTTAACTCGACAGTTAAATGTTCAACTTGCCTTGGTAAGTTTCACCATTCACATTTTGTTCTCAATTTTTTTCCATTTGAATATCCACAAGCTGGATTTAATTGTTTCGAAACAGTCGATTATTCAAACCATTTTGTAATTTTTTGTCATGTTCTGGTTATCTCGTTAAATATGTTATTCGTTTTGGAAAATTAAGTAAATTATTGTTATTTCTTCTTGCTCTACTTCCGGATAAGATTGAGCAAGTCAATTTGTGCTGCTCGAGAAAACCCTTTTACTTATATTTCCACCTGCTTATATTGATCCAGTAATTCGAGTTAGATACTCGAGCGCGAGCAAAAAAACAAATTAAGGTCATTGTTTTATTGACAATGAATAGAATTATTATAATTACTATTTACTAACTCAAACAACAACTCATCGATCGACCGCGACAACTTTGTAAAAAGAACAAATCATTTTCATGGTCAGCGCAACATTCTTGAAATTTTTCTTGCAGCAAAGTAAATGTTAGCACTGGGGTTCTATTAATCACTGCCGATCGACTATATTCACATGCGGTATTGTATTTACAAAGTTGTCGCCGCAATCGACAAGTTCTCATAGGCGACAAAGTAATGGAAATGTTGTCGCTGTCGATCGACTATTCGAGAAAACAAGGAACACTAGCGCAGCCAAGTGGTCGAACCGCGAACTATTATTTCGGGGGTACTGATCGCGGAACATCATGCAAGAGGTAGGGGTTTCTCAAATATATCCCGACCTAACGCAAAGAAATAATGTTCGGTGCCACAGTGCTCATCAAAGAAAACAGATAATATATACTTTCATTTATTTCCGAATGATACAAAATGAGGAATGAGTGGAAAAGGGTGCTGTTAATTGCGAAACCAATCACTAAACACATGTGTGTCTGCAGTCTGTACTTTCGCGGTCTCGAACAACATTGTTCTGCTGAGTAATATGCTTATACTACCGGCGAGTTATTTTTATTGGCAATTTTATATTATGCACATAACGTTTAAAGGTGTTGTGGTAAAATAAACTTTTTGGTAGACCTACTTGGTGTGTCTAGCCGGTGTCCTCAGTCCTGACACTCTCAAACTAGGAATATCCTACATAAATTCAAATAGGCCTACGCCAATATATAATCATTATGATAGTTCTAAATATTTAGCCCAATAGTCCTACTCGGTCGGTACCTACATTTATAATCTAGGCCTACACTTGTTATAATAATTGTCCTGGGACGAACACTTTAATGGGCCTACACGGCTACAAGTGTTGGAATTTAAATGTGAATTTAAATGGCTTTGTGCGGAGCTTTTACTAGCTGTGATTTTTTTACTACCAGCCTAACAAATAATTATGCACTGTTCGTCATACGGTCATCGACGATACCACCTAACATAGGCTAATAACTCTAAAGATCACTGTGCATTGTGGCAATATGGTAGCGCGTTTGAGTTCTATTCGAAAGGTCGGCAGTTCAAATCTACGTTCGGTCGTTTTTTTACCGTTCTATTTAGACATATGTTTTTTCTGCAATTAATGATTTCATTACATTTTTATTGTATTTTCGCATTTCTCGCATTGCAATACAGTGATATAATCAATCGTATTACCTGAAATAAAATCCATAGTAAATTGTAAATTTCAAAAAAGGCACCCCAGTTTTAATCTTGCATAAACCACCTAGTGATTGCTCCTGCAGAAGGTAAAAAATGGAATCACAATACTAGCACTAGTTAATCAGAAGTTTTTTATTTTTTATTATATATATTATTGAAAGTATTGTTTTCATTTTAGCTTGTTTTTATCGGCAAGTTTGTAGTGAAAAGTGACTAAGAATAGAATAAACTGTGTTATTTTTAAAGCAAATAGCAGAATGTGGTTTTATTTAACCATTTGGCCGTGTTATTTTGATTTTATTAAATAAAACCAAAACACACACCTCTCCGCATTCATACAACTGACCAGTCACATCACTGTAGGCCACACATTCATAGTTTTGCCATCATTGTCTGTGCAACCACAAAGATGATTTGGTTTGCATTAAAAACTACTTCTCCCTCAATAAATGTCCGCGACCCTTCTCCAATCCATAATGGCTCGAATACTAACTAAGTGTATTTACTATAAGCGTATATGCGTTCAAACACAATGTTTTCAACGTTATTAGATGTATTGCGCCTATGCCGTCAGCTAGACTACTCCCGAACGAGCGGCCATATTGACTAACGCGCGCGCTATCTACATTCTCTTGTTTCCTCGAATTGTCACATGCACATCACAATATAACGAACATTTTTCACTCAATGAATACAGAAATGGAATATTCCAGTTTCGTTTTTTTATCACTGGTTCTATCTTTTGTGGTTTTTATTGTTTATCCCTGCTTCAGATAAAGAAGGTTATCGTAATATTTATTAGTAATAGGGGTTTTGTAGCATGTGATGTGTATGGTATTATGTTATAAATAATGTGATATTTTTTTTCGTCGTAGAAAAATAAATTTTCTTCATTTATATTTTATAAGTGTTCATTTACACCTTTTTAAATGTTATATATATATTTTTTTTATTATTATTAATTAAATTACGCTATATAATTTTTTTTGTGATATTTATTTGAAAAAAAAATTGACATAAGGTTTTAATAATTTGTGTGTATCTATGGTTTATTGTTATCTTTGTTAATTTGTTTTATAACTGAATTAGATAGACGTCAATTAAAAAATAAACAATTGTATTCTGCCTTACAATGAATAAATCAGTTTTGTGTGGGTGCACCGTAAACACAGGATTATCCAATTAAAGTGTTTATGTGATTTGAGAATAATTTCTCGTGTAATCGTATTATTTTAGACAGATATGTATTGTGTAACCCGAACATAAGGAACTGGGATGTAATAACATAATCAAATAGCTACAAGGTAGAATAAACAGTGTTCAGACGTGTAGTTAATTCAATTTAATTTTTTGAGCTGGCCAAAATACATCAAACGACCATAGAAGTGCAGCGTAGTAATCAGTAAAAAGTTCAATGTTAAAAGACTAAAATAACAATTATGACAACAAAATGAAGGAAATTAATTGTAATTAACATTATTGTAAATATGATAATGCACAATCATGATGCAATGCTTTAAATCGATGGGGGATGAAATAGCGCTTAAAAGGGTAAAATAAAAAGAAACGTGCTCCTTTTAGAAGACACTATTGTATAGACACATGTATACATGTAGACGTGTAGACATGTAGACATGTAAACGCGTGTAGACATGTAGACATGTTCACATGTACAAGCAATTGAAATTGAAAAGCCAGGAATCGATACCTTACAAAATATTTATATGGATGTGATGGTTGACACATAATGTGTAGTATTCTTGAAGTGGCAACCTCGCAATTCAAACGCATAAATTTTAAGTATCACGTGGTGCTCTTTGAAAAATTTGAACGCTTATATTGCGAGATATATTTTTTGCCTCGTTCGATATTATATTCAACGATAAAAAAGATTCGATTCTTAAATTCAATCAATGTCGGAATAACATTTAATTTACCTTTAATTTAAATTAACCTTTATTGAACTAAATTATTTTAGGTGTGACATTCTGTTCCGACATAAGGGCATAAGTAGACAAATTGATCTGGATCCACTCGAACGTCCATCGCTCGAATTCAGTGGAGTTCACCTGGGGCGAGGACCCAGACAAGGAGTTATACTCTGGCCATCTAGAGCCAAAACAGGGTTCTAACAAAACTCCATTTACCACCGTGCCTCGCGGATTTGGAACTCTCTCTCTACTGAAATTAAAAACTTGACTGGCGGTGAATTCAACAGGGCTTTATGTAGAAATTTTAAGTTGGTTTAACATGAACCTTCTTCTTCATACACCATTCTGGCAAACCATAGCGTTGTACCAAACGGTGTAGCATTAAAAAGTGAATATTCCTGAGCTCGGAATGCAGGAAGAGCGTGTGCTACCGCAATTCTATAATTAAAGTTTTCTATCAATTTAATCATTGTAATCTTTTTATCTGATTATTTACTCTTAGTATTTTTTTTGATTTATAAATAAAATTATATTATCATTGAATTTAACATTTATCTAACCAGTTTCATAAATAAATTCGTTATAACTTCTGATATCAATTTAAAGTATTTTTATTTCTATTTTATCTCATAATTTTCATCAAAAGACATGACATCTGAAATGTTTGTTTGGTAGTTTTAGTTTAGTTTTATTTACGATGGATGTAGGACACATATGTGTAAGAACTGTAAGATCGCTTCCTACATCCATTTCATATCGCTAAGCTAATACATATTATGCATATGTGTCTGTTTGCTTATGAATAATAAAAGTGATTATAATAATAGGTACATTATTATATGGGTCTACTTACATCAACGTTTTCAAATATTATAAGATAGTAATTTAGTTTAGACCTTAACGTAGTTCACCCAAATTTTCATCTATTAAGTTACTCAAATGATTTGGCAAACTTCCGTGTTCAAACTGATGATACAATCTATAATAATCATTCTTTGTTTTACCAATAAAATGTTCACTCTCTCCGATACTGCTTAAGTTGAGAGAAACTGATAATATTTTAAAACAAATTTTAATTCTTGACTCTGCAAGGTTTTATTTCATCTATAAGCTTATATTATTATCGCCCCGATGCAAAGTATTGCTGTAGACTAAATGAGAAAGTTAAAGGAGCAATTAATCAAAAAATTATTTTTTACCACATGATCTATAGCACAATACTACACTAAAATGACAGTTTAAAAAATTATATCTTGTTACTGTGATTTAACACGAATTTTTCATTTTTTAATCCAGAAATTTGCAAAAATTGGTGTTTTGGGAAATTTCTTAAATCGGCTTTAACCTGCTTCTTTTTGGTCCACATAGATACTAGAGCATAGTACCAATCTAAAATGCCCATTTTTTACATTGTGTCTTGAAACTGTGCCCAAATATACCCTCAAACACGCAAAAATATGCATTCCAAATCACACCCCAAATTACAAAACAAAATATAGAGTATTTACAGACTAGGAAAACGCTTAAGTCCCACCGCGTTGTTGGATGAGCGTATATGGTGCATTGAGATGCCATGTGTTACGCGGATTTTCTGTTGTTCTGTGAAAAAATCATTACTTAGTCGAAGATTTACTTTAATTAAATTAAATTAAATTAAAAATTAACTTAATTTTTATTATTAAATAAAATAAAATAAAAAATTAACTTAATTTTTTAATTTATCGTAATTTTTTAAAAAGAAAAAAATCGTAAAATTGCAATTTGTATAAAAAATAATTTTTCGATTGCGCTCAAATTTCAAACGAATATATCAGTTTATTAAATTAAGGTTCTGCGAAAAATTCATTACAATTGGATTAAGCATGGATAAGTCGAAGAATTTTTTAAATATCGAAAAAAATCGTAAAATTGCGTTTTTTATGAGAAAAAATTTCCCGATTGCGCTCAAAAACGTGGCAGTTCTAAGTTCAGAGATTTCGAAGGTCTCCGTAAAATTTCATCGCAATCGGAGTATCGGTTTAGCCGGAATCGTGTTAACAAACACACAAAAATACAAAAAAAAGAAAGAAAAAAAAAAACATTCCGGATTTTTTTCTCCAGTGTAGTGAAATGGAATCTTCGCTTCGCTCGCTACGCTCATCCAAAAAGGCTGTAGAGTACGTCAATAATGGCCAATATTTTTTTGTATCAAAATCCTCCAAGGTCACGGGGCATAAAGATCGTTCCCATGCTATTTCCTATGGGAAATTTATGCCGATGGGACCTAGCTCGAAATATGTCATGTTTGACAATTTTTTGGGAGGTCATGGTGGCCCCAATATTTTTTCTGTTAATTGCTATATTCATTACTAGTTAACCTGAATGAAATATATTTTTTGAGTTTAGCGGTTAAATACCCCTTTAAATACAATTCTATACAACAAGCCATATTGTATAAGATAAAATTTGCATGACAGTTATAGCAAAAGTTGTTAAGTAATAAATTGCTGTGTTGTTTGAAACTCACTTTTTTAATGATAAGTATTATCTTCCATGTATGTTTTTTTTATTATTATTTTTTGGTCTTTACTTGCAACATAAACTTTTTTCCATAGTGCAAATTTAATGTTTAAACTTATAAAATTGCAATTTTGTATTAACCTTACTTTATAATTTATTTTACACTCCATACTAGAAATGAATAAGTACATGACTGTGTAGTGTGTAAGTAAGTTAGTAAGGAATTTTTATTCCACAGAGAAGAACAGAGTAGAAGTATGACATTTCCGTCTATTCTCTAGAGAGAGATATAGGTGGAGTAAAATGAATAAAAATGTAATAATATTAAGGTTAACAAATGTTAAAAGAAAGTACATAAATACATGTAGGAATACACATAAAAAGTTTAAAAAAATGCAATAACATTTACAAATGATGCACACAATAATAGTTAATACATTGATAATATTGATATTAATGACAATCAACAAGGTAATTTATTTGGGAGAGCCGTCAGATAGGAACTCATGAAGTGAGTAATAACTGTTTTTAAGCAGGAAGGACTTAAGATTAGATTTGAAAGAATTGCCAGATGGGCTTAAGCGATTTTTTTTGGAATGTAATTATAAATCATTGATGCTTAGAAGTATGGCCCTTTAGAGAAAAGGGAAAGATTATGAGAGGAAATGTAAACTAAATTGCTAGAACGTGTAAAGTGTATTATCAAACTTGTATGTATGCTTGTATGTTCATGTGTATGAATGTTTGTCAGTGCGAATGCGCGCGCACATTTGTTGTGTGCACTTTTTAAGGGGTCAACAATGGCGCCGCATAAAAAAGATTCTAACAATGCTTATTAATTCATAGATTTTTGGAAACGTCAATTCTACTTTAAATTGGATAAAATGTGCACTGATGCCTAGTTACACGTGATAAAACATGAGAATAAGTTTCTCAATAAGTAAAGAGTCAACTTTAATAGAAACAATTTTGTACAAGAACACCATAATGATCTGCAATCTTCCGCCTGCTACATAGCGTGTAAATCCTGCTGCGATTACAATGACACATACTCATTCCTACAGTACTCTATACTCAATTTCATGCATGAAATTGAGTCCTGAATAGGAATGAAACCGGGTACTATACACATTAGAGGTCTGCACGGGCCCGGGCTTGGCCCGCGGGCCGGGCTCGGGCCTTGTTATGCATTTTAAGCCGGGCCCGGGCCTGCTTTTCACTGAATGAGACGGGCTTAGGGGAATCGATATTTGCGATTGCGATCATAGAAATGTTCTTCGACCAAAATTTCAAAACGTTTTGTTTCTCGTATAATAGTACTTTTCATCCCCACCGTGACGTTCATGTATACATACATAGCTACATAGTGTGGAAATCCTGCGGTGATCACAATGTTAAAGCATTTATACTCATTCTTATGGTACTCAATATTCGATTCCATGCAAACATTTTCACAAATATTTTTTTATACTTTTTCAATGCCTTCGATGCGGTTTCCACACTACACTGACATGTTCAAATTAGGGTCTCACGAGAGCTACGTACAAAAGCCGATTCATTGCATTTGAGAATTACTGATGCAGACAGTTGCGTTTAATGAGGATGATGGGTTTAAATGCCCGCGGCTTAATAGTGTCAATGTGTTTGTTGTGATACGTCGCCAGTCATCGTAACGTAGCACTTCGTAACGTTAAGATTAAGTTTCTACAGTGTACACTATGCTGATAAACTGTTAGGATAATTTACTGATCATGCATACAGATCAGATGATTCTACTGCTCTAGAGAGTGGTATTAACAGTCGCGCACTGATAAACTCTACTGTTGATTGCCCTTAAACAACACTTACTAACTAATTGACAGTTATATTCAGTGGTATAAACTGTTTAATCTTGTGGTATAAAACTTGCTGTTTTCAGTGGAATCAACTCTTATATTCAGTTGTACGGACTGATGAATTGAAATTTATGAAAGTAATCGTGTCACATTACATAGATTTTTTCTATATTTTTTTCATATTTTTCTTTATTTAATGGTATCCATTGTCTTATACAGTAGTTGGACTGCTGTATTCAGTGACATCAACCGTCTTCAGTGGTTTAGACTTCTGTGCTTACTGTGTTGAGTGGTACGAACTGAAGTTCTGAGGTCTATTTTTGTTTATTCAATTCATCATCGAATTAATGGTTTGTACCATTTTGTATGCCCTTATCATAACCTGTAAACAAAGAAAGATAGTAAATAGTTAAGTTAATTGTATAAAGCAGGTAAATTTCAAGTATTTAATAAAAGTATTGTCTTAAACACAATTTCTTAAATAAAAATCCTTTGGTTTCCAGTAAATAAAGTCAAAGATAAGAAAAATATTATTCTTCAAAATTTGGTACAATGTCAAAAAAAATACTCAGTCAGGTCAGTATTCAAAGCTTATCTGAGATGTATTTTTGGCTTGCTTGCTTACTGTTACCATTTTCACAATGCAAGTGACTTTATAAGTCTAGGACTGCCAAAATGTTCATTTCGGATACTAATCATCGGTATCATCCTCTTAATGAAGGTGAACGTACGTTTTACTATAAAATAAGAAACTGCAAAATCTTTTATTAAAAATATTACCAACTGAGTTGGTGCATTGCTTTCATAGGTATTCCTCGAAAAATAAAAAAGGACAGTTACCACTGAACGAGTCGTGAATTTGATACATTCACTGTGCGGGTACGAAAATAGTGTTTACCGTAGTTTATTTGTAGGTACATTACTAGTGGTATCAGGAACAGTAGGAACATTGATTTCTTTCGTTTTCCGGTACGCTGAGTGTATTTGTCCCGGAAAACACGAAAAATCGTACATGCTAGATATAAAAGATGCACATTTTCCAAAAATCAAGTTCCTAGTCTCGGAAAAGTATAAAATAAACTCGTATACCTTTTGATTAAACGATCCACAAATATGATTTGAAAAAGCCGCAATATTTAATATATGCATGGACAAATACAATTTAAAATAAGTTTTGGTCATTCTAAATACTAATATATGATAATATTTCTACAAAACTATTGTATCAAAGTTATTTTCGAAACCGTCCGCACAGCCTTACGTCTGTTGTATGAGCTTCGAGCAAACCAGGCTTTGACGTAGAATGCAGACATATAGTCTGGATTAAGATCCATCGTTTGTGTTATCGTATTGTTGTTTAGACCAAAATGTTAGGTAGGTACCAATGAGTATCTTGCGCAATAAGAGCATATTCTTCAAAAAGTGTATTTTTTTAGTAACTGACAATACATACGCTACTAATAGATTTATTTGTTGTAATTTAACAATTACGTGATAAAACTATTAAAAAAAATCTTTACATGTTATCTGGCCGCGCATTGAGCTCACCTTTACAAACAACATGCAAATATTCCAATTTTAGGGTGAAAATTGGAGATCAAAAGGTGATCTTGAATAAATGTGAAATTACAAGGATTATCCGATCAAGCGAATCTTTAAATGCACTTTCAACACTGTAAACAAATTTACTCGAGCACTGACAATAAAAGAATATACGGAATGATCAGCGATTATAGTGTCTTTGCAGTGAAAATATTATTCTCTAGAAATGATAACAAAATATAACCTAATAAAGTTTAACTGTGCTTTATCATTCAATTATCAACATCACACAAACATTTCATTGTCGATATCGATGAATCTATATATATATCATGTTCGTCTGTACATGTGTTAAATGTACCGTAATGTATGGTTTAAAAGGATTGATTAATATCGCCAAAAGAGCATAGCGAGTTTAAGACTCTCACACTCGCGTCTCATGACCCGTCACCTCCACTTTTTGTAAAGTTCGTACTAATTTTAATAGTCTTCAACATTATTTAGTGCGCAAAATGAAAATTGACAAATAAATAAACTTTTATGACTTATTACAGCGTAGAAGAACTTCCACGTTAACTTTCCCTCATAAATCTTCCTCGTTAAAGATATTTTTCTATATATTATTTTGTCTAAAATTTGATTTTTTTAAGTTGATTATCAATACTACAAATGTTCCCATATATCGATATCGTATCGAAATATCGATTTCTTTGACTAGCACTACTTCAATATCGGCAACCGTGCAGTCTTTTCGCAGTCCAACTGGTCGCACCTTACCAGTTCTCATAACAGCACACCTCACGATCCTACTCACGATAAAATTTACTGAAACTTGTGTCATGTTCTTTAATATTAATTTTATGTGAAAGATTTTGATAAAAAATACGAACTTCTGCTATAAATTTAAAAAATTTAATTTATCTTCTTTTTCGATTTTTATAACAAAATTGCCAAATTGAATGTAAAAGTGCATCACACAATATATATTTATATCTACCAAATAAAATTAATATTATGAAAATGTCGTGTGTACTTAGTTGAACTTCTGAATCAGAAATGTTTGTTTAAAATTTTTTTTAGAATCATATGCCTAAAAAAATTATTATTTATTAAAAATTACATAATTTTACAAAAGTATAGACTAATTTCTGGGACTACTGTGAACCTTCAACATTATATGAAGGCATCATAATCGGTCATCTCATAGCATAACTTACCTCACTGAAGTTCTTGCGGGAGATGGGATCCAGTCCCGTGGGTTTGATCTCCAGGGGGACGTTGGCTCGGGTCATGATGACCAGCATGGACTTCTTGAAGCTCGGCGAGGCTTCTGTCCAATCGCTGCTGTAGATGGACTCACAGACGGCCGCGTGCTTAATGAATGTCATTCAGTCAATTTACTTTCCCTTCCCTCTCTTATACGGTTATTACACGAGGCCTATAGTCAGTCCGACTCATTCACTGATCGGAGCCTTTATTGCAATCGCGGGTTTGATTTTTTTGGTACTGAGGATGCACTCATTCGTTCTGCTCTTGTCTTATTGCAATCAAAATCTCTAGCCAGAAAGCAGCTGTCCTCGTGTAATAGCCCTTTTATACCCTTTAAGATGAATGCTACTTGAATGTGAAATGATCTCTTCTAGGAAAACGCTTAAGTCCCGCCGCGTTGTTGGATGAGCGTAATTGGTGCATTGACCTGCCATGTGTTATGCAGATTTTCTGTTGTTTTGTGAAAAATTATTACTAAGTCGATTTTTTTAAATTAAATAAAAAAAAATAAAAAATTAACTTTATTCTTTTATTTTTTCTTAATCGTAATTTAAAAAAAGAAAAAAAAATCGTAAAATTGCTATTTTCATAACAAATAATTTTTTGATTGCGCTCAAATTTTACACGAATATAATAATTCATAAAATTAAGGTTCTGTAAAAAAAACTTTACAATAGGATAAAGCATGTAGGTGTTATAAGTGAAAGAATTGTTAAAAAAAATAAAAAAAAACGTAAAATTTAGATTTTCGTGAGAAATAATTTGTCGATTGCGCTCAAATTTCACACGGAGATCTTAATTCATAAAATTAAGGTTCTGTAAAAAAATCATAAAAATCGGATTAAGCATGTAGATGTTATAAGGCGAAAAAATATGTATAAAAATCGAAAAAAAGCGTAAATTTGCGATTTTCATTAGAAATATTTTTCGATTGCGCTCAAAAACGTGGCAGTTCTAAGTTCAGAGATTTCGAAGGCCCCCATAAAATTTCATCGAATTGGAGTTTTGGTTTAGCAGAAATCGTGTTCACAAACAAAAAAAAAAAAAAAAAAAAACATTCCGGATTTTTTTCTCCAGTGTAGTGAAATGGAATCTTCGCTTCGCTCGCTACGCTCGCTACGCTCAACCAAAAATTTCAGTTGTTTGGAGGGTTCACTCTTTGTCAATAGTGGCGAAAAGATTATTGAAATGGCAATAAGTGATTTCTCATAATAATGTGATATGTTAACAACGATATTTGTATCGCATTGACGACAATCTTCAAAAAGGCTGCCTTATACTCAAAAAGTAGTTGTTGAGACCAAGTTTTAAAATTTGACTACCATGAAACGCTTTTATTTCCACACAAGTAAAACTGATTATGTGGCGTTCAAGAAAATTGTAAAAACTTCCACGTTTATAGGTGCGATTGTCTCAAATATATATTTAAAGAACGTTCATAGTTTAACTTAATTTAATTTGTCTTCATTCTCAAAATATGTCACTACCTTACAAATTTTTGGACGCATAGCTAATTTAAAAAATTTGTTTACAAAATACTAGGTTAATTCAACCTGACGTGCACATGGTACATGTAAAACTCCCGGAGGAGAAGGTGAATAGACTTAAAGGTAACATATTATTTAAGAAATATATTTTTTTACTAGGAAAACGCTTAAGTCCCGCCGCGTTGTTGGATGAGCGTAATTGGTGCATTGAGCTGCCATGTGTTATGCGGATTTTCTTTTTTTCTGTGAAAAAATCATTACTAAGTTGAAGATTTTTTTTAAATTAAATTTAAAATATATAAAAAATTACCTTTTTTTAAAAAAATTAATCGCAATTTAAAAAAAGAAAAACCGTAAAATTTCGATTTTCATAAGAAATAATTATTTGATTGTGGTCAAATTTTACACGAATATATAAATTCATAAATTAAGGTTCTGTGAAAAAATCATTACAGTCGGATAAAGCATGTAGGTGTTATAAGTCAATGAATTGTTTAAAAAAGAAAAAAAAACGTAAAATTTCGATTTTCATGAGAAATAACTTTTCGATTGCGCTCAAATTCCTCACGAATACCTATATTCATAAAATTAACGTTCTGTAAAAAAAATAATTAAAATCGAATTATAAGTCGAAGAAATTTTTAAAAAATCGAAAAAAATCGTAAAATTGCTTTTTTAATGAGAAATAATTTTCCGATTGCGCTCAAAAACGTGGCAGGTCTAAGTTTAAAGATTTAGAAGGCCTATATAAAATTTCATCGCAATCGGAGTATCGGTTTAGCCGGAATCGTGTTAACAAACACACAAAAATACAAAAAGAAAAGAAAAAAAACATTCCGGATTTTTTTCCAGAGTAGTAGAATGGAATCTTCGCTTCGCTCGCTACGTTTTGCTACGCTGATCCAATAAATTTTAATATAGGTTTTCACTTTTTAATTTAATGTTTAATTGTAAAGTTGTCACATTTCTTTAAAATATATGAAAAAACTGCAAGTCGACTGCACCTGTATCCTACGTCTATATTTTGTGGGAGATGTGAATGTAAACTTACCTCATTAGATATTAGCTGCATCATGTTGTTAGCGATAAAGTATTTGCCAGTTATTAAAACGGTAAATACCAAACTTACTACTTTAAAATTTGAATCGGCGTCATTCTGTATTAAGAAAAAAAGAACATTTGAGAAAGTAACTTTGGATGTTAAAATCAATTCTTTTGGCTCACATTCTCATTTAACTGAGAGTCGCAAACAATTAAAGACACATTTGGTTATTTTGTTCAATGTAAATAATATTCTGGAACATTAACTACGTTGTTAAACCTGGCAACTAAAAAATCACTTTCTGCATGAATCTTAAAAATTGTTGATATGTGAATAATAATCAATAATGAATCTTTACATGAAATTCAGTTTCCAGTATATTTGGACTAAAGGTTGGTTATGGGGGGAATTGTAATGCATACAAGAGACATACTGGATGTTGATGTACATTCATAATGGTGTATTCCAATATCTTCATATTTTGTAGTGATGAAAGTCACCGATGTTACGGTCTTCTAATTGTAAAGATATATCAAATACACTTAACATAATAATTATTAAATTACCATGATTAAAAAGGTCGCTTACATAAAGGTCACAAAGATGGCATACTGGAGCTGATTTAACACTTACCTTGAACAATAAAGCGCTTACTCCTAACATCAATACATTGACCAGAAACAACATCCACAAGAGTAAGTTAATCAGTTTTTCAAGTGAGGAATTATATCTGAAACGAAATGAATACTTGTATACAAGTACAAGTTAAGTATAGTTATAAGTAATTAATTAAATCACAATATCAAAGTTACATACACAATCAATTTTTTGTGAAGCTCTATGTCTTCAATTAACACTAGCCCTATTTCTATATCCAATTCTTGAGCACTTATAAGTTCGATGTCACCTTTCTTTAAATTATCCTCTATTACACACTCTTTTTCTGATGTCAAATTTGCCTCCACATTAGTACTTGAACCATACAATAATGTGCCAGAAGTGTTTTGGATGCAGTCTGGTGGTGGGCCTACTTCCTTCCTGTCTGTTTCAGAAATATTTTCTGAGAGTGAACAAACTTGTGCCAAATCATTTTCTGCCTCTCGTGGCATCCTGTCCATTTCCATCCCAGAGACATCGTATGTTCCAAAATGTCGTATCAAGTGTGTAAAATGACTACTGATACTTGTTACATGAACAGCTCTCTGGCCGGCTTGGACCTGATCATGTGCCGTGTAAGATCTATTAATAAGTTGCTGGTTGTGGTTTGTATTGTTGTTAAAACCTGTTTCCAATGTCAAACTTACTGATTTCTTTAGCTTCCTCGTGTTAATTCTAGCTATTGAAATAGATCTAATGTTTTCAAGTTTATTGTTAAGAATTTTGCAATAAGACCATGGTAAAATCCATGCGATTATTAATGATATTATAAGTGAAATTGAACAAATCCATGTGAATATTAGTTGAAACAATCTTGTCAACAGAGTTATTTCGAATGCTGGCGATGAGATTGTCTGCCATGGTGACCACTCCCTGAAAGTTGAGACAAAATATGAAAGAACTTTAAAAAAATTGCACATTAGACACATTCTACTGTAAAACAAATTCTGTGAAGAACCAGAGGGTATTTGTAGCGTTGTAAACGAAGAAAAGTTTTGCATTAAACCAGCTCCAACGAAAAACTTTCTTGTTTTCATTGCTATACTACTAAGAAACATGTGCTAAGGATCAGTGACATAGCCAGGATTTTTTCTGGTTTAGAAAAGATAGGTCTACATTATTGTGGGTTATGGCATTGCTGATTCTTGTGACTTTTTGACATCGCGTCTGGGCTCGGATTAGTGTTAGGAAGAAGTAATTAACAACCATTTTGGTATTTTTTACTACAATTCAGAAATTTAAAAAAACAAAACATTTTGGTATCCATAAAAGGGAGTTACGCATTTTTCGGTGTTGCTGATCTCTAACATTAAACCTCTGATATTAATTAGAAATTGCCTTTTTATTCCTAAAATGAGTAAAAAAATGCTGACTTTAAAAATGAACTTCGTTTTTTATTAACTTCTTTTAAACAATCCAGCCCTAGAGTAGTTTATTATGTGTTTACTGTTTCGGGTAGACGCAATTGCAAGGATAATCTCCAAAAGAATAGCCATAATTTAAATTTTTAATGGTATAAGCCTAAACCTGTTCTAGGGTGCAATGAATGCCCCTTTAGAAGACTTATTCGCTTACATTCGTGTTAACGACAGAGAAGACCCCAGCAAAAACATTAAAACAAGATTTCAGGTGACGGCGGGACTTGAACCCGAGACCTCCTGTATAGTCAAACGATAAGCGCACAATACAACATTGTCGGTGGTCATCAATAGCAATGTTCAGTTGAATCGGTTATTTGAGAAACCCAATAAGTCATGTAACCATTGTTCTGAATAAAACTAAAAAAACATTCATTTTTTAATACCCTGAAGTAAAAAAAATGCAGGTTTTTTGATGTAGTAATTTAGATGTGGCATAGTTACATTGATTTTTGTTTATATTGATATTTATGAGCTCGTAATTACATTATTACGAGGGTGTAATAAGCGTGGACTTATTTGGCTTCTCAATTAAATGGGGCGGGTATATATAAAATTAGTAAAAGTAAGGTTGTATCATAAGTTTTTATAATTGTTTATTATAGTAAATATAAAACTACATTTTTTTAAACTTTGTTTAATTAGAATTTCTCGGAAATGAGAGCCAATGACTCATTTTACTGAAAGTGACTTGTTCCGTTTCTCAAATAAATACAATTTCTTCTTCAGAACGTATGGACTGACTTATTCGGTTTCTCAACTCAAAGGGAAAATTGACACCCTGTAATATACACAGGCATGGGCGAAAAATATTTCGTTTCTCTACTTATCGATGGGTCTTGAAATTCTGAAGAAAATGGCTATCTTAAACGCAATTTGGGTGACCTATTCGGTTTCTCAAATAACCGATTCAGTTGTACACAATTGTTCGGAATACCAATGTCAATTTACAATTCATTTGTCAGTTAACCCACTAAAAAGTTATTTTTTTCTAAAAGTGGTTTGCACAGTGAATACATCTCTCATGGCGGACAGACTAACTTTCCACTTCTAATTCCTATCAAAATACCAGACCTTAAAAGTGAAATAGCTAACAATGATATATTCGCAAACATCTTCAAGAATCCATCTTGCAAACTTACCTGATAAGCATCCTCCTCTCTGGAAGTAAATTGAAACAGAATACGTAAGAGAACACCATTATAAATATGATCGAAAGTGGTCCAGGTACAAGTTTTAGTAGCTTATAACAAACAAGATGTGTATCAAAGTACTGTTTTCTCTGTTCTTCATTGTCCAAATCTTCAGGATTTATAATGTTTGTTATGCTATTGAAGAGAATATTCATCGTCTTCGACTGAAAGAATATAGTTAATGCACCACTAAGTTGAATCCCTATTAAAATGATTGCGTTTAAGTTTGCCAAAACATCTTCAGCATTACTTCTGTACACATACATTCCCATTGGGTAAAATATGAAAACCATTATCGAGCCAGAAATAATTATAAACCAAGGATTTATTCGACGAAATATTTCCAAGACCAGACGAATGTAGCGATGCTTGATAATCAGGTGTGCCAACCAAGACGGATAGTACTTAACATAAAAGTTAAGGTCGTGCTCTGCATCGTCATTCCAGATGCCTGCAACAAATACGGTTGGTATGATGACTTGAGACAGGTCAACCAACAAAACCTTGGTGGTCGAACAACAATACGTTACTTTCAAAAGAAAATGAATGGGGAATCACAAAGATTTTGAATTTATGACATTAATAAGGACATTATGTACGAGAGTATCCAATATATTTATTCATTTAAGGAAATTGCTGTTCGCTCGGCTGTCTGACACCATAGGTATTTCAGATTTATATCAATTGTGACAAAAGTGGAAATAGAGGGCTCTAAAGTAAAATTTCACCAATTTTGATTCTGTCAGAAAGTCCATAATTGACTACATTTGTATTTTAAATGACGAAATTTTAAAAATTAATGCTCTATTGCTAAAATTGTTAAAAATAAAATTGAAATTAAGCGTTCACCTAAACCATCTTTCAAAATGTTTCACTGTAGAGCCCTACAGTTCCACTTCTTTGACATTTTTGCAAAATTCCAAACAACTATGATGCCAATAAGCCACTTAAACAGAAATTTGTTAAAAACGCATGTCCTTTTTCATTTAAAGGGCTAAAAAACCCCAAAAATTATTTTTTACCACGTGATCTATAGCACAATACTACACTTAAATGACCGTTTAAAAATCATATCTTGTAACTGTGATTTAACACGAATTTTTGAATTTTTTTGATCCAGAAATTTGCGAAAATTGGTGTTTTGGGAAATTTCTTAAATCGGCTTTAACCTGCTTCTTTTTTGGTCCACATAGATACTAGAGCATAGTTCCAATCTAAAATGCCCATTTTATAACATCGTGTCTTGAAACTGTGCCCAAATATACCCTCAAACACGCAAAAATATGCATTCCAAAATCACACCCCATCTTGGTAATCAGCATATTTTGACCGAACTACTTGCCCAAATTACAAAACAAAATATAGAGAATTTACAGAAAAGGCTGTAGAGTTCGTCAATACCGTAATGGCCAAAATTTTTTTGGATAAAATCCTCACAAGGTCACGGGGCATAAAAATCGTCCCCATGTTATTTCTTATGGGAGATTTTCGCCGGTGGGACCTAGCTCTAAAAATGTCATGCTTGACAATTTTTTGGGAGGTCATGGTGGCCCCAATAATTTTTTTGTTAATTGCTAAATTCATTACTAGTAAGCCTGAATGAAATATATTTTTTGAGTCAAGCGGTTAAATACCCCTTTAATAGATAACATACAATTTATTTAAGACCATTATTAACAAATTGCTGCATGGCATCATTTACCACAGTTAACTGAAAAACTAACCTTGCCAATACAGCTGACTTTTTATTAAGTCTATGATGACGGTCGAGTCATATGTCGCCATTCTTCTACTTGAAACTGGAGACCAAATTTGTCTTTCAAACTTTAAATGATGAGCTCCTTTGGTTTTTGTATTAACTCCGATACTCTGAAACCTGATAGGCGAATTATTAGTTCAAAAAAGTTGTTTTTAAAGAATAAATGTAATGTTACTTCTATGGTGTTTTTTTAATTTAATATCTCCAAATGGATATGGTATGTCCGCTTACTTTCAAAATCTAGTCATAACTATTTCTGTTGTTCAAATTGTAAAAATGCACTAATGCATACAATCAAAGAATGTTTGATTTCAAATATTACGATTACTAGGAAAACGCTTAAGTCCCGCCGCGTTGATGGATGAGCGTTTTTGTAAGTTTTTAGTTTGTGTGGGACCACTTTTCCTTTGCAAGTGCTTTGTGAATGCATTGTAGGTGATTGTTGTCAAGTTTCTATTGTTACTTGTTAATTGTTATTTTAAACCTAAAAAAACTCATTTTAAAACCTTTATTTTTATGGATTCTGGCTAACTTTTTCAACTTTTTCTTTCAAAAGGCACTACTTCACCATAACTTAAATGTCCATGTAAAATATGAACGTTGCAGCCTCACCCGTTTAGTCATAATCGGCCCAAGTGTCACGAAAATATCGCACTAAAAATCGAAAAAAAATCGTCAAAGTACGATATTCATGAGAAATTTTTCTTCGATTGTACCCAAAAACGTGGCAGGTCTAAGTTCAGAGATTTCGAAGGTCCCCTCAAAATTTCATCAAGATCGCATATGCCGTTTGCCCGGAATCGTGCGAACAAACAGACAGAAAAACAAACAAACAAAAAAAAAAAAAAAAAAAAAACATTGGAGCTAAATTTTTTGAGGGGTCAGTTAAATTGAAGTTTTCGCTTCGCTCGCTACGCTCATCCAAAAATGTAAAATGGTAGCATCAACGCTATGAGGGTTGAACCAATAATAAAAGTGATGTTGTTACGTTATTTTCATAACCATGACATGAACATAAATTAATCTATTAGTTTACACGCCTGAGTTATTTATACTCTGAATAATTATTTAATTACAACTATTGATATTTTAAACAAATATTAAATGTGCATTATATATTGATGTTATGTCAAATACAAAGAAAATTTGATTGAAATCATGTAGTTCTACTTGTATTCGTGAACATTGCACTTTTTTTACTCGTCTAGTATGCATTTTCGTTGCCATAGTTAAATAGCAGGGAAAGTGTCCATGTGGACACTGTTGAAAGTGGACTGAATGCTCAAACTACACTTGCGAGCATGCTAGGAAGACAACATGAAGCGTCCTTTTCCGTCCAGGGCCCCAATTCTGTAACTTTTACCGAATTGGATCCGTAAGTAATCGCATGAATTGCACTCGAAAGTGATGCGTCACAAGTCTGTTTACCATGATAAACTCACAGTGACTCATCACTCACGAGCTCGATTCGTGCGATTATCTACGGATCCAATTTTGTTAAAGTTACAGAATAGGGCCCAGTAGCGGAGCTAGGAACTAAAAAGGCCAGGGTGCAAGGCTGCTCGACAAGCTTCCTTGACACCTTAGCCCCCTCTTAAATTGGGGGGTTAAAGGAGGCAAAGTTTTCTTGCGCAAGGACGAACATTCGCCCGTCTTGGGTATTGCCAAGCCCTCTGATATCCCATCGCAGTAGCCGCATCTAGTTTCGTAGTCACTACTCACTCGACCTTGCTTGCTCTCGCTGTCCCAAAAACCAGTATGGATGACTGGCATGACGCGTTGATGCGAGATGATAACATAAACAATACTTGCAGTCATATTGCTGAAGTAAATGCGCTCTATGAGGGTCATAGTGAATTTAAAATAATGCACCAAAATATAAAAAGCATACGATTACACTTCAATGAATTCATTGTCATGTTAAGCGAATTGAAATTTGAGCTTGATATTATCGTTTTAACTGAGACGCATCTCGTGCAAAATGAACCTTTTAATATTCATGGATATTCTACATATTATTTTATTCACGCCACTCAAGTTATGATGGAATAGTGGTTTTAATTAATACTAGTCGTGTTGGTAATGCTAAAATTGAGACTCGCTGCTTGAATCGAGAATGAAAATGCAGCTAATATTACGTTCAAATTTGATGGAGAAACTTACTCTATTTTTAGTGTTTATCGCTCTCCTTCTACCAATGTAGGAAACTTTGTAGCTGAATTGCAGTCGGTAATCAATGGATTTTCTTCCTATGACCATCGGATTATCATTAGGGATATAAATCTAAATATTTTGGAGAATGAAATCCAGTCACAAGTGCAGCATGATTATTTAAACCTGTTATACTCTAATGGATATAAAGCATGTGTAACTAGCCCTACAAGAGAAAGTTTACATAGTAGCACCTGCCTAGACCATATATTTGTTAAGTCTAGGAAGATTAAAGGTACGGTAACATGCATCTATAAATCTGTTATTACTGATCACTATCCGATTTTCTTTAGTTGGGAGGCAGGATATAAATTGAATAAAATTATGCAGGCAAAGGAAACTCCAGCTAAAGGCGAGACTCTAGTACAATGTAATAAAAAAATAAATTAGAGAAATCAAATATTTTACGAGTCATTTCGCTGTGTTCGTTTTTTATTAAATTACCTGACGTTTCGATACGACTGTGCGTATCATCATCTGAGGCAACACTGAAAACTTTACATTTGAGATTGTTTTTGTTGAATTCTTTGCTTCTTCTTTGGCTCTGATTTTCCTTGTCCAAAGAACTAGAAACATCTTGACTTCCTTGATGCTGTTGCTGCTGCTGCTGCTGCTGTTGTTGTTGTGGCAGTGGTGGTGGTGGTGGTTGTTGTTGTTGTTGTTGTTGTTGTTGTTGTTGTTGTTGTTGTCGTCTTGAGAGTAGTTTCCCTATCATCGGACTCCATGTTTTGCTTATTTAAACCACCAATATCCCCATTAAAATTATTGGGGTGCTTGGCAATTTCAATCGATTCTCTTATGAGTCGAGGAAAAAGGTTTTCTTCTGTGCATAAAATTTTGGTATCTTCAAAAAGGATCTTGTGCGTGGGATCATTAGCATTTTCCACCACGTGTTTTGCTACTGCCGAAAGGTCCTCTCTGTAGTGGTTGCAGTGCGCTCTATGTTCTTTAATTCTAGTCCCAATTGTACGACAGGTTTGTCCAATGTAGACCGAACCACATTTACAAGGGATTTCATAAACACCACTAGATTGAAAAGGAAGCGAAATGACTCGTAAAATATTTGATTTCTCTAATATTTCGGGCTGTGAAAGCATCAAGCAAGAAAAAAAAATGTTGAAAAGCTCAGTCAAGCTTAGATAATGAAACTTGGTACAAGGTATTTCTTACTCAGCATGTAAATGATTCTCTTAATTCTTTTATGAATATACTTCAGAGTCATATAAACAATTCATATGACATTAAAATTCAAAAGAATAATTCCAAAAACAAAAAATTAACTGATTGGATAACCAATGGCATAATTACGTCTTAAGAAAGCGAGATAAAATGCATTTTAATATTAAAAAAACTAAGTGTAGACCCAAATATAGATGAACAGTACATTGATAATTTAAAACGCCGGTATAAAGCATACCGTAATTTCCTTAACAAATTGATTATTACCACCAAAAATAATTACTATTCAAGAAAAATACGCTCTTATGAGCAAAACCCCAAGAAAGTATGGGAAGTTATTAATGAAATCTCAGGGAAGAAAATGATAGGCAAGCATGATCAAATAAGGGAAGTGCAAATTGGTAATGAGCTCCACTCGACGGAAGATGACCCTAAAAAAACTGCAGATGCATTCGCTGACTTTTTCTCTAACGTGGGAGAAAAACTTGCGGAAAAAATTAGAAAACGAAATAACCGTCAAAACGCCAAACAACTTAAGTCACATTCCTCGAAATAAGAATTTAATATTTCTAAATCCTGTTACGGAAGAGAAATTCTAGACATTATTAGAAAACCTCAGCACAAGTTCAGCTGGTGGTTATGATAATTTAAGTGGTCATTCGATTGCTGCTGTGGAGTGTACATTGCTATTCCACTAAAGCATAATATATTTAGCTTATGTATTGAGTTGGGAGAATTCCGACAAGACCTCAAAACCGCTATTGTAATTCCTGTTTTCAAAAATGATGACCGTA
Source organism: Sweltsa coloradensis (assembly GCA_024449915.1). NCBI lineage: Eukaryota > Metazoa > Arthropoda > Insecta > Plecoptera > Chloroperlidae > Sweltsa > Sweltsa coloradensis. Next base: position 120,069 of record JAMZAV010001204.1, read on the forward strand.
CTAAACCAGTAAACTATAGACCTACTTCTCTCTTGTCGCACTTGGCAAAGATCTTAGGAAAATTAATTAAGGTGAGACTTATGTCATTTTTGCAGTCACACAAAATATTATCTCCAGCGCAATTTGGTTTTCGTCCGCATTTAAGTACGTCAAACGCAATACATAAATTAACTAGTAGCATTTATGAAGCATTGGATAACAATGAAAGAGTGTTAACTGTTTTTCTGGATTTGGCGAAAGCCTTCGATACAGTGACCATGAAAGGTTAAAAGCTAAACTAGAACATATTGGTGTGAGAGGGTCAGTTTTGGCACTATTTAGTAGTTACCTTAGTAATCGTGGCCAAATGGTCAAATTGGTTCTACTTACAGTGAAACAAAATTATCAAATGTGGGGTGCCGCAGGGTACTGTACTGGGACCAATTTTGTTCATTATATATATTAACGATTTATGTAAACTGGATATTGAAGGAGAGTTTATAATGTACGCCGATGATACGGCCTTAGTTTTTAGAGGCTTAGATTGGAATATTGTATACCGCAAGGCTAATAATTCTATTGTGTTTAGTTAAAAGTTGGCTCGACGATAATTTACTAACTTTAAATAATTAATAAAACTGTCTACATGCCTTTTACTATCTCAAGCAAAACGCAGCCAGAAATGACCCTTGAATTAAAATTAAAGTTACATGATTGACTTGTCCGAAGGATTTCTTCTGCAATTGCTTAGAGATTAAAAATGTGTTAGTGCGAAGTATTTAGTATTGTCATTGATTATAATTTGCGGTGGTCAGAGCATATAAGTACTTGTATTAAGAAAGTTAGAAGTTTGCTTTATGTTTTTTTATAGACTTAGGCATACAATTAGCAGGGAATTGCTATTGTTAGTATACAGAGCTTTGGGGCAGTCAATATTACAATATGGGATTATTGGGTGGGGGAGGGGCTTATAAAACGCATCTAAACCCGCTTATAATTATTCAGAGGGTTCTTCTTAAGATTGTTCTATGTAAGCCTAAATGGTACTCGTCTAAATTAACCTTAGAACTAAGTAAAATGCCGGATATCTACCAGATATTTTTCAAACACAGTATGATTAACACCTTCAATTATTTTAATATGTACAGTGCAATTAACAAACCACTACTACAAAATACCAGATTCTACAATATTAATACCTATAAATACACTCTATGTGTCCCTAAAAAACATAAACTTATTGGGCAAAGACATGTCGATTATCTTGGACCATATTTTTTCAATCAGATACCCCTGGCTATCAGAAAATGTACATCTTTAGGTTTGTTTAAATATTCGTTGAAAAAATGGATGAGTAATCCGGAATCATATTGCACTGTTCTAGAATTTATGAATGTCTTAAATTAATTGTGAACCCCATTTATCATTAATTATTAATTGACTTTAAAAAAAAATTGTTTATGCCTTGTGTATTGTGTTAACTTTCTATGTTTAATTTCTATGTATTTATATATTTGTGTACACTTGTCTATTACTTATTGTTATATATATTCGAGTTTCTGCATATTTTTTTTTAAGTTGTTATTTTTGTTACATCTATCTGTTTCCGCATAAAATGATATATGTGTATTATTTTTGACAGCCCGCACACAAGAGGTTTTCTCTTACGCGGGCTTCCTATTGTGTATATTTAATATATTTATTTTTGTCATCATTTGGTATGCTCATAACTTTGTATTTTGCTTACTTATCTGATGTATATTTCAGGAATAAAATGCATTTATATTGAATTGAATTGAAATTGAATTCTTGTAGTTGGCCCTCAATCTATCGGGGCCCGGTTGCAACTGCTCTCTATGCACAACCTATTCTTACGTCCCTGATTTCCTCCCAAATCTTGGCCATAATTTGTCCGTGATTTAAAAGCCGAGTTTAGGTCATAAGTTGATTAACTGAATGTTTTGGTTTGGTTTATTTGGATTAAGGACACGTCAACCATTAGGTCATAATGCACCACTCTAGCCTAGGGGATATGGGGAGGTGGGGCCTATGCTGGTCAGAACCAGCTACGGTTAAAGGTAGGAAGGGGGGTTTCTCACGTCGCGGTTGTCATCGTCTTTGTCATCGTTCGTCGTGTCATTGTCATCGTCGTCGGGGAGGTAGTCAAGGGAAGGGAGAGGTGTCCTCGACGACGATTGCCAGAGCTCGCCTCTACATTCGGGGAGTAATATACTCCCCTCTTTCTAGCTGATGTTGTTTGTTTCTCCAAAATAAAACAAAGATGTAATGTTTAAGAGTCTAGACAAATATCTTAAAAATCAATACGTCCGAAAGACACGCGCACAGAATATATTATCTGTGACACGCGTCTACTTCATAACACATTTATTGTGTGTCATTCGCGGTATAAATCATTTTGGTTGCCATGCCAAGCAAAAAATTAAACGTCATATGCCGCTTATTTTCTATATGTATTAGTATTTTTATTTTATTTCATCTATTCGACATACTCATCAGTCATCATACATTTTGAATCGACAGTAGTGGAGTGGCCAACCAAAGCAACAGTACACGAAACAAAAATCATGCTCTTTATAATTGGATGAGCAAAGCGAAGACTTCAATTTCACTGACCCCTCAAAAAATTGAGCTCCAATGTTTTTGTTTTTTTTTTGTTTGTATTTTCTGTCTGTTTGTTCGCAACGATTCCGGGCAAACGGCTTAAGCGATGTTGATGAAAATTGAAGGGGACCTTCGAAATCTCTGAACTTAGACCTGCCACGTTTTTGGGTACATTCGAAGAAATATTTCTCATGGATATCGTACTTTTACGATTTTTTTTTCAATTTGTAATGCGATATTTTCTTGATATTTGGTCCGCGGCCGGGCAAACGGCTACTCCGATCTTGATGAAACTTTGTGGGAACGTTTGAAATCACTAAAGTTAGATATGATATGATTCTGGTGGCAATCGAATAAATATTTCTAATGAATATCGTACAACTCCGTACAGCTTCGATATGACCTGGCCGCCCCGCACCTTTTGACTACTCCCTGCACGCACACAGCAGTGAGCCTCGCCTTGCTGTCAGCCTGTTCATTGCGTGCAGCTTAAAAGTGGTCCTACGCAAACTAAAAACTTACATAAAAGCTCATCCATCAACGCGGCGGGACTTTAGCGTTTTCCTAGTTAAAAAAATTCTAAGAAAACGCCGAAGTCGTTAGACGAGTGAGTTAGCCATGTGTTGAGTACCTGGAAACATTCCATTTCCTCCCCCTTTCTTAGACTGGATCCAGCATGGTTCTTTTCCTCCCTTGCTAGCATAGGCAAGAGATGCGCATTATGGCCTTCCCCAGCTGTTGACGAGCCCGTATACCAACTAAACTCAAAACACTGTCGTTTATGATAACAATCAACTTATAAATACAAATGCTCCCAGGTATTCAACACATGACTCGCTCACTCGTCTAACAACAACTTTTGCGTTTTTATAGTATAGTTATAGCTTATAGTAGTTATAGCTTATAGTATAGTTATAGTATATATAGCTTCATACACGGAATATGGGAGACCTGGATTCAATTAACGATAAGGAAAGATTTTTCAAATTTCTAGATTGTATTAAAAAAATCTAGAACATTTTATAAATTGCATATACAGAACTATGGAAAACATAGCCAGTACGAAATACGTGTAGTGTAAAGATTGCAAGGTTTACTCAATCTCCCTGCTCCCTTGAGCGTGCAAGATTCGGCACACCTTCTTCACCGCCTGACGTTCTAAAACTGATTCCATAAAAAAATCAACACACACAACACTTCTAGGCTTCTTGGCTTCTTGGCTTGGCTGGATTTTAAATCTCAATCATTTTGGATGTGGAATGCCTTGCTGGCTTTTAACAAGTTATTGTTGGTGTCGGATCTTATTACGTTTTTTAAGTTGGGCGCTATAGCTACTTAAGTTCTCATAGATAAAAAAAAAAAAAAAAAAATTGAAGAAAAAAAAACGCGAGCTAAGCTCTCCTTCAAAAGTCTTCGGCTGTGAATGCTGTGAGATATAGAAGTTGAGCCCAGCATTTTATTCTACCTTACTAGTTTCGCATTGAAAAGAAGTAATATCATTTCGCCTGTTGACGAGCGCCAAGCCAACCATTTTCTTAATAAAAAAAGTAAAAAAATTTAACTCAAATTTTGAGACTTTGGTCGTCGTTAGAAAACACCAAGGAAGTCTCAAGGTGTTCCTGGGGGAGAGAAGTTAGAACTTCGGAAACATTACTGGCCCATTTGTGCAATGCAATACCTGCGCGATGAGTGAGGGATTGCAACTCTACTTAAAGTGCGCGAGCTTTCTCGTAGCAGTTAGCAGAACCATAACACGGCGGCTACACTCTACACGCACAGCGCAGACAAATACGAGAGAACGGAAACTGGCTTTGTCCAAATATGGTCGAGAACAAGATAACAGGTGCAGTGACCTATGAAAGACGACAGCTAGTCGTGAACGAAGCTAGATATGAATGATATGCGAATGCAACAAAAAATATACAGAAATGAACGTGATTGGCTTGAGTAAATCACGTGACTACGACTCCAGTCAAAATCAAAAACCAACATGAGAAATTACAAAACCAAATCAAAGCGACGACAATATACAAAAATAATCGGCGCGAACATATATCAGGTATGCATCTGGACAACAGATAAACCTATAACACATCAATGTGTTAAAACAATAAATAAATAAATAAATAAATAAATAAATAAAATAAACATGCGTCTAGACATGCTTGCATCTGGACATGTTTGCAATTGGACAGAAGCTAACTAATCATGCTCAAACTATATCATGCATGCATGCATCTGGGAACGCACGCATCTGGACATCCGTTCATCTGGACACTGTTGCAATTGGATAGAAGCTAACTGGTCATGCTCTAACTATAACATGTTTGCATCTGGACACACTTGCGTCTAGACTTGTTTGTCACATCTGGACATACGTGCATCCGGACATAATGTTAACTGGACAGTGTAGTAACTGTACATAATGTGCAGCGGGACATCTTTGTCGAGCTATCTTTAAATCAGATAACATCTGTTTATGTATCCAAACGTTTATCAGGAGTAAATGCTAACTGCACAGAATTGCACAGAATATAATGAAAAGTATAAAGAAAAATTGAGTTTTGAACATGCCTTCTGGGTGAAAAAATATAAGTTACTACTTGCTACTGCCTAATAAGTCGATTTATATCTGCGTTCAATATTGACCTTTCCGTTTCCGCCGGTACGAATTCTTCACCCTGAATAAACAATGAATTACAACTGTAGATCTTACGAAAATAAATTAATTGTCTATATCGATCGATTCTATTTCAAACACAAAGAATTTAAATAACAACAAAATATTATACTTACGTTTACTTGTTAAAAATGTTTAGTTTCAAATTGTCTGTTACGAATCTTCATTTTATTTTTAGAATTACAATCATGAGAAGCCTACAGAGACAACAAGAAGCGTATGTTCTCTCCCAGTACTTGGCCTATGTCTAGGATTCGAATACTCAACACATGCACGTTCACTGCAATGACGAGTCAGCCGAACATAAATATGGTATAATATAAAAGCCTCGTAAATACGAAATCTGTTTCCAACGACGAATGACAATACACGTAATGTTAAACACAAATCTAAAAATCGATACGTTGGAAAGACACGCGTCTGTTACATTACCCATTTATTGTGTAATTTGCGTTTTAATAAATTATATAGGTTGCCACCTGTCGAGCGAACCATAAAGCATCGGTTTGTCGCATTTATGACGCAACATGGCCGATGAGTTCAGAAGCTGGTTCACATCACGAATACAGCCACACCTACATAAATCAAAACTATACATTACATTAACTAGTCTAGATCGGTTCTGGGTACAATCGAAGGAATAATTCTCATGAAAAATCGTACTTTTAGGGCAACAAGAGATAGATATGACCTCGCCACCCCGCACCCTCTCCACTGCTGGCACAATGAGGTGCGTTTCGGTTCTCTGTCTCTCTCTTACTCGCATGCTCGCAGTGTCGCCTCGTCAATTACAAACGAAACATGAAACTGTAATTGAACGAGTGAGCGTAGCGAACGGAGTGATCTCCATTCGACTTAAACGGCCCTTATGGTTTTTCTGCGTGCGTGCGTGTACGTTGAAAATCAGCCGAATCGCTGAACAGATTGCGCTGAAATTTTAAACATACATCCGGTACGAGTTTATTGAGAACTGCTTACAAAATCAGCAAGATTCATTGTGATTTAATCCTACAAGAAATAATAAACTGCAAAATAAACTTCCAATGTTTAGAAATTATTTTAACGACAATGTTTTAGATTTTGAAAATATATTTTTTGTTTGTTATTCGCCTGGCCGTGAAATGCCGTGTCCATGCAAGGTCTGTAGAATGTTGCACGTCAAGGTACCCCCAAATTTCGCTAGTAGATTGAGTAAACCTTGCAATATTTTCACGTATTTCGTACTGGCTATGTTTACCAAAGTAGGCCCAATTGCCACAAATGATGGACTACACTGCGTTATATGAATTTCAAAACATGTTTAATTATTTTTGAAATACAATCTAGAAATTACAAAATCTTTCCCGACCAGGGATTGAACCCACTTCTTTCACATTTCGGCTACAAGGACGCCTTAGCCAACTAGACTAGGGAAACGCCAAAGTCGTAGTTAGACGAGTGAGCGAGTCATGTGGTGAGTACCCGGGGACATTTGCATTTAAGTTTGATAATCATATTCGTATAATAATAGTTTTTTAAAGTTTAGTTGGTATACGGGGACGGCGCGTCAACTGTAAGGTCATAATGCGCCACTCTTGCCTATAATAGCTAGGTAGGCCTAAGGTAGGGGGAAGAAAAGTAATGTAATCGGGTACTCAACACATGGCTCACTCACTCGTTTAACAACAACTTTGGCGTTTCCCTAGTAATAGGATAGAAAGCGACTGGAAAAAGCGTTAGCGAAGCGGCCAATAAATACGAATATTGACGCTTAGATTCATAACGATGATGTTGCTGTTGTTCTCTATTGACAAAAACTGCTCTCAGAATCAGCCATATTGCAGAGACTTAGTCCTTAATATATAAAAAATGTATAAGCTAGGGTTTATTTATTTATTTTTATTGAGTGTGGAAACACTGCCGAAGGTGTAATGGAAATCAATCCAGAAATTACTTAACCTTCGTGCTGGCTTATGGGGAAAGCATCCGACCCGCAATCGGGAGATCAGGGTTCGATACCATGATAAGTTGGATTTTTAAATTTCTGTATTGATTTCCATTATGTTAAGCAAATAATATTATATGTACCTTGTGCTCGTGTAAAATGTAGACATTGAAAGTTTTACTATTAAATGAAACCCGTTCGGAAACTAAAATTTGATCTTCTGTGAGAAGGCAACTGCACTCGTCCGTTCCGTCCCAATACTTGACGATAATGTATGAGATTCCTATATGTGTTGTTGCAGCGAAACATTGCTGATAGATGATTGGTCGAAATACGTTCAAGAGTCTATAATTTTGGCTGAGCTATAATAAATAAACTATTGTTTCCAAGTATGTGCATGTATAATACTATGTACGAGAGCCAGCTTGTTTGTGTTATAAAAGATTATAGTGCATGCCATATAGTGGTCTAGCTAGCAAAATATGAAATAGTAGATGTCGTATTCGAGTTGCATTATAATGCCGACCAATGTGTTCGACAAATAGGGCTGGGAGAAATATCAATCAATATTCCTATACGATATCGATATGAATCGTTATTTGAGAAACCGAATAAGTCAAGTAACCATTGTTCTGAGTAAAACGCTAAAACGTGTATTTAATACCCTGAAGTAAAAAAATGACGGTTTTTTATGTATTAATTTAGATGTGGCATATCAATTTTTGTTGATATTGATATTTATGAGCACGTTATTGCATAATTACGAGGGCCTAATTAGCGTGGACTTATTTGGTTTCTCAATTATTAAAGTATACATTAAATTAGTAAAAATAAGGTAGTGTTAAGTTTTATGATTGTTTATTATAGTAAACATAAAACTACATTTTTTTAAATCGTTGTTTAATTAAAATTTCTCGTCAATGAGAGCCAATGACTCATTTTATTGAAAGTGACTTATTCCGTTTCTCAAATCAATACAATTTTCCTTCAGAACGTATGGACTGACTTATTCGGTTCTCAACTCAAAGAGATAATTGACACCCTGTAATATACACAGGCATGGTCGAAATGTTTTTCGTTTCTCTACTAATCGATAGGTCTTGAAATTTCGAAGAAAATGGCTATCTAAGCTCATTTACGCAATTTGGGTGACTTATTCGTTTCTCAAATAACCGATTCATATTGTTTTCGATTTCGACAATTCGAAAGAACCACGTTTCACTCATCGTTTCACTCATCACTCGCGTATTACTGGGTTTACAACGACGGTTTAGTTTTTTTTTTTACATACCAATCTCCAGCTTTCTAACTCGCGTTCCAACTTGCGTCGAACGCGGGTATATAAATGAGGTATATGCATGTTCCCGCACCATATCACATCTTTTTTACACACACATTCATTCAAGAAAAGTATTTTTTTTTTTTTTTTACAAATCAATTAGTTTTCGATATATCGATATCGATCGTATTTAATTATATTTTATTTATATATTAATAATAATTTATATTAATTAATACATTAATTATTATATATTAAACGTTCTTTCGTTCGTTCGTTCGTTCGTTCGTTCGTTCGTTCGTTCGTTCGTGCTTTCGTTCGTTCATTAGTTCGTGCGTTCGTTCGTTCGTTCGTTTGTTCGTTTGTTCGTGCGTTCATTCATTCATTCATTCATTCATTCATTCATGGTCTAACTTTTTTAATTAAATTAAATTGCCAACCTTCAATATACTAAAGGTTGTAAACACAGTTGGGACTATTCTGTAGAGACATTTTAATTTTAATGTGCTTTTTGAACAACGTCATTTTTAATTGATTGCAATGATGGCAGCCGCGTTTAGCCATTGTATGGTTAACCATACTTTTATGTAGAACATATTTCATCTAGAATGGACATTGTTCGTACATTTTGAAACCGGTTCAACAGTTACGTTCAAAGATTAGTTAAAGTTAGGGCTGCGCAAAGTTATCGATATTTCGATACAATAAAAAATGTGGGAATATTTTCTTTGTCGATATTTGGACTTTATATAGAAATTTAGAAAAATTAAAAAGTTTCCAAATTTAAAAAAACTTCTTAACCTAGAACAAGAATTGGAATTTTCTGTAATGTGTATGCCTGTCCTCAATGCTGTAGATATCCGAGGAAAATGTATCTATTACTTTTAATCTCGATTTTGCGTCCTTTTGCATGGCGGGTGTTCGACATTTGCAAGATGCCGTCTTATTTTACACTTGTGTGAGAACGTAAACGTTATTCATTTTTGTCGAATTTGGAAAAGATATGCCTTTTTCTGCAAAAAATCTAACTTTTTAAATTAATATGATATTTTGATATATATTGATTTTTTTATATAAGGTATATAAGATAAGTTAAATTTTGACGTAGCCCAGCCCTGGTTAAGCTAAGTTACGTTTAATGTGTATTTTTTTTTAAGAAATAAAAAAAAAGAAAAAAAAAGAAAAAAAAAGAAAGAAAAGAAATACGATGTAAAATGTAAGCAGATGAAGAATATTATTTACGATAATAACAATATTTTGATACATATTTAGATTAACAAATCTTACACCTAATAACATTTCATTATATTTCTTAACCTTAGTTTTGGATAATTAAATATTATTTTATATTATAGACTAGAAACAGCCATGTTTCCACTGTAGTCATCTTCATTTGCAACATAGATTATTTTTCACTAGTTCAAATATAATATAGGAAATTATGAAGAAGCAATTTAATCATGGATATATGTAATTGTATTTTTAAGTGCACGTGTATGTGAATGTGTATTTGTGTGTCAAAATGAATTCGCGCGCACTTTTGTCGATGTTTACATATTTAACGTGTCAACAATGGAAGTGCGTAAAAATATTTAAATAATCAAAGCGTATTAAAATTAAATCAAGGTTTTTGTTTGACTTTATAATTGTTATTATTTATTTCAAAATTGTACAAATAATCGTCAATTAAGATGCACAACTCCATAGAAAAATAGAATTTTAGAACTTTACGACTGTAAATGATGTTTTGCAGACTATTGTTGCATGAGGGTTTGGAATAAAACGACATCTGTAATCTTCCGCCTGCAAAACCTGCTGAGATACCGACCTGAATATATATTCCTCTGGTACTCAGTATTAGATATCATACGTAGTTTCACAAAATGTTTTTGTACTTTTTTAGGCACTCGATCTTAGTTTTATATTGCGGATTGTAACACATTTAAATTAACAAATATTACATAGTTTTATTTCAGTTTACTCCTAAACAATAGTTTAAATCATTAAATATTATATTGTCTAATGAACCACGTCCTATTTCTGGCTTTGTTTTCTCATAAGTATAATCGGCATGAAATCATAATTAATGACTTGTAAGGTATTTCTAAACATGTCTGAAAAGTTTGCTGAATGAAAGTAGACCTTTAAAATAACAGAAAAAAAAATTGTGAATTTTTTGGGAGGGACATAACCACACTAATGGAAATTAGATTTAGATTTTTGGACAAAAGTGAACACTACATACAAATCCAGTTCAAAATTAAATTTTAAGAATCGGTTTTCTGGACATAGTTTCTAAACACCTTTAGCTATAACTTGACTATAGCTAAAATAGATTTCTGAAAATAACAGTTGGTTGTACGAATTTTTTTGTCAAACGGTACAAAACTCGTATTTACAAATTTGCGTACAAAGAAAATTACAGTCGTCCATTCCGTGACAATACTCTACCAGTAATGTCAAGGATATCTTTAAAAATGCGATGTACCTGACAAACATTGCTTCAATCCGATTGGTCGACATGCGTTCAATATTCTTTGGAAACACCCCAAAGTAATTTATTTACAAGTCAACGCATTTAGAGCTATAAAAGTCAACAAAGCTTGGTTTAAATACTAGTGCATGCCGTCTGGCGGGCGACACATGAATGAGAAGACGTAGCATTCGTGTTCACTATACAGCCGCGATCAATGTTCCCACACGATATCGATGTTGTAGAAGTATAGATTATATTTAGAATTTATTTAACGTAAATAGTATTCAGTTATAAAAACTGATTTACAAAGGAGGACAACTAAATGAATCTAATTACATAGATGCAGAAACAACAATAAACTACATTTAAGTAAATATTGGAAATAGTAGCATTACAACAACGATGCATTTATCAGTATTGACCCACTGATTGATAACTATCGGCGGACACACACACACAACACATTTAACAAAAAAATTTTAATAAAAAATGAAAAAGATATTAAATGCATTTAATGAAAAAATCAAATAAAAAAAAGGGTGGGGAATGAAAAGAAAAAGAAAAAAAGAAATAAAAAGGAATGAAATAAGCAAATTAAAAAAAAGACTGATTTATTAGACAATTCCTCTCAAACAAATATGAGGTTTGCCAAAAATCAGGAACAGCAAATCAGGGAGTATAATCAAAAACTTTCGCATAAGTTTAGATAGATAGTAGATGAGAAGTTTCAAATAACTGGCAACCCCTCTGCCATCACATACGGACATGAGCAATGAGCGCTATCTAGGGGTCGATATACTAAACATGAGCGACAATAATCGATCGACAGGGACAACTTTGTAATTAGCATAAATCATGCTCAGAGTGGTAGTCTACACTTTTAAGTGTCTGTGAATTAATGTTAGCCCTAGTGTCTTATTTAATAATTGACGACTGTCGATCAACGAGTTGTCACATGCGTTATCGCAATTACAAAGTTTGTCGCTGTCAATTGATTATTTTGTCACTTGCTTTATCGCAGTTACAAAGTTTTCACTGAAAATTTGATTAGTTGTCACTTGCGTATCGCAATTACAAAGTTGTCGCTGACAATTGATTATTTGTCACTTGCGTTATCGCAATTACAAAGTTGCGCTGTCGATCGACTATTGTCACAATAGTTTTTAAAAAGACCCCCAGGCATAGTTTTTAATGTGAATGGTTCAGCATCATCTTGGGGGGGGTTTTGTCGCATGCAGTAAATGCATCCTTTTAAAAGTTGAACTTTTGGGGGGTTTTTCCTACAAAAAACTTCTAAAATTAAGGAAGCAGTATTAACTCCTCTATGACTAACCCTGTAAAAATGTACACCGTTATTTTTTTTTTTAAGGAGCGGCCGAGGGATTGATTGAACTCGCAGTCTCGTTTTCTACTTTTTTTTCCCAGGTCCTTTTGACTGGGGGGTAGTAAAAATTTTTTAACCTCCTAGTTTATGTTTTGAAGATTTTCAAAAGTTTTTGTTTACATGGGAGAAGCAATTTGTCCTTTTAAGACAGAACAAAAAACAAGGATCATAATGAAACGTCCAAAATACTGAGGTTAGTACTTTGTCATGAACATTTTTCTGCGAATTAAACAAAATGCAAGTGGGAAAAGTTCAAAGATTTCGGGAATGTCCATTAAAAATTTTCATAAATTATAAAGTTGCCTTTTCGAAGCAAGCTAATATAAAAAAACGAAAAAGATTAACCAGTGTTTTTTTCTAAATGATTTAAAAAAAAATGAATAATATTGCAATTTTGGGTGTGAATCGAAATAACCCAAATCAATTTTGTCATGATAATAGAACACCATAAATTAATTTTTAAAAATTTTGGCAGTCGTTTTTTAACTGTACCCCATAAAGTGATATAAAAAGTTTAATTTTTTCTAGGGAAATTTTGAAAAAAATTTCTTTTTGCAGTTCCCATGGGGAAATTATAGGAGATTTATAAAAGAGATATCAATCAAAAACCTTTCGAATCTCCAACTTAGGGCACGCCCCTTTGAATAGGGTGGAATCAAAATATAAAGTAGGCTTTTTAAAATTCGTTCTCGTATTTTTGTATGGTCGGCCGGCCGGGAGAGGGGGGGCTGGCTATTGCTCCGAGTGGTACCTCCCACCCTAGTACCTAAGGTCTGTACACAGAGAACACCAGACATTTTAAGACTCTCACCATTCCTCCTTGGACTCATAGGGAGGGGGCGGCTTAATGTCAACCGGATATAGCAAGGGTCTATTAGAAGAAGGTCGATGATGAGCCCGAGGGCATTACTCGTAAATGTTATTATAATAAAGCATTATTTTTATTTTTAATGGAAATTTGTGATGAGACTGAAAGGATAAACACTTTAGGTAGAAAGTAAAATTAATTTAAAGTAGAAAGTTAAGGGGGGTGCTCCCAGGGATTTCTTGTATTATTTTTTTTGTGAAAAGTCACCAAATGTAAAATAAAAAATTTTTTTTTTTTTTTTTAAAAAAAAAGGGGACGCAAAACAAGCTGCTGGTCTAAACATAAATTTATTTATTAATTTCACATACGGGTTAATGCAATTTTTCATTGGGCCCCGCATAAAAAACTGAGGATTTACAACTTCCCATGACGAAGACGGGAAAGGGGGGAAAACCCGTACCCCGCACGTAGCTTCTCCTAGTAGTAATACCAAAAGGGACTAATGGGTTTACGTTCCATCCGAAAAGGGCGGTTAAACTTGATAGTCATATTGGTTCCTCCACTTACCCGAATCCGACAGACGTCGAGGGGAATAAAGCCGTTTCAATACTCTCGAACCCTCTTTGCTTAGCCAGGGTATCGTGTTACTGTGATCAGGGATGATCAAAAAGTTCACCGCACTTCCCCTGACCCCGCCCTCAGGTTGCTTAAATTCGTGTTCGAATAAGAAACCCGGTAAAAGACGCGTCCCTTAACCACCAGTTAGTACCCTTGAATGAATTTTCGTCTTTTTTTATTGTTTATAATTACTTTTGAATGTCGCTACATCAATATTTTTTCAATGTAAAGTTACATCGCGTTTCATCAAATTGCAATTAATGAACAACTTGTGCACATAATTTTAAAATATTAGTATTGTATAATATATATAACATTTTGAACAATATATAAGCTTCCGTAAAATGTTATGTTTTCATTGTTGGTTTTTACAAATAAGGACGAACGGATTCAAAGACACTGGACTATGAACAATTTCAACATTAATTTTAAGTGGTCTTTCTTTAAACAAATCTCAAATCCTTGAACAAATTACAATTAAAATCTGAAATAGATTGACAAATATATAAGAGAAATCTTTATTGCACATTTGAAAATACATTAAGACATTGATCAAACTTTATGCGATTGTAACACAGGTTTAAAGCTTATTGTTTTAATTACTCAAAGACTAGAGAAAGAATAGGATGTGATGGGTTATATCGACTTCCTTACGACATCTGCAAGATTCATCGTCGATAACACCTAAAATTACCCTCACAGTGCGGAATGGAAGGATGGTAGCGGTGTTTGACTTGTATGCAAGGTTTGGGGGTTAAATTTCCTTTTGATGATTTTATTTTTTACGTTCTGTTCTTAATGTTTTTCTATTTAGGGGGCGCTGAGCTTGGCACTCAGGTGTTGATGATTTCTGCTAAATGGTTGCTAATATCATTACCAAATTTCGCATGAATGTTATTAAATTACTCTTTTGTTGATATAAGCAATTGGTTGATAAAAATAAGCCTTAAAGATCCATGGCAAGACATAAGTCTAAAACATGAAAAAATGAGAAATCCAAGATATGGATTTCAATTCTTAAAATACCCCAATAAAACCAAATTAACCTGCACGTTTATATTGATTTAAACGATGTTATCCATTAAGAAAATTTAAGTAAAAATATCTGTAAACTTGGAATAAATTTCCAAATTCGACCAAAATGTGGTAAATTTGGGTGATATTAATAATTTTTAATACAAAATCAATTAATAATTTTAGGAAAACGCATAACGGTTAACATCGATTTATTCTTTATAAACGTTGGTGTGTTAATATGTGACGTTAAGCAAAATCCAATCAATCAGTCAACGTTAGTGTGAAATTGATAACGGTGCGAACGTGCGAAAATATCATAAAGCTGAGCGCCTAAACTCCTCAGCGTCCTCAGCGACTCCTCTTAAAAAATGATTTTAATAGATTCAGCGGTAAAAATGCATTTTAGCAAAAATTACAAATGTGTATTTTTTTGAATTTGATTTTAAAAAGTTAAATGTTTTTTGGGTTTTTTTCTCGTTTGCTATAAGGCATTTCACCATTAAATTAAATTGATATAATGAAACGGGGGAAAAATGGGAGTGAGATTTAAATTTAAAAAACCGTTTCGCAATCGCTATCTTCATTGAGTAAATACCAAGCAGACGCGCATGCGAATTACAATTATACAGAGCGCAAACTTAATAAATATAAGTAGAATAATTATAAACATAAAAATATTTTGCATGACTAATTTAGAATCACAACACAACGCATAAATTTTAAAAATTAAATTTTAAAATGTATAAGCAAAATTGTTTCGGAAATTCAGAGACCTATTTCCATAAATCCATCACTTATCTGTTAATTTGTTTTCTGTCATAAAAATATAATTTTCCCTATTTCTATTTTATTCGTGTTTATTTACACCATTCCGAGTATTTAATAAACTATTTGAATATTTTATCAGAAATAATATTCTCTTTATATTATATTGTTGTAACATTTATTTGAAATTTTGGGGAAAAACAAAGATTTTATTATTTGGTGTGTATCTATTGTAAGTGTTATTATTTACTGCAATTCAGAAATTAAAAAAGTCCACCCCAACCGGGTATCGAACCACGGATCTCCCGCATTCCAGACAGGCGTCTTTACCACTACCATCAGGACGGGTACATTTTAAGCTCTGAATTTGTAGTTGCATTATACATCTGAATGAATGGAACAGTACTGCAAGTACAGTGTCTCTATTGTTTAATTATTGTTCATCATTGTAAAAACAGTTTAATACTGAATTCTAGGTGCCCGTTAGGGCGCCGCAGCCAAGCCGCGGTGCGCTACACACTCAAGCACCTTATACACCAAGCAGAGTTGGGGTGATTTCGAGGTGTTACCCAGCCGTCATGTAACGTGATGTGAACTTGAAAACTATCACAATCGAGGGAATTTAGGTACCTGGACAACACATGCCAAATTTTATTGGGTACGATTATTCCTTCTTGGTGAAAAATGGCTTGAAACATGCTCAAACTCACTTTAAGGATGTTAGCTACTGCTACTGCTACTACTGCTACTGCTAACATCTAATACGTCGGCCCGCGATTCTGACCAGACGGGTGGGACTACAATGTTCATATTTTACATGGACATTAAGGTTTATAGAATATAGTCTCTTTTGAAAAAAAAGTTGAAAAAGTTTGTTGGAAGGCTTCCAAATAAAGGTTTTAAAATAAGCCTTAAACACTTGGCATACAATCAACAAGTAACCATAGTTACTTGACACTTGTTGACGGTATAAGCAGAGTTAGCGGGAAAGTGCGATACGTAAACAAATAGCGGACATTTAAATTTTTCTTCTTTGTGTGGAACGAGAAAAGGTGTCATTATACTCTCATAAAACAAATCAGAAACCGTCCCTGGCCTAGGCCCAGATGTGGAAATTTTTATAATGCAAAAGTGTAGGTCTAAAGTTCCATTTGGCTATAGGACTAGTAAAATTCATACTTACATTACATGTTTGACAAGCTAGCCAACCTATGCCAGCACAACATTGTTCTGATATGAACTTGCTCAACGTTTGTTTACATAATTGCAACAATCAAATCATTTCATGCAACTTGTCTTTCGATTGGCCCGCGATTATGAAGGCACTGCCATCTAGAATAAATATAGAACTTTTTCGAGCTCTTTGCTATACGCAAATCTTTTTAAAGTGTTTGGATTTCGTGATACTCTTTCAACCATATACATCCTATATAATTGGCTAGACCAGCAGTCGGTGGTCCACTTCCGGTACAATTAGAAGCCATCTTAAAATGACAGTTTACATGTTAATCAAATGGGAGCGATTTGTGGCCAAATAGTTCTCAAGATTGCCGCCAGTTGTGACAGGTAAGCATACTAGCCTTTAACACCAAATGATTACTAAATTCCCTTATGCAATCACTTCGTATTGTTTCTTTTGTTTAATACCATGCTGCACAAGCTAAAACCATATCAAACAATCCAGTAAAATACTTTATTGCATTAAAAAGCATAAATTAAAACACCAAATCGCCATCTTGAAATGGGCCGGTTGAGTCTTCAATTTGCTACGCTCGCGCCTGTGCGGAGGTATAGGAGACTGCTAATCTAGCCTACTATAGGGGTTTAATATCAATGCTTTCAACTCACAACCCATGACGTTTTCCACGATACCGTTCAAGAATACCAATTCCTTCGAAAACGAAAACGACTTCGTTTTCAAATTGCGTTTTCAACTCATCTCCCACGAACTCAAGAATTGGGGTCCAGTCCTTATACCGTCGTTATACCATGGTTATACCACCTATACCCAGGATGTACATGAATCCGGGGTCTAGATATTTTACATCCTATATTGTTACTGCTAATACCATAGAATTTAAATCAACTTTGATAAAAATATTATATTTTAGCAAATAATTTTGTAATGGAACTTGAAAAGTAATGAGATCACACACATAACAAAAACTTGTAGAAATACAGCCAAACCTTACACACTCAAAAGGAATGAGATCTAAAAAAGGGCCAAGCTCATCTACCCTTCCACATAAACGTACAGTGTCCCATAACAGCATCCTCGAAAAGCTTGGCAAAATAGAATTTGCATGTTATTACGTTTAAATTAATTAGAAAAAAAGAACTTGGATAAACTATTACGTTAAATTAAAAATCGCAAATTCTATTTTGCCAAGCTTTTCGAGGATGCTGTTATGGGACACTGTACGTTTATGTGGAAGGGTAGATGAGCTTGGCCCTTTTTTTTTTATCTCATTCATTTTGAGGGTGTAAGGTTTGCTGTATTTCTACAAGTTTTTGTTATGTGTAAGATAGACGTTAAACATGGCAATGCGTTTGTCTTTTTTCCAATCTGTCAAGCTTAGAAAATCTCCTGATAATTTTCTATCTTTACACGGAAATTACAAGAAACCCATATCAAATTTTGACTGCATCTTGATCTTCTAGAATTTTTACTACGAGTGACATTGAAGGGAAGTTTTAGTTTCATTATTTACAGAATAATCAGTCGTTTACCAATTGTGTGGGTTTTCTTACAAAACTGTCCCCTAAAAATCACTCCTGTGTTTTAATCTGGATTTGTAAGCATTCAAAGGTTTTCAGATAGTGATTTTGCATCAATAAGGTTATTTAGAGTTCAGTGTGTGTGGTGAGCAAACACATTTAAATTCATTTAATAATCATATTTATTTAGTAATTTTTGAGTTTGTTGACATTAAAATCCTTCCCTTATTTTGAAGTATCATTGTGAAGCCAAATTTATATCATAAAGTTGTTTTAAGAAGTAAATATTTAAAAAAGGATTTGATTTTTGATTTTCTGTCAAAAAAATCAATTGGAATCAATTGGAACAAACTTCAAAATATTATTGTTTACTTTTCTGACAGCAGAATTAGGCCTAGGGAATTTGAATTATATTCTTTCGATTATAACATTACATTTCTTTCTTTCATAATGGCTAAACAAGTGGTTAACGTTGTACCGTATGTAATTTGAAAAAGAGCAAAACAACTAAACGCCTAGAGTGCTCGGTATGTGAAGATATTTTCCATCGGGTATGTATAAATATGACAATTGAGGCATTTGATTCAATAATTGGACCATGGGAATGTAATAAGTGTATAATCAGTTATAATAGCAGCAAGTGCCTTCAATGTGGCGTTCAAGATGTCTATGAACTGAAGAACCGAACAAGAAGAGTTTCGACGAGATGGTATTGTATGAATTGTTTATTTCCCCCTCTAAGTGTACATGAAATTTACATGACAAATCTTTTTAATCATGATGTCGATAAAGAACCACAAAATATAATAGATGTTGCAGCTAAGGGTTAAGCTGTATTGCCAAAAGGAATGAAGCTTGGACATCTCAATATACGTAAGTTGGATAAGTACATAGATCAGTTGAGAGTTATTCTTGACACGTATAATTTTGATATATTTGCTTGCTGTGAAACATATCTAGATGAGTCTGTTCCAGACGGTTTTATTTCTATTGACAATTATAAAATGCTAAGATTTGATCGTGAAAGGGTGGGGGGAGGGTTAGTTATTTATATTGCTGAGAAGTTCATGTCAAGTGTAGTCGAGTGTAAAGTTAAATTTCCGATAGATGTTGAGTTGCAGTCAGTTAAATTCTGGCTTCCGAATGTAAAGCCAATGATTTTTACAGCAGTTTATAAAGCTCCACACGTAAAGTTAGAAGAATTTTCAGATTGTTTTGATAGTTTAGTAAATAATTTAAAATCGGAAGCTAATGAATTGTTTTTTCTAGGTGATTTCAACATTGATTTGAGTAAGAAGACATTACCAGTAAATAATTTCAAAATTCTTACTAGATCACATGGATTGGTACAATTGATAAAGTCTGTTACTAGGGTTAATAATAGGTCAGCTTCTTTAATTGATCATGTTTATGCAAATCACAATGAAAATATTATTCAGTCAGGTATTATAAGTGTAGGATTAAGTGATCATGAATTAATTTATTGTGTTCGTAAGATTAATAAGCAAAGATGTCTTCCCAAAATTTGTAAATACTAGAAATTATAAGAATGTTGATTGGAAGCAAGTAGATGAAGATATCTTAAGTGGTCCCATTGACCAAATTGGTATGGCAGTAAGTGCAGATGATAAATTAGAAATGTTTGTTAAAGTAGTCGTAGAACCTCTAAATGAACATGCACACCCCTTGAAATTAAGAATTAAAGGTAAGCCAGCCCCATGGTTAACAGCAGAGATTAGGAAATCCATGCATAGGAGAGACCACTTGCGCAAAGAATTTAGAATTTTTAAAAGGGCAGTCAACGTGGGAGGAATACAAGAAAGTTAGAAATAAGGTAAATAATCAGATTCGTTTTTCTAAGCGTGAGCATTTTAAGTCTTCTTTTGATAATGATATTTCTTCAAAATCTTTATGGTCAGTTTATAATAAGTTGACAGGTAACAAAGAAAAAAAAGAGTGTAGCATAGCCTCATTGACAGAGAATGGGGTATCCTACACGTCTAATCCAGATATGTGCTGTTTGTTACAAAAAAGTTTTGTTGTGAACGATGTAGATTTTCAAATGAAATTGATAAGTTTAAAGATTTAAATAGAAGAGAAGCAGAGAATCTTCCGCATACAAAAGTAACTAATGAAGAAGTCATTTCAGCAATTAAACGCCTTACAATTAGAAGCTCTGCAACAATTCAAGAGATTCCATGCATAGTATTTAAGAAATGCGCATCAATAGTCGGATTATTAGCGTATCTAATTTCCCATTTATTTCTTGTAGGTGATTTCCCAACACAGCTGAAATTGGCAAGGGTAACGCCTATTTATAAGGGTAAAGGTAAAAAGAGTAATAGGAATTCTTATCGACCTATATCAACTCTTCCAATTGTAGGGAAAATTATTGAAAATATTTTACACAAGAGGTTATTACATGAAGTGGATGCATCTGAAGGTTTAAGTGCAAACCAGCATGGTTTCAGGAAAGGTAGGTCAACGCAAAGTGCCTTCTAGCATTTACAGATTTTATCTATAAAGGGATTGATAAACGTAATGGTAAGGTTGGAGCTGTCTTTGTTGATCTTAGGAAAGCATTTGATTCAGTACCTTTTTACCTCTTTTAATAAAATTAAAAACCAGGTTTAACGTAAGTCCTTATTTGTTATCAATTTTGGCGGATTATTTTTTAAATAGAAAAATGTTTATAAATCTTGCAAAATATAGTTCAAAAGTATTCAATATATTTTGTGGTGTACCCCAAGGATCAATATTAGGACCCCTGTTATTTATTTTATATAGATGATATATCTACTATTAATGGGAGCATCAATTATATCTTATATGCTGATGAAATTGGTCTTTATTTAGAAGGTGTGGATGTCGAAGAGATCGTAAGACGTCTTCAAAAAAGTTCTAAAGAGGTGGATGATTGGTTTTAAAACTCAGGAACTTGATATTAATTATAGCAAAACAAATTTTATGATTTTTCATAAGGCTAATGATAGAAGCATGAATGATATCATTTGACGTTAAATTGTAATGCGTAAGTTAATTTCTAGAGTGTATGAATTAAATATCTTGGAGTTTTCTTAGATTGTAATTTAAATTTTAAGAAACATTATGAATATGTGTGTAATAAAGTATCATCAGCAATTGGAATTATAAGTAGAATGAAGAGGTTTGTAACCGAGAGAATGTTGAGGTTACTTGTAGATTCTTATATTCACTCTGTTATTGATTATTTCCCTAGTGGTTTGGGCACTAAGACCTTCTACTGAGTATGTTGTACTCCAGAAGAGAATGACCATCTGTTTGATTCATTTCCTTGAACCAAGATTTGCAGTCTGATTGTTTCACGATTGAGGAGAGGATGAAGTATAGCGTACTGGTAAATACATACAAAGTATTGAAAGGTATGTTTTTAGGTATTCTAAACCCCAAAATTTTTAAAATTGTTGATCGTGATAGAAATTCTACTGAAATAAACTCATTGGAAGTTCCTAGATTAAATTCTGAAGCATTTAGAAAGTTTATTTATGTACAGAGGCGTATCCTATTGAAATTCAATTTCTTATGATATTAGAAGCCAGTTTACTGATCTAGGAATTGTACAATTTAAAAGTAAAATTGAAGCAATGATAATGAATCAAAGAGCAAAAATTGATTTTTACTATTTATTTGTAAGTTATTGTCTGTGTGTTTGTGTAATGTTAATTTACCTTCATAAGCTCTTATAATTGATTTTGCTTTTCTCTTTGTTTGTTCATTATTGCTTTGATTATGATATAAACAATGTATTTTCAACTATATTTTTCTGCCTAGATTGTCTGGTTGCCGCCCAATGATGGAGCTTGCAACTTGATTTAGGTGTCCTGTATCATTTCTGTGATCAGTTTGACATGAAATTTTTTAAATAATTATATATCTGATATAATTATATATATGAGTCAAGATTTGAACACAAAAATGAAGATTGAACCCAAGAATAAAGATTTCGCGTTCGGTGGTTTCTTCCGCGAAAGTTTGATTATACTCCCTGATTTGCTGTTCCTGATTTTGGCAAACCTCATATTCGTTTGAGTGGGATCGTCTAATAAATCAGTTTTTTTCTTTTCGTTTTTCTTTTTAATGTTTTTTTTTTTTATTATTTATTTATTCTTTTCTTTTCTTTTCTTTTCTTTTCTTTTCTTTTCTTTTCTTTTCTTTCTTTTCTTTTCTTTTCTTTCTTTTCATTCTCCACCCTTTTTTATATTTGATTCATTCATTGAATGCATATAATATCATTCAATTTGTTACCAAAATTCTTGTGTTAAATGCATTGTTGTTGTAATGCTACTATTTCAAATATTTTATGAAAATGTAATTTATTGTTTGTTTCTGCATCTATGTAATTAGATTTATTTAGTTGTCCTCCTTTGAAAATCAGTTTTTATAACTAAATAGGATAGACGTTAAATAAATAAATAAATAAAAATAAATAAATAATGACCGACATTGAATATCAATCAGTTTTGGGTTGGTGCACTGTAAACACACGTTAATTCATGAAAATGTGTTAGCGTTATTGTGATAAGAGAACTATTTTTAAGTAATTTTATTATTTGGTCTGATATGTGTAATCCCAACAGAAGGAAATGGGATGTAATAATATAATCATGATGCAAAATGGGATACTGTTGAGACGTGTATTAAATTCAATACATATTGACAACTGGCCAAACTATATATTCTGATGACCACAGGGGCACAGCGTACTAATCAGTACAAAGTACAAAGTAACATGAATAAAATTACAAATATAACAATAAGAAAGTTCAATGTTTAACGAATAAAATTACAAATATTACAATAAATGAAGGAAATTAATCGTTATAAACATTGTAATGATGATGCAAAATGATGACAATGAAAAATGAAAATAAAAATGAAAATGAAAATAATACGAAAATGGGAATCAAGCCTTAAATCCGTTTTTAAAATGTGATGACTGTCGTGTGTTATTCTTCAAAGATGAAACACGCAACACAGGAACGTTTCTTGACGGTTCCAGGAATCAAATGCGTAGGTGAGGACGACGAAACACATTAATTATTTAGACATGTAGACTGACACTTGAAATAGAAAGGCCACGAATCGATACCGGACATTATATTGATATTATAGAAATGAAGGTCGACACAACGTGTAATGTTCTATAAGTAGGGACCTCGTAAGTAAAAATGTATGTAGTGCATTAAATGATTAAAACGCTAACATTGCGGGATACATTTTTTTGCTTCGCAATATAAACTATTAAACGATGGAAAGTGTTTGATTATAAAATTCAATCAATCCGAATAACATTAATTTTTGGTA
Source organism: Sweltsa coloradensis (assembly GCA_024449915.1). Taxonomy (NCBI): domain Eukaryota; kingdom Metazoa; phylum Arthropoda; class Insecta; order Plecoptera; family Chloroperlidae; genus Sweltsa; species Sweltsa coloradensis. Next base: position 143,682 of record JAMZAV010001204.1, read on the forward strand.
AATTATATATTATTTTCTAATCCGCGTTCTAACTGAAAGATACAACTTTTTACCGATAACATATCGTAAAATATTATTTTAGTTGAAGTCACCGATAATATTTTCGAATTTTTTTAAATTATATACTCGACAAGTTTTGCACTTTATCTATGAGGCCATGATCACTTCAATGCCAAGTATTGCAGAAATCTAAATGAGACAGTAGAATATAATTCTAAGTTAAATCTTACTTGCCAGTCATAGTGAAAGTCTATTGGTAAAAAATTGCTGTGATGAGTAAATTCACTTTTTAATGATGAATATCATCTTCCATGTTAAATGTTTTTATTATTATCATTTTATTCATTAAGATTTTTATTGAGATTCATTATTGGCTGCTAGAAAAGAGCAGAGCCTTATTTATTTGCAACATAAATCATATTTTATGTTTTATAATTTTTTTTGTATAACATAATATGGACTAAACACTAACAATTTATATTAACCTTAAGATTAATTTATTTTATACGACAAACTTTATGTTAATCACTTGTAGGCTAATGCATTTGTAAGTATGTATTTATGTATGTATGTATGTATAAGATATTTAAAAGTGCTTTGAAAAGTGCAATTAAAACCCATTTGTAAAAAACTTCTCACCTGTCATAATGCACATGACAGCAACCTATCGATCAATGTAATGTTTTAACCAACTTTTCTCCACAACGACACAAACCTTATTTGCTTAAATCACAATTATTGTTTTCTCATACCTATAACAGCTCGGCTATGCATCATCGTGCATCATCGTTTGTGTAATTTTAAAACTTATAGCCTTTTATATGTGTTTTGCAGCCTATTGATGCATAATTGTTTGGAAACGTCACTTCTACTTTAAGTTCGAAAAAAATTGGTGTAACGACTAGTTACACGTGATGCAACGTAAAAAATTGAGTTTCTCATGTAGTGCTGAGTCAACACAACTATTTCCAATTTTGTACAAAACACCATTATATCTACAATCTTCCACCTGCTCCATAGCGTGCCAATCTTTCTGCGATCACAATGACTAACATACTCATTTCTATGGTTCTCAATAAGTAAGATAGCATGCATAACATTTCACAAAATATTGTATATACTTTTTCAATGTTTTGGATCTTAGTATTTTGATGCGGCCCTGTCCTTGGTTTCAAATATATATACACGCATTTAGTAATTTGTTATATTCAATTTAATAAACATCCCAATTAAAATAAACTATAAAAAATTAAATCTGTGGATTCTATGCATGTTCAAGATTCTTGGGTTTTGACTTCCCGCACAAAGATTTAAGTACGCGCTCTTTTGGTTGTGACGTCATCGTGAAGTGAGGAGGAGAAGCTGATTGGCAGAACTGTCAGCTCGCCGCCTCGGCGAACCTCACGATGACGTCACGCCCACCTGCAATGGCGCATGGCCGTTTTCCGGCGCGAAGCCCGGTTCAAATTTTTTCTTCGCTCACAGTTAGCGCTAATAAAAGCCGGACGCATAAAAAACTTTAATGGTAGGTATTTGAGGTTATTAGTAGGGACATATTCAATTTTTGGATGAGCGAAGCGAAGACTTCAATTTCACTGACCCCCCAAAAAATTTAGCTCGGTTGTTTTTTTGTTTGTTTGTTTGTTTTTTTTTGTTTTTTTGTCTGTTTGTTCGCACGATTCCGGGCAAACGGCATATGCGATCTTGATGAAAATTGAAGGGGACCTTCGAAATCTCTGAACTTAGACGTGCCACGTTTTTGGGTACAATCGAAGAAATATTTCTCATGAATATCGCACTTTTACGATTTTTTTCGATTGCGAGTGCGATATTTTCGAGACATTTGGGCCGATTCTGACCAAACGGGTAGGGCTACAACGTTCATATTTCACATGGACATTAAGGTAATGGGGATGTATTTCTTTCTGAAAGAAAAAGTTGAAAAAAATTAGCCAGAATCTATAGAAATAAAGGTTTTAATATAATTTCTTTGACTTTTTTGTGCGATATTTTCGTGCCATTTGGGTCAATTCTGACCAAAACGGGTGAGGCTACAACGTTCATATTTCACATGGACATTAAGGTAATGGTGATGTATTGCTTTCTGAAAGAAAAAGTTGGAAAAGTTAGTCAGAATCTATAGAAATAAAGCTTTTAATATAAGTTTTTTGACTTTTAGTGCGATATTTTCGTGCCATTTGGGCCAATTCTGACCAAACGGGTGGGCCTTCAACGTTCATATTATACATTGACATTAAGGTTATGGTGATGTAGTACCTTTTAAAAGAAAAAGTTGAAAAAGTTAGCCAGAATCCATAGAAATAAAGCTTTTAATATAAGTTTTTACGGTAAATAATACCAATTGACAGGTAACAATAGAAACTTGACAACAATCACCTACAATGCGTAGGTAGCAAACAAAGCACCTGCAAAAGTAAAGATATCCCACGCAAAACTAAAAACTTTAAAAAGCTCATCCATCAACGCGGCGGGACTTTAGCGTTTTCCTAGTGGTAATGAAGGACAGTTCCCTATTCGGGGCCTCACGAGAGCTTTGTATAATAGCCGATTTGTTGCAGTAAAGAATGACTGATGCAAGCAGTTGCGTCTCATGAGGTCGAGGAGTTTAAAATGCCCTTGGCTAAATAGTGTCAATATTTTTGTCATATGATAAATAAATAAATAAATAAATTGTATTTAGAGTCTACCCACTCAGTTATATAACTGATTTTCACTGGGGGTCAGTCGCCAGTCATCGTAACACCCAAAACCTTTATTGATTTAATCAATTCAAACAACTTCAATGCTCAATACTAGCATACCATACTAGTAATATACATATAACTTGATTCACATCAACTACGCATTATATTTGATTATTATTTTATATTAAGTAAATTTATAAATTTACCTTGTCCTCTACTACAAACTGTCCTTTATAGATCCGTACTATAGGCCCTACAAGTATATTTTAAATTCAATACTAATACCTTTTCATAATCATTATATCATACCATATGCTAGCGTGTTATATTGTTATCATTCATCGTAAAAAACATTGTTCTGTATTGTATCATACTAGGAAAACGCTAATGTCCCGCCGCGTTGATGGATGAGCGTTTTTTGTAAGTTTTTAGTTGGCGTGGGACCATTTTTCCTTTGCAAGTGCTTTGTGAATGCATTGTAGGTGACTGTTGTCAAGTTTTCTATTGTTTCTTGTTAGTTGTTATTAGAGTCGATAAAGAAGTTTCCCCTTTGGGGAGGTCCCCTTACTCCCAAGTCAAAACGGAATCTAACGCTCGGGCGCGCTGAGGGCGGCTTAAATATGAAACTAATAAAAGCACTGCACGCTAAATACGGTCAGTAGATTATCGATGTGCAGTGACGCTGATATCAACAAATAACAGACGAAACGTCAAACTTCAATTTATTTAAATCATATTAGCCCTGGACCCTAGTCTTTTAAAACGATTTACTTTTGTTTTTATTATTGTACTATAAAGTGTTGCGCAGGCGTCACTGACATTTTCGTGCGAAATAATTGAGATATGTCTTGTTCAAGCCTAACGGACGTAAGTGTAGCCTAGGCCCAAGGCCACAATAGAGTTTTCAGACGTAAGTACGCCCTTGGCATTCAAATCGAAATCTTGAACAATACATATTGTCGGCCTAGGTCCTAAGCTTAGGTCTACTCCATCAGAAATATCCTCATCAATAAAGATAGTTTGCTTTACTCCAAAACATTCGCCAACATTCGATCGTATTTAATATTTTGACGTTTCCGCCATTTGTCGTCATCGACTGTTAACTACTAGTAGAAAAGTGACGTAGTTTTATTGAAGTAGTTCCATCAATCGTCACACAGATGTCGCGCGGAACGTTAGATTCCAAACGCCAAAAACCGACTTTTTTTTAACCCATGGCGGTATAGGGAGTTGGAGGACCTCCCCAACGGGGAAACTTCTTTATCGACTCTGGTTGTTATTATAAACCTCAAAAAACATATTTTAAAACCCCTTATTTCTATGCATTCTGATAACTTTGTCAACAATTGCAACTTTTTCTTTCAAATGGTACTACATAACCATAACCGTAATGTCCATGTGAAATATGAACGTTGTTGCCCCACCCGTTTGGTCAAAATCGGCCTAAATGTGACGAAAATATCGCACTTAATAAAGTAAAAAAACTCATATTAAAACCTTTTTTCTATGGATTCTAGATAACTTTTTCAATTTTTTCTTTCAAAAGGTACTACATCACCATAACCTTAATGTCCATGTGAAATATGAACGTTGTTGCCCCACCCGTTTGGTCACAATCGGGCCAAATGCGACTGAAAACATGGCACTAAAAATCGAAAAACTCATATTAAAACCTTTATTTCTATAGATTCTAGATAACTTTCTCAACTTTTTCTTTTAAAAGGTACTACATCACCATAACATCAATGTCATTTGAAATATGAACGTTGTAGCTCCACCTGTTTGGTCAGAATCGGCCCAATGTGTCGAAAATATCGAACTAAAAATCGAAAAAACTCATATTAAAACCTTTTATTTCTATGGGTTCTAGCTAACTTTTTCAGCTTTTTCTTTCACAAGGTACCAAATCACCATAATTCTAAAGTGGGGTATGTGAAAAAATATGAACGTTTTTAGCCCCACCCGTTTGGTCAGAATCGACTCAAATTTAACGAAAATATCGCACTTAAAATCGAAAAAAATCGTAAAAGTACGATATTCATAAGAAATATTTCTTTGATTGTACCCAAAAACGTAGCAAGTCTAAGTTCAGAGAAAACGAAGGTCCCTTCAAATTTTCATCAAGATCGCATATGTCGTTTGACCGGTAGAGAGCGAACAAACAGACAGAAATACAACCAAAAAAACAAAAAAACAAAAAAACATTGGAGCTAAATTTTTTGGGGGTCAGTGAAATTGAAGTCTTGAACTGAAGTCACTTTTTCATTTCAATACTCAATTTATCAATTCAAACAACTTCAATTCTCAATACTAGTACACCATACTAGTAATATACATATAACTTGATTCACATGCAATACGCATTCTTTATTATTATTCATTTTATATCATGTTTAAGCCTTAGGAACTATTCACTTCACTCCCTCTTCACGAAGAGGTGTATACTTGTACCACGTATTAGTCTAAGTGAATTAAGATCCACTCTACTCTCATATCTGTGAGAGGTTTGGCGCTTAGTAGTTCGGCAAAAGCTGAAGCCATTGCTGACGAACTGGAAATGGCCTTTATGCCAAATCCCCCTATTGTAGGTGGCCCTAACCTGACAGAACGTCGACGACCATTGCCACCTTATACAGTCACAAATTCAAACCAACCGGACGAAAAACATCACTCCCTGAAGAAACTCGTCACCATTCTCAGAAGCCTTAACCCAAAGAAAATCGCCGGGGGCCAGACGAATCACGTCAAACTCTCCTATTGCAACTACCGGGCACACGCAGTCAATCAAATTTACCACCATCTGTCAAGCATCACTTCAACTGGGTTACTTCCTTTAAACATGGAAATTGGCAAAAATATATCCATACTGAAGCCTGGAAAACCTCCGGACAAACCTTCCAGTTTAGGCCAATTTAGCCTTTTAAACATACTCAGGGAAAGTCCTCGAAAAATCATTTTGTCGAGTGCAACTTTCCACCTCTGCCTCGATCAGTCAGAACCGCCCTACCGTGTTGGTTTCATCACCCCTCATGTCTCTACAGAACACCAGCTACTCAGACTAACTAACAAAATTCACACGAAGCTCAACCGAACTCATCCATCAGCTGTCGCTTTTCTCGACATCTCCAAGGCCTTTGATAAAGTCTGTCATGCTGGCCCTGAGCCATAAACTTATTGAGTTTTCACTGCCCCTCGTATTTGTCCATATTGCCCCATCCTTCTCACTAGACCGTAGCTTCTAATGCCACTTGATGGGATCTAATTCTCTACCACTCGTCCAATCCGGGCAGGCGTACCTCAGGGCTGAGTTCTCAGTCCTACGAGCTGTTCAAACTCTACTCCGTCAGATATGCCTACTCTTCCACATGGCATCACAGTCCCACCTCTTTGCGGACGACGACCCGTTGCAGCAACCCTCGAGAAAAGCGTCTCTGCAGCCCAAAATTTGCAGCAGGCATAGACATCATAGGCCCCATGGTATGGTCGTGGCGTCCCTGAGACTCAATGCCGAAAAGCTTCAGCCACACTTTTTACGTTGAAGAGAGGAACCCACTCCACAATGTCTACGCGGGTCAACGGCAAAACAGTACCGCTGGAGCAACCTCCAACCCTTGTCTCGGAGTTCTCCCTAGAGCGACGCCTGTCGTGGAAGCCCCATAGATCTGTGCATGCCGTGCAATACGCAAAATCTTCGCCCTGAAATCTCTCATGCGTTCTAAGTCAATTGCCCTACCTGACCGTCTCCGGATCTACACCCAGATAGTACGACCGACTTTCACGTACGCCTGTTCTATATGGGCGGAACAGCCCAATCACACATCGACAAACTGCAAGTTCTGCAAAACAAGCTCTTCGTATCGTGTGAGCAGTAGCCTGGTCTACAACCATACCCTCATCTACATGCTACTCTTGGATACCCGATGGTACACGAACATATCACAAATTAACAACAAAGTTTTACACCCGCTTAGACAGCAACCCTCATCCTGAAGCTCGTGCCCAAAGTGTTTTCATCCCCACATTCATTCGACTTCGATCGTCGCCCATTTTTATATTTCGGCTAGTGTGAGGAAAGCGAAGAAACGCATCATCGCACAACACTTACAAACTATCTAAGAAGAGACGGGTCTAAGGGCCCGTTCCGATCTGTAAATCATACACCAAATCCAAGTACTTGACTGTAGTAAGTAGTACTTATATCACACAGAATGTCTGTCATCTCTATATTCTCAATGCTCCATAACCCACTCTGCCACATGGCAAAACGCGTTTTTTCTCCCCTGGCAATATAATCATTCTACATTTGAGGGTTTCAGACCCGGTATTGTAATGTAAGCAAGAACACATGTCGTTCATTGCATAATTCTAACTAAACTAAACTAAACTAAGTGAATAAAGACATACTGTACTCTACTCTACTCTACTCTACTCTACTCTTCTCTACTCTACTCTACTCTCCTCTTCTCTACTCCTACTCTACTGACTGCACTTTAACCAGCTTAAATAATATTGAAATACAAAAAAGTGTTTCATTTTGTTACTTGAAGTCATAATTTTTTACTTCTTAATGTTATGATTAAGTTTCCACAATGTAGATAAAAGTTGAGGATAATTTACTGATCTTGCATATAATGCATATACAGACCAGATGATAACAACTGATCTATTGAGAGGTATTAAACGGCAGTATTCAGTGGTATTAACAGCTGTATATCATTGGTATAAAACTAGCGGTGTTGAGAACTATTTAAAAACGTTTTGTACATCTTTTTGCTGTATTTAGTGGAATCCACCGTTTTATTCAGAATTGTAGACTTCTGTTTTAATTAGCTTTAAATTGTGTTGTTGGTATTTCAAGGTATTCAGTGGTATATACTGCTGTATTTAGTGGAATCAACCGTCTTATTCAATTGTATTACTGCTTCATTGAGTGGTATCAAACATTCTGCGATGAGTTGTATGAAACTGGAGTTTTTTAATCTGATTTTGTTTATTCAATAAAACATCGTATTCAAAGTCTGCACCAATTTTATGCGCTTGTCATAACCTGTACACGAAAACAAATGGTTAGTTATGTTAATTGTAATAAACAGTTAATTTACAAGTATTTATTTAAAGCACGCTTAAAGTATTTTTGTAGATAATGTTTCTTAAAAGGGTATTTATCCACTGAACTCAAAAAAATATTTCATTCAGGCTAACTAGTTATGAATTAACCAATTAACAGAAAATTATTGGGGCCTTCATGACCTCCCCAAAAAAATTGTCAACATGACATTTTTCGAGCTAGGTCCCATAGGCAAAATCTCACAAAAGAAATAACATAGGGAAGATTTTTATGCCCCGTGGCCTTAGTGGATTTTTACCCAATAAGATATTGGCCATAATTGACGTACTCTACCGCCTTTTCTGTAAATTCTCTTTATTTTGTTTTGTAATTTGGGGCAAGTAGTTCGGTCAAAATATGCTGATTATCAAGTTGGGGTGTGATTTGGAAATGTATATTTTTGTGTATTTGAGGGTATATTTGGGACAGTTTTCAAGACATGATGTAAAAAATGGGCATTTTAGATTGGTTCTATGCTCTAAAATCTATGTGGACCAAAAAAGAAGTAGGTTAAAACTGATTTAAGAAATTTCCCAAATCCCCAACATTCGCAAATTTCTGGATAAAAAAAATTAAAATTCGTGTAAAATTATATAATATAGTAATTTTTTTTTTATATAAAACAATTTTTAAATTGAAATTGTATTGAAATCTACTGTTATTATTGAAAATTGCATTAAAAAAGGTTTGAGATAAATAAAGAAATAGATTAAAGCCTATGACATATTCAATTTATCGATACCACACGAACCTTTCTATGTAGATATCTAAATATCAAAATGTAATGAGACGAGTGAGCGCAGCGAAACGAAGTCTTTATAACGCTACTCGATCGGGCCTTGTCGTGATTAATTCTGTCTGTCTGTTTGTCCGGTCCCATACGGCCGAACGGCCAAATAGATTGAGCTGAAATTTTTAAACAGACATCCGTGACCAGGTAACTTTGAACTGCTAACAAAATTTGCAAACTCCATTTTGATTTAAGCCTACAAGAAATAATAAACAGAAAAATAGGCTTACCATGTTTAGGAATTCTTTTAACGACAATGGTTTTGCTTTGGAAAAAAATCACTGCCCCTATGCTAACCGTTTTACAATAGAGGAGTGGAAAAAAAAATATGTAATGCAGTAAGCTGTGATCAAGGTGCAAACATCAGTTCGTAAGCATGGAAGATTTCAACTCCCCGTAACTAAAGGCGAGCTCTGGCAGTCGTTTTGGGGACCATTCCTCCTTACCTTGACCACCACCCCAACGACGACAGCCAAAGAAAACCGATATAAAAACCGATGATGCCATGACTGATAACCCCCTTTTTCCTCCCCCTACTATTACTACTTTCTTCGTTAAGATTTCTTTTTAAAAAATTAAAATTAAAAAAAAAATTAACTTACTTTTTTTAAATTTAAATTCGAATTTAAAAAAAAAAAAATCGTTCTCTTGAAATTTTCAAAAGAATAATTATTAAATGCACACTAATTTTACACAATAATAAATTCATAAAAAAAGTTCTGTAAAAAAATCTTTACAATAGATAAACATGTAGGTGGCCATAACCAAATTAAAAATTCGTAAAATTGCGATTTTTCGAGAAATAATTTTCGTTTACGCTAAAATTTCACACGAATACAAAATTCATTAATTAAGGTTCTGAAAAAAAAATCATAACAACGGAAAAAGCTGAGGTGAAATAAGTCGAAACTTTTTAAAAAAAATCGAAAAAATCGAAAAATTTGCAATTTTCATAAAAATTTTTTCGATTGCGCTCAAAAACGGGGGGCAATTCTTAGTTCGAATTTTTGTGGCTCCAAAAAATTTTTTTATCGCAATGGGCTAGGTGTCCGGAATCGTTTTAAACAATCAGACAAAAAAAAAATTTTAAAAAAAAAAACGAATTTTTTTCCCCAGTGTGGGAAATGGAATCTTCGCTTCGTCGCTCGCTCATCCAAAAATCACATGTGATATAGTAAACGCAGACATGGGAAGCATGTTTTAAGTTGTTATTTGGGGTTCACAACAAAAAAAAAAATTATAAAATTCTTTTAAAATGCCTTTTTTATTATAAAAGTGTAGACAAATTTGGGACTCTGTTCAACTTTAGGCAAGGAAAAGCAAAAAAATCGGTCATTCTTTGCATTACTCCCCTCGCAAAAGTTTTTGCGGGAATGGGATCCAGTCCAGGGGTTTGATCTCGGGGGGACTTGGCTCGGTCATGTGCCCACAGGACTCTTAAGCCGGCGGGCTTCATTCCGTCGCTGCTGTAGATGGACTCACGAGGGCCTCGTGCGGGAATAAGTCTTTTATCAAATGTTTTTCCTAACAAAATCGTTGTTTAATCATTGTTTTATATGTCAATTTTTTATTGTTGTGTCTGCCCTGGTTTAAATTAGTTGTTCTTTTTTTTGTAATTCTTTTTGTATCGAATGGATAAACTTTAAAAAAAAATAAAAAAAATAAAAAAAAAATAAAGGGATAAATGAATAAATAATAAATGAATAATAATAAATGAAAAAAATAAAATAAATAAATAATGAATACTGAATAAATGAATAAAAAAATAGATAGTAAAATGGTAAATGGGAAAATGAGTAAATGGGTAAATATGGGGTAATGATAATAGAAAATGATCATAAAAAATGATAAATAGTAAATATGAATGATGATGAGAAACGAGTAAATGAGGAAGAGTAATGAGTAATAGTAAATAGGAAATGAGGAAATGAGTAAATAGTAAATGGAAAAAGGGAAAAAATGAGTAATGACAAGTGAGAAATGATTTAAATTATAAATGAGTAAATGAAAATAAGTAAATAGTAAATGAAAAATGATTATTGGAAAACAAGAAATAAAATAAAAAAAATAAATAAATAGAAATACTCTCCTTTTTTTGCAATTCGATAAAAAAATGTTGTTTGGATGTTCTTCCAATTTTTTTTTGGGGTTTACCATACTATTTGGGTTTTTAAAAGATACCAAAATAAATTTTTTGTTCTTCCCTTTACCCCTTTTTAAAAATGCTTTATTTGATTGCTACAATAATTGTACTAAATTGACGTTTCCCTTTTTTTTTAAAACCGCTGTCAAAAAATTTCCGATACGTCGACAATGAATGTGTCTTTAAACCCTTGATGGGAGACAAAAAAGTTATAAATTTAGTAGCAAAAATTGGGTTACATCTCTACTCAAGGAAACTTATTAAACACACATCCATATCTTATACAATAAATTGAAAAATTTTTTTACTTTTAAGATCTTTAAATAGTTTTTCTATACGCTCAGGATTCTTTATAAAAATTGTGTTCGTTCTCAAAGTTAAAAACTATCCTTTAAAATAGTAACCAAAGACAATTTTATATTTTTGTTTGTGATTATTTTAGAAATAAAAATTTTTTGAATGTTCACGTTTTTTCTGTAACGTAAAATTTGTTTTTCTTCAAAACTAACAAGAAACTACTGTAGGCCACACCTAAAAGTCACGAATATAATGTTAATTACCCCCCGTCAGTAAACTTTGTATAAAATTTTAAGTTGTTAGTTGTTCTGAATCGGCCCCGTTGATTCTGGCGTTGATTCCGGGTTTCGCCTGTCCTACCACTGTTTCTATATTTCCTATTAAAAAATCGTCTTTTGGGTTTGGGTTTTCCTCACTCGTCCCATTGCGTCGGGGGCCCGCGGGTTGGCTTTTGGGCGCTTTGATTTTAAAAATCCCCCACTGAAAATCATTAATAACTGAGTGGGAAACTCTAAAAAAAAATTTTTTATTTTTTATTTAAAGTAGTACCTGTTATTACAATGGTAAAACCAACTAATTTTTAAAATTTGAATCTGCGTCATTCTGTATTAAAAGGAAAAAACAAAGTTTTAAATTTAATTTTTAAAATTTAACACTTTAAATAAAAAAAAATTACCCCACATTTATTCACACAGCTGCTAAATTTTGTTTTTTATAATTTTTTTCAAAATCAATAGTATTTGGGAAAAAAGGCTACGATAAAAAGGGATCCGTAAAAATTTTTTTCTGATTTTTCCCCTTTAAAGACAGTACCCTCTTAATGCTGAGTGTATGGGGTGCAGGTTTTTAAACAGTTTGAGATATTACGTTAATATAATATGATTCGAAAGTGCACTTTCCATACTTCAAAGTGTATAAGATGTCCCCCGAAGAAACTTTTTTTCAAAAATTTAAAAAGTACATCTAAAAAATATCATTAAATTAAAATTAAATAAATAAAATCCGAACCCTTTAAAAACACAAGATTGTATCCAGGGGCAAAAATCGACTTCCTTTACAAAAAAACCTGCCCCCCGCGACAAAAATATTCTCCAAACAACACCCCCGGGTGCTTTTTTGCAGATTTTCAATAGGGAAATTTAAAACTGAAAAGAATGAACACAAATAAGTAAAATTTAATCTTACTAAATTCACATACAATATTAGTGTATTTATTCCGCTGGCGCCCCTGGAAAAAGCATACACGGCCGGTTTGATTCCCCAAAACGGTTTCGTTCCCTAAAAAAAAATGGGGAAAAAATTCGGCGAAAACTTTCTACAGATCCTTTTTTAACTTTTCTTTACGCTTTTTTTTCCCCGTGGTTTCAACTTAACCCGAAAAAAAATTAAATTTTTTGAAACCATGAAAGTTAATCTTTATTTCATTGAGATTGGCCAAATTTGTAGGGTTTGTTTTTCCACTTTTTCACCTTTCCCTTTTAAGACTTCTAAGAAAATTTTTTAGTCAAATATGGGTTTAAAAAACAATATTTACAAAATCTCATTTTTAACTTATTTTGTTTTTAAAAACGGGCTATAAAGGTTTTTGTATTTTGGGGTTTACTGCGCCATGTTTGTTTGATGGGGTTAATTTTCTTTATTGCTTAGGGCAACCAGTTGAGTGACGTCACCACTATAAGTGTCTTGTCTCTATAAAAGTTACTTACTCTATCAATTTTTTGTGTAGCTCAATGTCTTCAATTAACACAAGCCTCATTTCTATATCCAATTCTTGGGCATTTATTTCTTGGATGACACCTTTCTTTAAACCACCTTCCATGACACATTCCATTGCTGAAGTAAGATGTTCCTCCGAACAGTTCCTTGAAACGTACAGTAGTGTACCAGAATTGTTTTGAACGCAGCCTGGTGGCGGGCCCACTTGATCCCTGTTATGGTCAGAAATAGTTTCTAATCGCGAACAAACTTGTGCCAAATCATTTCCTCCCTCTAGTGGCATCCTGTCCATTTCCATCCCAGAAAAGTCGTATGTTCCGAAATTGTGTATCGATGGTGTACTTGTTTCATTAGGATCTCTCCGGCCGGCTTGGACCTGATCATCTGCTGAGTCAGACGTATTAATATGTTGCTGGTTGTTGTCAGTATTGGTGTTCAAACCTGTTCCCAAGGTCAAACCACCTGATTTCTTTAGATTCCTCGTGTTTATTCGAGCTTTTGAAATAGATCGAATGTTTTGAAGTTTATTATTCAGTATCTTGCAATAAGACCATGATAAAATCATTCCTACGGATATTATTGTTACTAACGAAATTGAACAGTTCCATGCGAACATTTGTTCAAACATTCTTGTGAAGAGAGTAACTTCGAAAACTGGCGATGAGATGGTCTGCCAAGGAAACCACTCCCTGAAATTCAAGACGTATGTGAAAACACAATTCAAACATGCAAATGAGACATAGGCTTGTGGAAAACAAATTATGTAAAACACCAGAGAATTTGTGGCGGTGAAAAGAAGAAAAGCTATGTATTAAACCAGCGCCCCTGAAAAATGTGCATGGCTCATTGCAACTACTAACCACATTGAATGTTGTTCTAGGGGTAGAATGATAGGCGTACCTACATAATACTGGGTTGTGACACTGCTTCTAGTTTCTTTTCGACACCATGGCTTGGTCGCCTGGATTCACAAAGAGGAGTTAATGCCGATCGAAAAAGTATACTACCCTTCAAAACAACAATATGTTTACTTCATGAATTTATTTTTTTATATAAATTTAGTAATAATTTTGTCCGTTCTAAATGCGCGTGTTGTATTTTGACTTCGGTAGTATGTCATGCTTGGTACAATCATAAAACTTAATATTTTAGAATATTCGATGTATAAATATTTGTAGCTCTTGAGGAAGTTATGGTGAAGGAATGCTAAAAGAACATTATTCTCTAAATATGTACTTCATCGGCCCTAAGATAGTCAAATCCAAAAATGAAGAGTTTAATTCTTCCTCTCTTGTAGTGTACAACCACATGCTGACTTGGCAACATAGCACTGGTTTGTTATTTTGATGTCAGTACTGAATGTGCCAAAGTTTGTAACAAGCTACAAGCGTCCACCTTGAACTTATATTTTATAGGAATAAATAGTTATTGCGCACATCTGCAGAATATGGTTTTGTCCTAAATGGATTTGCAAGTGAAAACAGCGCCCGTATAGCCAACAAAAAGCTCGTATAGGAGCGTATATTATAAGCGTTCCTTTAACGTACCGCGTCGGTCTGTAGAGTACTCATCTAAACCGCCTGAAAGCCGTGGACTCTAGTTAGTGGCACCGTTCGCGTTGCACGCGAGCCGGTTCGAGATCCGGCTTGCGCATTTTTCCCCATTATTTTTCAAAAAATAATTAATATTTATATCTTCATCTATGATAGATTTAATTTTTATAATCTTCTATTGCAAGAACTCTTTTTTACGTATTTATCTTATTACTCCATATTAATTGCCAGTATACAGACGCCTTCTAAATAGGAACCTAAGTTTTGAAGGCGGGAAGGAAATTGGTTCTCTCTGGTCTTAGCGCCCATAAGAGTGAGCGTGGTACGAAAATGTAATTTGACGTATTTGTTTACTCGCGCATATGAATCAAAACCAATAAAACCACAAGATGCGTTATTTTGTAAAGTTGATAATGGCATCCTGCAAAGCTCGATAACTCCTCAAAAATTCAAACTAATACGAGTTAAAAAGACCCATGTTTCACACACGTTACAAAATAGGTACTTCAGAAGACGACAGACACACCCCTCCGCTCCCTCGCCAGTGATACTCTTGAGCAGACTACCTGTTGACGTCGCGCGCTCACGGCGCTATTGGCGAAATTATTTTAACACTCGCCGGTCACAGTATGATTTTATGACATAAGAAAGTAAATATCTCGAAAACGGATACCGTTAGACCATCTTTTCTAAACGTATTTCTGGATATCATGAAGTTATCTTTTTTTAGGACACATTTTTTAATTCATTAAGTTTAAGAGCCCGTCAACCGTTGGGTCTTAATGCACCACTCTAACCTAGGGGATATGGAAAGGAGGAGCCCATGCTGGTCAGACCAGCCACGGGTAAATATCTCGAAAACGGATACCGTTAGACCATCTTTTCCAAACGTATTTCTGGATATCATGAAGTTATCTACTTTTAGGACACATTTTTTTAATTCATTAAGTTTAAGAGCCCGTCAACCGTTGGGTCTTAATGCACCACTCTAACCTAGGGGATATGGAAAGGAGGAGCCCATGCTGGTCAGACCAGCCACGGGTAAAGGAGGAAAGGGAGGTTCTCACGTCGCGGTCGTCACTGTCTTTGTCGTCTTTCGTGGTGTCACTGTCATCGTATCGGGCAGTAGGCATACGTCAAAGGAAAGGGGCAAGTTCTCCGACGACGAATTCCAGAGTTTGTCTCTTGTTTCAGGAAGTATTTACTACCCTCCTCACTAGCAGATGTTTGTGAGATTGACTTTTTCCCTTAATCGCCTTTTACGAGGAGTTGAGCCATGCTCTGGGCCAAATTCTTCCCCGGGCTTAGATTAATGTAATTTCCTTCCTCAGTGATACGCAACGTTTTTTGATAGAAAGAATCGGTTTTTATTCGACTACAATGCATAAGATAGGGAATTAGTGCATTTCAGCACGCAATAAATAACAACTAATACCGTTAGGTTAGGCCCATTTTTGCGATATTCACAAGCTCAATTTCATCTGGAAGTACCTGCAATCTTAAGAATATCTATACGTACGTAGTTGTCATCGATAGACATAAATGAAAAATGGAATTAATTTTAGGAGTGGGCCGTTCGTATTCGTTCGTAACTCTATTTGCGGGATCCACAGACGAGAGTTACACTTTTTCTGGGGTTGTTTAACTCAATCATTAATAAACCTCTGCTATTCAAATGGAATTGCATTTTTACTCCTAAAATGGGTAAAGAACAACTTACTTCTAAAATTATCCCGTTTTTTGCTAACTATTCGTTGTGAAAACGTGCACACAGGAGTATATTGCTACATTTACTAGATGCAATTGCACGACAACATTTTTATAGTACAGCAACGAATTAAATTTTACATTTATTCCGAGATTAACCTGTTTTGGGGCGCAATGAACGCCCAACTTCAGGTGGACTAAAAATGCTGCGGAAAGAACAATAATTATTGTGAAGGGATGCTCATTGCTCAAGGGCTGCTTAAGAGAACTTAACCAATACATTTGTATGAACAACAGACGA
>JAMZAV010001204.1:162500-192492 GCA_024449915.1 Sweltsa coloradensis
TTCTTACCATCAAAACATGATTAGTCTTACGTCCAGGATTGTCATAACTAAATTCAATTTTTCCACTTTCCCCAAAATCAACTCGAACTATCAACTCAAACTATTAACACTCAACTTTCAACTAAAAACCAATTATCTATCAATATCTTCCTGAGCCTATTATATCTTTTTTTATTTAACTTAAGTCGCTTTGTCAGATCTAGGGATAGATCGTTTTTAAATGGTTTTTCACCTTGTTTTGAATAATTACAAAACAACTTCTTTGCAATTCTAAGTATTTTTCCATCTACATAGCTGTGGTGTTGTTTTGTCAGATGTTTGTATTTTTGTAAATTATGCCAGCCAGAGGAAGAAAAGTGAAACTTTTCGATATATTGCTACGCAATAAAACTTTTTTTCCAACCTAGGAGCAGTGTTCAATTAATTTTTAAATAACGTTTCCTGTTATATTAAATTTTCTTTTTAAATAAAGACACAGGAATGTTTTTATCATCGATTTAGATATTCCACCAGACTGCAACATAATATTGAAGGGAAACAGAAAAACGCACAATATATAGAGACCTGCAAATTAATAGAAATTTAATGAACGTGAAATGTCCATTGTAAGAATGTTGCAATTTTTATTGGAGCTTGTGGGACAATTGTGCGTATGTACGTATGTACACAAACACAACACAACTTTATTTATGTACACAAAACACTAAAGCACAGTAAATGATTATTGACTTTTCCCAAATTTCTCTTTCTGAAGACGTCCAATATTGAAAAAAGGACAGGGGGTTAAAAGTTGGGTAAGTGGAAAAACAAAAAAAAGAGAGAAACGTCAAATGGAAAAGAGTCAGTTGGTGGAGAAGTGGAATAGGCTGCAGAGCTTGGCATTGCCCTAATCTAGATATTGATCAGAAAATATTTGGTGTACGAAATCAAGTTTTGGAAATATTCAGTGTATATTTCTATTTGTGTACCTATTATTTGCACTGAAAGCACTATTCTGTTGCAGTAATACCCAAGAAAAGTCTTGTAAAATTAAAGTCAAGCTTTACAAAAGTTAAGTAGTACATAAAAAAAGGTTAAGTACCATTTTTAATTTGCAAACTATGTATACGGGAAATCACTTTGCCTTTTGATTGCATCCAGCCAAGCAAGTATTTTTTTTTTTATGTAATACGTTATGGAAAATTAATGTACCAAGATTGGCTTGGATGATGTCTAGAATAAAGTGATTTCAGATACGTATTTGTTGTGAGCAAATGCCAATTTAAATTCTCATTCGTTTGTGCGTTAGCTTGATATAGTATGAGTTTTATTTATTATTTATTTATTTATTTATTTATTTATTGACAAGACAAGGACATGATAATTGATTACATTCATATATCGTATTTAAGCTTATTTAAGACAACCACATAAGTCGGGAAACTTGTTCGTGGCTGCCTTATTGCAGTGTCATTTTGATGTCTTGTAATTAAAGGCTAGGTACTAAAAACTAAAAACTACGATAAAGATATAAATACAAAAAAAAAAAAAAAAAAAAAAAAAAAAAAATGTTACACTCAGTTACCTTTCTTTACATTCTTGATGACATAGTTTCATTTATTTAATTTACCTCATTTAATTACTGGCTAAGTGACAATTCATTTCAATATTATTTTTTTAAATCATTAATAAAAATTAAATATTTAATAATATAATTAATATGGTGTAGTTATACAAACAAAACAAAACAAATCTCTGTTTATAGATTTGATTAAAATATATTTAATAAATTCACATAAATGAATCTATAAAATAAACTATTAAATGAAATGAAATTTAATACACATAATATGGTTATTTATAGGGCACATTCCCTATATTTTGCCTCTCCTTATACAATGAACTGGGATCATATTTTTTAATCATTTATTGGCATTGACTAATGCTTCAATTTTACCTATGGGCATATCTAGTATCCATTTTTTTACAAAGTATTGTGTGTGTCAGTTTACTGTCTTCCGTTTTCTAATTTCAATTGGAACAACGTTGTAAATCTTTGGTCCAAGAAACATTGCTTGCTTTTGGATCAGCGTTTTTGTGGGTCTAGGCACTACAAGGTTACCCTTGGTTTGATTCCTAGTAATAGATTTATGTTATTGTCCTTGCTAATTTTGTTAAACTGGTTTATATTTTTATGTACATGTGTTAGGAGAACTTGTACATATAGTTTTCGAACGCTAAGGATCCCACTTTCTTTGTAGACTAACAAAGACGGATGAAGTCTGTGCTTTTTAGTAATTATCTTCAGGATATGTTTTTGCATTATTATTAGTGTTTCAAGATGTTTGTAATAAGTTCCACCCCATGCTAAAATCCCATATTGAATTATTGATTGTACCAAGGCATAATAGATAGTTTTTTAATGTGGATATTTTAAGGAAGTTCCTGATTGTGTAAATTTGTAGAGAGTGTTCCGCAACTTCTTTTTTATGTTGTTTATGTGACAGTTCCATTTCATATGTTGATCATTGTCACACCGAGATATTGATTTCTGGCACGTTCGTTATTTCAGTGCATGGGCACTCATTTGAGTTTAAGAGACAGTTTGTTGAATGGATCTTGAGGGGCATAGTTATTGTTGGCAGGTCAGCTTTAGTGGCAGAGAAGGCAATGTAATATGTTTTGTCCTCGTTTAATGTAAGTAGATTGTTGTCTAGCCACAGTTTTATTTTTTTAGTCTGTTCCTCGGCAATTTTATGAGTTTGAGCCCAACTGTTACTTGAAAAAATAAGTACCGTGTCATCCGCAAATGTTACAATTTTACATTCTAGTTTGGCATTGCATAAATCATTTATAAAGATAGAAAATAGTAGTGGCCCTAATACTGTTCCTTGTGGAACACCATATTCAATTATTCTGGAACTACTGAGGGTGTTTCCTATCCGCACATATTGTTCTCTATCTTTGAGGTAGTTGGTAATTAACCTTAAGGCTACCCCTCTTATGCCATTTTGCTCTATTTTTTTAAGTAGTTTTAGTGTGTGAAACTGTATCGAAAGCCTTTGCTAAGTCAAGAAATATGGCTATAGATTTTTGTTTTTATCTAGATTGCTAGTTATGGATTGCGTGAGGGTGTGGATTGCATCCTGAGTACTAAGATTATTTCGGAATCCGAACTGATTACTAGACAGACATTTGTTTTTTTCTAAAAAGTCATACAACCTCTTTTTGATGCATTTTTCATGAATTTTGCCTAAATTGCTTAAAAGAGATATAGGCCTGTAGTTGCTAGTAATACTTTTGTCCCCCTTTTTGTAAACGGGAATTATAATTGCTTTTTTGAAAATATTAGGGAACGTACCTGTTGAAAGACTAAGATTAATTATATATTTAAGTGGTTTTAATAAATGTAGTTTCATTAGTTTAATTGTTTTTGTAGTTATTAGGTCAAAGCCTGGTGCCGAATTTGTTTTTAATCCGTCAATGTAATCGGCAATCTCTTCATTGCTTGTGGGAGTAAGAAATATTGAATTGGGTTGTTGTTTTATAGGGAAATCGCTTATACTATGAGGGTTTATGGGTTTACTCATGATAGTACGGGCCATTTTCCCCCCTACGTTACTAAAATATTGCAAGAATGTTTCAGCTACTTTATTCGGGTCATCTTTAGTCACTATAATGTTATCTAATAATTTGATTCTCTCTATTTCCCGATTTGTTTGGTGTTTCGGCCTACCAGTGGCTTCATTTACAACATCCCATACCTTCTTCATGTCCTTTTCAGCGTCTAGTACTTTATTCTTGTAGTAGTCATTCTTTACTATGTGTATTAATTTATTAATGTGGTTTCTATATTTTCGGTATGTCGCCTTCATTTCAATATTCTCTGGGTGCACTAAGACTTTTTACTTAATAAATCTCTTTTCCTAATAGCTGTGATTAATCCTAGTGTAATCCATGGTTTCAGTTTTTTGTTTTTGTTGTTGTTTTTTATTACTTTTTTTTTTGCTGGCGGTTTTTATATTTTCTTCTAAGATGCAAATGAAATTATTAGTAGCATTATCAATATTATCTGTGTGTGTAACTGATTCCCATTCTTCTTCGGAAAGAAGTGTTTCTAGTTTAGTGTAGTCGATTATATTGATAGTCGTTAATTGACTGCTGTTTTTGTTGTGGGTTTCCAGAATATATATTTTTTTTCCAACCCAATTATTATGGGGTAGTGATCAGTTATTTGTGTATGTAATATACCTGTTTGAAATTGGGATACACTTTTTGATTTAAGAAATATATGATCTATGCAAGACTGGCAGTTCTTAGTCACTCGAGTACAATCTTTGATCAGCGGTATAAATCCATTTGAATATAACGTGTTAAGGTAGTCCCTAGTTTGGGGGTTTTCATGTGTAAGTTTGTCAGAGATGTTAATGTTAACGTCACCTATTATTAGGTTGTGTCTACTCTTCAGTTCCGTGAGTGATGCTTTAAGTTTATATATGCGTGATATTCACTTCTTTTTAAGTTTTACGATACCAAAGTTAGTAAGTTGACGTTAAACTTAAATTAACAATGCCGGATCGGTAACAATCTAGTGCCGGTTATTAGTGCAAGAATATGCAACTTCAAAGAGAAAACGCAGATAACGGAACGTTAACGAGACGGCAATCATGTAAGCATGCGCACCGACACACGGCAGTAAACTGGCATTAGTGGTAACAAACTGTCACCGATTAGTTACAACAGTGGCGGAAAATATTTGGTGTACGAAATCAAGTTTCGGAAATATTCGGCATATGTTTCTATTTGTGTACCTATTGTTGCACTGTAAGCATTATTCTGTTGCAGTTATACCAAAGAAAAGTCTTGTAAAATTAAAGTCAAGCTTTACAAAAAGTTAAGTAGTACATAAAGAAAGGTTATGTACTATTCTTAATTTGCAATCTATGTATACGTGAAATCACTTTGCCTCTTGATTGCATCCAAGCCAAGCAAGTATGTTTTTTTTACGTAATACGTTATAGAAAATTAATGTACCAAGATTGGCTTGGATGATGTCTAGAGCTAAAGTGATTTCAGATACGTATTTGTTGTGAGGAAATGCCAATTGAAATCCTCATTCGTTTGTGCGTTAAGCTTGATATAGTATGTGTTTAAGTTTATATATGCGTGATATTTACTTATTTTTAAGTTTTACGATACCTAAGTTAGTAAGTTGACGTTATACTTAAACTAACAATGCCGGATCGGTAATAATCTAGTGCCGGTTATTAGTGCAAGAATATGCAACTTCAAAGAGAAAACGCAGATAACGGAACGTTGACGAGATGGCAATCATGTAATCGCCCGCACCGACACACGGCAGTTAACTGGCATTAGCGGTAACAAACTGTCACCGATTAGTTACAACAGTGGCGGATACAGGGGGGCCGGTGGGGCGATCGCCCCCACCCTATGATTCTTTAAAAGTAAAAAATTAAGATTATTTTATTATTTTATTGTGCAAACAGCGTAGTGAACGGCATATATTACAATAGTAAAAGGCCACCTATGTGGTTTTAAGAGGTATAACTTAGGCATAGTAAGTTAGACACATTGTAACTGGGGCCTTATGGCCCTTTTCTAACTTTCTATGGAGTTGTGCAGCTTAATATACGATTATGTGTACAATTTCGAAATAAAATAATAATAATAATAATAATAATAATAATAATAATAATAATAATAAAAGATAATAAGGGCGGTAGGTAATCACCTACATTAAGGCATAAGCTACCGCTTTCGTTGTCTGGGTGGAGAGTGCAAAATTGAGCCGTGCTGTTGACACAACATACAAGTCCTAGATTACATAATTATATCTCTTTGTACCAATGTCCCCAAGTGGAGCTATGCCATATACAAAGAATACAAGTTTTGTATCGTGTATTTGTATCCTTATTTAAAACTCCCAGTAAAAAACAAGTTTCCTTTATGTTGTCAGAAATAATCAGTCTGCCTCTAAAATGTGTCTGCATCAGTGTAATTCGATTTAATTACTTGTCCTCCTTTGTTAATCTTTTTTTTTAACTGAATAGGATACACGTTTATTAAATAAATAAATAAATAAATAAATAAATAAATAAAGTTATACATTGAAAATAGGATCAAACGTTAATAGGTTGCAATGTAGGCCAATGCTGTAAATTGTAAGCTCGACATGACGACAAAACAAATTGACGCACACAAACTACATTGTTTCGGTATTGCATTCCGCTTACCACTTTTTTTCTTAAACGCACCAAATGCACTCTAAAAAAATGATTTTCAAAAATGTCACCTGTGGCGCTATCAATGGGGGGTTCTTAACCCCATACCCCCCGTGCGTCTGTGCTTAGTCCCTTTCCCACGACTGTACATGCGCACGCGAATCGCCCCTCCCCCCACATGATTTGTCCTAGATCCGCCACTGAGTTAAAAAGCACATTTTTGTGTTTTACGATACCTAAGTAAGTGAGTTGGCTTTGTTGAACTTGAAATAACAATCGTGTAAGACATTCCAAAAATATCAGAATCTTAATTTGAAAGGATAAATGATTTTTTCAGCAAAACGCGAGCAATTGAATTTTGGAGATACGCTTATTAATAACATTACATACCTTTGCGCTGAATTAAAATGTAAGTATTTCAAATTAACTGTTCAATGTCTCTTGATGTGACACTAAACTAAACTTTCAGTGCAAAGACAATAACAGTCGTCCATTCGGTGACAATACTCTACCAGTAATGTGAAGGATTCTTAAAAAATACGACGCAGTTGTCAAACTTTGCTTAAAGCCGATTGGTCGACATGCGTTCAATATTCTTTTTATCCACCCCAAAGTCCTTGGTTCAATTAAAGATAAATAATTTATTACCAAGTCGGTACATGTAGGGCCTATAGAGTATTATACACAACTGGTCTAAATTATAGTGCCTTCCGTCCGGCGGGTGACACATGAAATTATTAGTTATTTCTGAGTTAAATGAAATATTAAACGTTTTTACACTGCTCTGTTTGTAGAGAAAAGTCATTTTAAATTGATATCAAAGATGGCAGCAATTTTGCCGTTGTTTATGGTTACCTATTTTTAGTTTTATTTAGTTTGTTTTGTTACATCTAGCCTGAAAATTCTTCATAGTTCATACGACCAAGAATAGAAACTGGTAGAACCAGTAATTTGCAAAATTGATAAACGTTTTCTTTATCGTTGAATTCAATGTTCGTACTAATTATTGCAATTTGCATTATTTGGTTAACAGAATAACAGAAACAAAACAATACTTAGTAAAATGTGTGTATATAAAGCACATTATATTATTTTGTATACATAATAATAATTATATTTTGTTCCAAATTTATGTTGAGGTTTATGTTATTTTAGAATATTCCCAAACATTAGTTTTGTATAATTTTCTCATATTATTTAGTTTTATGTCCTATGTTCTTGTCCTTGTTCCCTCATGAGTGTAATCAACATGAAATCATAAAAAAATAACTTGTTGGTTAATTTCTTAACTCGACAGTTAAATGTTCAACTTGTTTTGATAAGTTTCACCATTTATATTTTGTCTTCATTTATTATCAATTTGAATATCCACGTTATAAAGCTCGATTAAATTGCTTCTTAACAGTCGATTATCCAAACCATTTCGCAATTTTTTGCCATAATCTGATTATCTCGTTAAATATGTTGTTCGTTTTAGAAAATTATGAAAATTATTGTAATATCTTATCGCTCCACTTACCGATAAGACTAAGCAAGTCAATTTGTGAAGCTCGAGTAAACCCATATACTTATATTTCCACCTACTTATATTGATCCAGCAGTTGTAGAAAGCACTAGAACGCGAGCATGAAGTCATCGCTCCATTTACAATTAATACAATCACCCAAACGTTTAGCCAGGGGGCATGTTTACTTACACAAACGACAACTTGTCTATGGACAAAGACAACTTTTAATAAAGAATAAGTCATTCTAAGCGCAACTTGCTTGCTCACTTTGGAGTTCTATTTAATAAGTTATTACTGTCGATTGAAAAGTTGGCGCTTACGTTATTGCATTAACAAAGTTGTCGCTGTCGATCGACTATTGTCAAAATAGTTTTTTTAAATAGATTCCGGCCCAGGCATTTTTTCGAATGTTAATTTTTCAGCATCATTTTGGTGGAGGTGTTGCATGCAGTAGATGCATCATTTAGAAGCACTAGTGCCTATTCAAGAGAACGTATGACTCTGATTTCCTACACAATTCACTTAGGATTGAGTTTTCATTTTAATAAATTTTCTAAACAAAAGGCAAGAAGTATTTAAGCTCTCTTTGACAAAACCCTAAATACATTTCAAATATTGTTTTGCAGTACCGGTAGCGACCTATATGACCTCGCAGCCCCGCTTCTCCGATCTCCCGCGGAGAGTGAGCACTTGTCGATCATTCGAGTCGATTTGGATCAGTCCGTTTGGGCCGAAGGATGGTAAGTAATTTTAAGCTTCTAGCTTATGACTCTCTAAACGCTCTCTATCTTCGTTGAGTTAATACCAAGCAGACACGCATGCGAATTACAATTAAACATAGCGCAAACATAATAAATATAAGAAGACTTCTTATGAACATAATATTTAGAATCACAACACAACGCATTAATAATAAATAAAAATAAAAATATAGAAATTTATACACTTTTTTCCTTTTATCCATCAGTAACTGGTAAATTTGTTTGTCGTCAAAAAATATAATGTTCTTCATTTCTATTTTATTTATGTTTATTCACACCATTTCAAATAATTCATTAACTTTTTGAATATTGTATCAGAAATAGTTTTTTACTTAATATATTCAAAATATATTTATTTGAAAATTGTAAAAACTAGGACTTATTATTGTGTGTGTATAACTATAACATATTTTTTATTTGTCCATCATTGTTAAATCAGTTTTTATAACTGAATAAGATAGACCTTCAACAAATAATAATATTGTATTATGCCCTACAATAAAATATCAATCTGTTTCGGGTTTGTGCACCGTAAACACACGTTAATTCATTATAATGTGTTAACGTTATTGTGATAAGAGAACTACTTTTAGGTAATTATATTATTGGGTCTGATATGTGTAAACCCAACTCAAGGAACTGGAATAAAAATATAAGCATAATTCAAAAATTTTACGACAGTGTTTAGACGTGTAGTAAATTCAATTTATATTGACAGCTGGCAAAATTACATCGGATGACCACAGGGGTCCAGCTTACTTATCAGTACAAAGAACAATGTTAAAGGAATAAAATTACAAATATGACAATAAATTAAGGATAATAATCGTTATAAACATAATTGTAAAGATGATGGTTCACAATGATGAAACAATTATAAAAAATAAGAAATAAGAAAATTTTGCTCGTGCCACTAGAAGACCGATGATCTACCTTTTTTCGTCCGGAATGTGGTATTTGTTTGCTAGATCGGCTATGCAAGGTTGGTTTATGGGAATCTTTTCTTCACTTACATCTTCTGCCTGGTAGTCTCCTAGTTCAAAGCGGATTGTTGGATCCAGAAATAAACTTCCTTCCTGTCCAAAGATTTTATCTACTCTCCCATAATATTCCAAATTATCTTTAATTTTCAAAAACAAAATTTTCGATTAAACGCTGTATTAAATAACGATTATTTGTGTTGTTTGTTGGTCTTGTAGTTAGAGGCTCTGCTTCCAATGAAGGTTCGAATCCCGCTATAAATACAAGTTTCTCAATTTTTGATTTGCACTTCAGTCCATCAGTTCTTTGCTAAGGAATTTGTAAACGGTGATTAAGGAGCCATCGTAGTAACGAGGCACATTATACATTCTAATGTGGTTCCGAATCAGTGTTGTGATTCTGGTGCTATTCAGGGTTGGCTAATTTGCTTTAAATTTAATGTCCCCCACTGAAAATCAGTTCAGTGTATGAGTTAGCAGTCCATAAAAACGATTTTATTTGTATATATTAATTTCAATTTAATCACTTGAAAATACTGGATATAGGAGACAGAAAACAATGCTATTAAATTTGTCGTTGCCACTAAGGTAGTGCACCTAATATCCGGACAATTTTGGAATATTCTATATAAATCGTCGTTAGAACGGTATAGGAGTCGCCGTTTCCACGTACCCAACCCAAAATATGGATTAAAGTTCATGTCTGAAGTAAAAAATGTAAACCCAAAGCGGAATTCGAACCCGGCCGCTCATGTTTATGTTGGAAGTTGGAACTTAAACCTTGACAAACCGTTGAAATAATACAAAATGAGAATCAAGCCTTGAGTCTGTTTTTAATGTATAATGAGCGTCGTGTGTTTTTCTACAAAGACAAACCAAGCAACACACAGGGACCTGTCTTGACGATTCCAGGAATCAAATGAGTAGGTGAGGACGACGAAACACATTAATTATGTAGACATGTAGGCAGACTCTTCAAGAAGATCAGGCCACGAATCGATATTGGGCATGGTATTGATATGGAAATGAAGGTTGACACAATGGGTAGTGTTCTTAAGTAGGGAACTCGCACCAAACTAATACAATCTAAAATACCGTGTAGTGCATCAAAAGATTTAATTGCTTACATTGCATGATACATTTTATGCTTTGTACTACATTATATTTTAATGATACAAAGTATTCCATTTAAAATTCTATCAATATCCAAAAAACATGAATAATTGAACAAAATATAATATCTTTTTACATTATTAATATTTTATTATAATGTGATAATATATTTTTGTTAACTAAGACAAGTACAGTCCACAAGTATAACTCTTTGCAGAGAAAGTGAATAGTCTAAATTATTGATAATAAAAAAGTGATAATAATAATGAAACACATAGTGTTATAAGAAAGAATATCAACTAACATCAATAATTTCAAAATATTATATGATTATCTTAGAATAGACCTACATCTACACATAACTTTCATCTAACTAAGATATGCTAAGAATAATGCATTGAACGATCATATGATCTTGCTTACAAATACAATACCGGGTCTGAAACCCTCAAATGTAGGTGATTGTATTACAAGGGAAGAAAAACGCGTTTTGCCATGTTGGCAGAGTGAGTTGTGGGGCGAAGAGAACGTAGAGTTGACAGACATTCTGTCGTGATTTAAGTACAAAGATATGTACAAGTATGACTGTTGGCATATTGTAAGAACATATTATTTTTATTTTTGTGGGATCAAAGTTTTCCTAGACAAAACTTTCAGGCTATAGTCGTTCATCTCGTCGAAATTTGGGCTCAACTTGGGGGGCAAGGGCAAACCCATACAATTTTGTTCCCTACACACCATGGAGCATGTATTTTTGTATAACTGAAGAAAAAATTTCACTGCTAACAATACGTCACGACGCTTCAAAGATGGCCGACGCTTCATTTCTAACGCCGCACATTGACTTACTAATCCAAAATAAATGTCAGAAAAAAAATTTGCAGCCCCACTTGATTTTACTTGTATTCAATTTATAAGGAAATTTTCAACAAACAAATGCAATTTACATAAAAAAAACAACAATGGAATAGCCCTGTTATAGGTCGAAATAGACCTCGTAAACCCACTTTTCCTAACAAAACGCCTTACTTTACGGACATCTCAAGTGTACAATATCAATCCGATGGTTTTGGAAAAAATCACTAATGTGTGTCAGCATATTGGCAACAAGATGGCTATAACGGAATTTGTATATAATGGACTTTTCAAACTAAAATAATTACAAAACTAACATGTGCGTATAATGTTTCCCTCATTAATATCCTGTGATTTGCACATTATTGTGCAGTCCCTGGCCATAAGACCCGTAGGAATTTCGACCTGGATGGATTTTATCTTCTAATCCTGTTAGGCTGTATTTTAAGGATAGAAAAAATCTTGGGTAGACATCTGTCATTCTGGGCCAAAGTTTTTTACGACGCCATCTTTTTTTAGGCACATGCATATAGACACGCACTTGGTTTTCATATATTTTCTATAATTTTTATTACAGCTGTAGTAAAACTGAAGTTATATTTGGAATTGACAAGAAATTACCAATTAAATGATATATTTGGTCATCCTGGAAACATAATGGGATTATTTATAGAAAATTACATAAGACATGCAGATAAGTGATACCGATTGTTCGTTTATGATACACATATAACATTTGACACACTATATTAGAATTAACTGGAAAATGATTTGAATGTTGGGCTTTTCAAATTGTCCCACGACACCAATAAAGGCCTTTTTACAAGATGGCGGCGAACCATTTTTTTTTAAATTTTGATGATGAATGTTGAAATTGGGTAAATACATAGAACATCCATTGAAAAATAACTTTTTGTGTAGGCTCATGTCAAACTAACAGAATGGCACCAATGGCGGCCATTTTGAAAGAAGGCCATCACACACATAAACCACGTAATTTAATGATTCATCTTGTTATTTGATGGTATACAAGTAGGGCACGCTATTAAAAAAATTACGAATGTTATATCAATTCAATACTTTTTAGAATTAATGTAGTGGGGCCTATATGGATCTGCTACCGCATATCTACATTATTGCCATGACATTAAAACTAGCAAAAATATTATTCTTATAACAATGGCTACACGTGTTTTTCGTACACATTGAAAAGCAATTGACTAGTTTCTATAAAACTTTATCTTGTTAATGAATTTTAAATATGAAAATGGAAATGTTTTATTCCCATTTAAGTTAATGTAATTAAATTCTCAATTGTTGAAGGTGATAGCCAGGTAGACGATTGTCATTGGTGAAAAATTTTTGGTTTCTCATAGTTTATCCGTTTGGGCCCCACAAACATAAACACAGAATTAACTACTACCATTTTCCATTCTCAGTTTTAGCAAGCCAGCCATTAGCTCTCTACCCACCTATACGGTTTAATTCAGCTTAAATGAAACATCTTCTAAAATGGGCAATACAATTTTTAAATTTGGTTCACACATGGGGCATGTCATTGGATGAAGAGTGTTAAATGTTTTTCAGCAAGTACATCTGCACTGTGACCCAATGGCATACATTTCGCCATTTGTAAAAGATTTGATAAAACCCATAAGAGAGAGAAACCTGCAACTTGCTTTAATAACGTGGCCTTTTACTATTAGATTACTTATTTCTAGTTCAATCCCGATCTGATAGTGCGTTTTCCCCTATATGACTGTCAAGGATTACACCGTCCTTTCGGATGGGCTATTAAGCCATTGGTCCCCTTGGTACTTATCGAACGGAGTAGGCTACGTGCCGGTACCGGTTTTCCCCTCTTCCATTCTGTTGATACTTCCTCCTCATCTATCTCTACTCATCGTCTCGAATAGCCAAAGTGCATTAATATGAGACTTAAGAAATACCCCAATCAACCCAACTGGTTACCAAAGGGAAAACAAACAGTCAATACGCAGTTAGCTAATAGGTTACTTTAAAGTATCAAACAAGAAACCAAGAAGTTCGCCCAGTATAGTCGGCAGAAGAAGAGAAGAAGCCAAAAGTAAGCCAAAAACTCGTTTTGTGTCAAATCTTCCTCTTGGTAACCTGTTGGCAATCCTTACAAGACAGCCAAGAATTCATTAAGGAATTGCCAAAAATACGCCAAACGTTTGCCACTAGGTTCCCAAGAGGTCGTTAAAAAGCAGCCAAACAGTTTGCCAAAAGTTGACCAAATTTTAGTCTCGTGTCATAAAAATTTAATTAGAATGCATGAAAAGGACATAGTTAAAAAAAGTAGAAGATCATGGGAAAATAAAGACCATGTTTTTTGAGTTCCTGTACATTGCCATCAAAAAAAACCACAAATTAAAATTTCGAAGTTGCGATGGAGTTTAGGATGAAGATAATCACAGTAGGAAAGTAGGGCAAATAGCAACATTAATGTTGCTAAATGCAATTTCATTATTTTATTTATGTTTCGTAACAGATAAAATTTATTTTTATCTTCACCTTGTTATACTTGGATTATATACAACCAAATATTTCAAAAAAGGTTTCTTCTCATCTGATTGGGGGGATGGGTGGATGGGGCGCTTTTAGTTAGCTGGCTAAAAGCTAATTTGTGTATATGTTTTGGTCCCAAACGGATTAAAATAAAAAAACAAATTTTGCCCCAAATGACACGTCATTACCGGACTATCGCCTATTACAACGAATTTAATTACTTAAACTTAAATGGGAACAAAAACAATTTTCATTTTCATATTAAAAATTCATAACAAGATAAAAATGTTATAGAAAATAGTCAATTGCTTTTCTATGTGTACGAAAAACACGTGTATTATTATAAGCATGGTATTATTGTTAGTTTTTAATTTCAAGCAATTAATGTAGCTATGCGGTAGCTGATCCTTATACTATCTGCTCCGTTGGAGGTTTGCAGATGGTGACGTCACCGGCGGGATAGTTCTAGCCAATCAGCGGGCACTAAATTTAAATACCGATCGACCATTGGTCCGCTCGGCCCCGCCCATGCCGCTAGCATCTGCATTTTTTCGATAGAGCGCTATTATATTGTTTTTAAACAGCATTGAATTGTCATAACATATAAAACCGTAATTTCTCAATAGCGTGCCCCATTGTATACCATCAAATACAAAATGATATCGTTAAATTAAATGTGTGTGGGCGGCCTTCTTTCAAATGGCTGCCATTTGTGCTATTCTTTTAGTTTGACATGACCCTACACAAAGTTTTTTTTTCAATGGCATTTCTATGTATTTACCCCAAATTTTAACATTCTATCATCAAATTTAAAACAAAAAACAATATGTTTCGCCGCCATCTTGTAAAATGGCCTCTATTGGTGTCGTGGGACAATTCTGAAAAGCCCAAAATTCAAATCAATTTCCAGTTACATTCCTAATAAGTGTGTCAAATGTTATATGTGTATCATAAACGAACAATCGGTATCACTTATCTGCATGTCTTATGTAATTTTCTATAAAAAATCCCATTATGTTCCCAGGATGAAACCCAAAAATATCATTTATTGGTAATTTCTTGTCAATTCCAAAAATAACTTCAGTTTACTACAGCTGTAATAAAAATTTTAAAAAAATATATGAAAACCAAGTGCGTGTTTTTATATGCATGGTGCCTAAAGAAGATGGCGTCGTAAAAACTTTGGCCCAGAATGACAGATGTCTACCAAGATTTTTTCTATCCTTAAAATACAGCCTAAGATTAGAAGATAAAATCCATCCCGGTCGAAATTCCTACGGTCTTATGGCCAGGGACTGCACAATAATGTGCAAATCACAGGATATTAATGAGAATCATTATACGCACATGTTAATTTTTGTAATTATTTAGTTTGAAAAGTCCATTATATACAAATTCCGTATAGCCACTTGTTGCCAATATGCTGACACACATTAGTGATTTTTCAAAACAATTGGATTGATATTGTGCACATGAGATGTCCGTAAAGTACGGCGTAGTTAGGGAAAAGTGGGTTCACGAGGTCTATTTCGACCTATAACAGACTATTCCATTGTTTTATTTTTATGTAAATTGCATTTGTATTGTTGAAAATTTCCTTCTTAATTGAATAACAAGTAAAATCAAGTGTCCCGCAATTATTTTTCTGACATTATTTTGGTTTTAGTAAGTCAATGTGCGGCGTTAGAAATGTAGCGTCGGCCATCTTTGAAACGTCGTGACGTATTGTTAGCAGTGAAATTTTTTCTTCAGTTTAAAAACAATACATGCTCCGTGATGTGTAGACCGAATTGTATGGGTTAGCCCTTGCCCCCCAAATTGAGCCCATTTTAGGCCTTCTTGCCTTTGAGATGAACGACTACTACTCATATAATTTGGAAAAATTCCCGCGTTCTAACTGATAGATATAATCGATAAAGCACATTCTTTGTTTTACTGATAACATATTGACTCTCAAATACTCTTTTAGTTGAAGTCAACCAATTATATTTTAGAACAATCTTCATTTCTTTACTTTGCTAGCTTTGTACATTATCTATATCAGTTCATATTATTATCACCCCAAAGCAAAGTATTGCAGTAAACTAAATGAGACGTAATAATATGATTCTATGCTATAACACATCTTTGATAAGAATACAACATACTTGCCAGTCCAGCAGTCCATATTTTGTTAACATTAATGTGTTAAGTGAAATTGCATTTTTTTAATTATACATAATATTATCTTCCACGTTGTGATTTTATTAAAACAATTGTTATTTTATTTATTTGTTATTTTATATAATTGTTTTATTATTAGACGAGTGAGCGAAGCGATGAGGATTCTGTTACGCTCTACTCGATCGGCCTTGGCCGTGAGCATTGTCCAATGTATGTATGTAAAAGTATGTATGTAGTTAAATGTCTGTCTGTCCGGGCTCATACGGCCGAACGGCCAAATAGATTGAGCTGAAATTTTAAACACACATCCGTGACCAGGTAACTGAGAACTGCTAACAAAATGAGCAATATCTGTTGCGATTTAAGCCCGCAAGAAATAAGAATGTGAAAAATGTGGACTTAGATTGCAAATGTTTACAATACCCATTAGTAAAATAGAACACAGCCTGTGAAAGTTTTTGCGATCAGATGAACCAAGTAAATGTTTTATTATTGTTTTGTTTTTATTTCTTCTGTCATTCTGTAAATGATGCTGGGCCATTGCTGGCTATCAAGGATACTGTAACTATTATACACTTCGTTTGGGCTGGTGATGATCTACAAGAAACAGTGCGACGTATTTTATCTCGCAAACATCAGCTGGTAGTAGGGTAGTATATTACTTTCCGAAACTAGAATGCGAGCTCTGGCAGTCGTTGTCGGGGACCCCATATTCTCTAAAGACCTTTCCAACGACGACGACCAGGACAAAACGAACGATGACAAAGACGATGACGACCACGACGTGCCTTTACCCGTGGCTATTTCTGACCAGCACCAGCATGGGATTTTCCTCCCTATATCCTCTAGGTAAAAGTGGTGATTTTTGACCTAGCGGTTGTCGCACCCTTAATCCAAACTAAAACTAAATTGGGACGTATGGGATCAGCCTTTTCATAATAGGACGACGACAAACGGTTGACGCCACCCTGAAACCAAAAAACTATAAACCACTTCTCTGTTCGCCTAGGCCTAAATTATTTTATTTTTTTTGGGGGTTTATTTGGATTAAGGACGCGTCAACCGTTAGATCATAATGCACGACTCTAGCCTAGGGGATGGGGAGGAGTGGCCCATGCTGGTCAGAGACAGCCATCAGCCATGGGTAAGGGGAGGAAGGGGATTCTCACGTCGTGGTCGTCATTGTCTTTGTCATCGTTCGTTGTGTCATTGTCACCGTCGTCGGGGAGGCCGTCAAGGGAAGGGGGAGGTGTCCCCGACGACGATTGCCAGAGCTCGCCTCTGGTTTTGGGGAGTTTAGTATACTTTCCTCTTATAAGCTGATGTTTGCGAGGTGGACCTTTTCCTCTTGAATCGCCAGAGCAGCAGAACAATGCTCTGGGCCAATTCTACCCGAACCCAGACGGAATCGTCTTTAATTTTTCATACATTGACGCTGGAGAAGTACCTGTCTAAGGGTCATACATCGGCTTTATTAGCCTGGGGTGAAGCCTATCTGTTCAACAAGGGTCTGTGACCACAAATGTTTGTATAAAGATTTATACTAGGAAACGCCAAAGTCGTTGTTAGACGAGTGACGTGAGCCATGTGTTTAGTCCACCACATTACAACACACACATTACACACACATACTTTTCTTCCCCCTACCTTTAAATCCTCTTCCTCCCTTACCCATGGCTGGTTCTGACCAGCAATGGCCCCTCCTACACATCCCCTAGGCTAGAGTCGTGCATTATGACCTAACGGTTGACGCGTCCTTAATCCAAATAAACCCAAAAAAATAAAATATTTGGGGTTCTGGGGCGAACAGAGAAATTTTGGGTTTTTGGGGTTTTTTGGTTTCAGGGTTTGCGTAAAAACCTTTTGTGGGTCGTCCTATTATAAAAAAAGGGGCTGGCCCCATACGCCCCAATTTTAGTTTTATTTTGGGATTAAGGGTGAAAACAACCGTGGGTTTCAACCCCAAAACCCCTTTGTTAGCCGAGTGAGTAAAGCCTGTTTTTGTGAAAACCCGCTAACTTTTTTAAAACCCTTTTTTTTCCCCCCAAACCTTTGCCCCTCCCAGCCTATCTTTGGGGTTTAAAGTGGCGCTTTAGGGCCCGGGACAGTTGACGTCCCCTTAAACTTAAAAACTTAAAATTTTACCAAAATTAAATCCAATAAATGTTCACGGGTATAAAACCCGTGGTCTCCACGCCGTCTAAAAACAAATTTGGCGTTTCCCAAAGTATAAAATGCTTATTGGTTGTTAGAAAATGGCAAAACCCCTTTTTATTTGCAACATAAAATATTTTTTCCAAAAATGCAAAATATAACATAATATGCACTTTTTTAAACTAGAAATGCTTTTTTAAAAACCCCTACTTTAATTTATTTTATCTAAAACTGAAAAGTGTATCATGAAATTTTGAATTTGTATGTAGTATATATGTTTGTGTGTGTATATAAGGTTAATGTTTTGTGTTTCAATATGCCGCACTTTATTTCCGGGGTAAACATGGGTTTTTTAATTTTCCCAAAGAATACCCACCCTTCAGAAAGTTTTAAAATGAGGGAAAAAAGTTTTTAATTAACACCCAAGGTTTTGTGTAAATAGTCTTGTTGGTGTTTTGCAGCCTATTGCTAAATGAATTTTTGGGAAAAGAAAATTTCTATTTAAAATTTTTGGATAAAATATGCTCTAACGAGTAATTCCACGTGATGCAACGTGAAAATTGATTTTCAAGAAGTGAAGAGTCAACACATCTTTTTACTATTTTATACTTGAACATCAAAATCACCGGGCCTCTTCCCTTTACATAGCTGTAAATCCTGAAGCGATCACAATGACGAACATTACATTTTTCAGGTTACATGCATAACAATTACACAAATATTTTTATGCTTTTCGATCTTAGTTTTTTGTGCGGTTTCCACCATACCCATTTATATTTATTTTGGGGCCTCCAAGAGTACCCAATACCCAACTGTCGAACTAATTTTATCGAAGCGGGTTGGTCTTATGATGCCTATTTTTAAAATTCCGCGGCTTAATAGCGTAAATTGTGTTGTTATGTTCCATTCGCCAGTCAAATAGCACCAGGTCATTTTTTGATACACTTTGCCCCATCTTTCATATTTTAAAATTTTAAAAAAAGTGTTTCAAAAAATTTTAAGGTAAAGTTTCCATATTGTACACTTTTTTGATTAAAATTTTACGGGATCATGCATTTTTTTTCCCTGGATTGTACTGCAAAAGAAATGTCGGGTTTTTTATTGGAGGAACATAAAAAAAAAATTATCAGATGTAAAATTTTGTTTTAAAATGTTTTAAACCGACGTATTCATGGTAACACCATGTTCGCAGAAGTATAGACGGGTGAAATTGATTTGGTATCAAACTTGCTGGTTGTTTGGTTTTTAAAACCTCCCGAAATTCGTGGTACAACACTCTTATTTAGTGGTAGGATTTGGTATTTACTATTCATTAATTTTTGGGGGTATTTATGTTTTTTTGTTGCTGTTTTTAATTTGGTATCAACCTTTTTTATTCAGGGGTTTGGATGCTGTAATCGGGGTTTACATATTGCTGTTTTGATACAATTATTTCTTTTTTTTTTTTTCCTTTTCATTTTTTTTTTTCCCCTTTTTTTTGTTCATTTTTTTATTTTTTTTGTTGTTATTTTGGGGGTTTTAAAAACTTCTGTTTTTGGGATTAATTTTAAATTTTTAAATTTAAATTGTTTTTGAAATTTTTTGAAGGGTTTTTTTTGTATTTTTGCTATTTACGGGTAAACCCCATTTTGTGGTAAAATCCCGCTGTTTTAATTTTTTGAATCTATTTTCTTTTAAATTTCATTTATCATTGTTTTAAAAGCTGCACCTTTTTGAAAACCTTGTTCATTCCCTGTAAACAAAAACAAATAAATTGTGGTTAAAAAAGTAAATTGCAGGTTTATTAAAGTATTTTTTTAAAAATTAAGTAAGTTGGGGGCCCCTCAAAAAAAAATCTTTAAAAAGCCCCCAAAATAAAGTAAAAAACTAAGAAAAAATTTATTCCCGATTTTTTGGTATAATTTCAATAGATTTACCCCAGTCAGGCCCCATTCAAAGTAATCTGAATGTTTTTGGCTTTAGTGCAAAACAACCCTGTTACCATTCTCACAGTAAAAGTGACTCACAAACTGGCGCAGGGGGAGTTTGGGGTCTAGAAAGTCTGGGGAGTTAAAAGGGGCTAGCAGGGCAAAAATGCCCCTTTTCTCATACTTCATGTGTGTCATCTTTAACTATAAATGACTGAAAAACGAAAGTTTTTTTTAAAATTTTGGAAATTGGAAAAAAAATATATAGATCACTCATTGAAAAAAACTAAGCTCAGTTTTAAAACCAAAATTCATCGAAAATTCGGGGCCAATATTTCGTCGGGGTTTTTTCTTTTTACAATGACAAAATTCTGCGATTGGACCCCTCTGGCATTCCCTTCCATCAGATAGGTATTTCAAAAGGCATAGTGAGATTCGCACCTCGCGTCTAATATCTGTCACCTGCCCCTTTTGAAAAAGCCGGGAAAAAAATTTTATAATTGGAAAAGCACATTTCCTTCAATCATCATAAAAATTGGGAAAATTTGATAAATAAATACTTTTTTCCCTTAGATTTTTAGCCATGAAAAGCTTCCTCGTTTAATTTTCCCCTCAAAATCTTATCCTCTTTTTAAATTTTTGAAACTTTAAAAAAAAAGGGTATTTAAAAAAAATTTTACTATGTGGAAAAGGGTTTTGAAAATTTTCCCCCATGAAATCGAAAAACGTATCAAAATTCGCTTTTTTTTCCCCAAGCCAAATTTAAAATTTTTGGGCGCCGTGAAAAGTTTTTTTGCAGTTAAACTCAAACCCATTGCCCATATCTGCACAAATTTTTTTGAAATTTTAAAAATTTTAACATTATGAAAATCTTTTTTGTACTAAGTTGAATTTTTTGGATTCGGGAATGCTTTTTTTAGTTGTTTTTTTAAAAGCATATAAACATAAAAAAATTTTATCATTATTAAAAATTAAAAAATTTTGGGGAAAAAAAAAAGACTTTCTCTAGGATTTACAGTGAAACAATGCCCCCATGGTTTTTTAAAAATGAAGGGGCATCACTTTTCAGAAAAGCTACCTTTTTCCCCTCACAAAAGTTTTTGCGGGAGAGAGGACCCAGCCCCCGGGGGGTTTTCATCCCCGGGGGGGACGTTAGCTCGGGTCATAAATGCCCAAACGGGAAAACCCTTCCCTTGAAGCTAGGTGAGGGCCTTCGGGCCAGCCCGCTGCTGTAGATGGACTCACAGACGGCCTCGTGCGGGAAATTTTAAAAACGGCCCGGTAAAATTTGACTTCATACATACCCCCCCCCCAAACCCTCCCCCTTTAAAAGGGGAAAAATTACCCCAAGGATTTTTTGTCAGAAACGACTCTTTCAAACCACCCGGAGCCAATTGAAAACGGAGTTTTGGGAAAGAAAATTAATAGTATGAAGACAGGTGCCTTCATCATAATTTGAAAGATAAAAAAAAAAGGGAAAACCCGGATTTAGGTCTACCCACTCAGTCCCCACAACTGTTTTTTTCAGGGGGGGGCCCCCCCCCCCCGAAAACCCCAAAGGCCCAATCCAACTCTGCAGACCCCGACGCAATCGACGAAAAAACCGAAAACCCAAACCAAAAGGATTTTATTTTTAATAGGAAATGGGAAAAATTTTAAACATCATGGTATGGAAAAGTGCGAACCCCCGGGATCAACGCCAAATCAACAAGGCCGATTCAGATAAACCCTTTAAAAATTTATTATGGCCTCGTTGAGGGGACGGTTTCCAAAGTCCCCGTTTTAAAAATTTCCCTAAGCAAGAACAGATGGACTTTTTCCAAATTAGAAGTTCAAAAATTTCGTCTTTATTTGGAATCAAAACCTGGGACTTTCCGGCTTTGGGAAAGCGGGTTAGGCTAACCCCCAAGCCCAACGAGCCACACTATGTTAATTTTTAAGGGAATTTATTTTAAATGCCTTTGGGACGACAATTTATCTTTTAAAAATGGTTTGAAAAATTTTACACTTATAGATTTGTTGAGCCCAAAATTTTAAAAATTTGTTTAGAAAACCAAGAAATGCTTTTTTTTTTCGCACAAGCAAAAATGATAATTTGACGTCCAAAAGAATTATAAAAACATTTCCCGTTCATGGTGCGTTTATCTCAAATAACTTTTGGGAATATTTCATAACGACAGTTTTTTAACTAACATTTTCTTTTTTAAAAAAGTTTTTAAAAGATTCCTTTAGACTCAGAAAGGGATAAAAGGGGCTAAAAGTGGGGGGGGTCTTTAAAAATTTCCCCAAATTTTTAACAACAAAAGGGCCCAAAGGGTTTACATCCTTTTCCCGTTCCTTCACCGTTAAAATTTTCATCTCCCTTCCTCACGGGAAAAACCTTGTCTTACATTAAAAAATTAAAACTAAAAAAAAAAATCATTTTTTCTTTTGATATCTTTTGAAAATGAAATTTCCCAATTTTTTCCCTAAGCTCTTTTTTTACATTAATATAATTTTTTGGGGGTTTTTTACAAGTTAACTTTTTTATGTGTCACCCTTGGTATTTTTTATAAACTTGTTTATGTGTTTTTTTTGGTTATGTTTTTTCCGTTCTCTGTATTGTCACCTTTTATAATTGATATTGACCCGGGTTTTCAGGATTTGGGGGTTTTTTTGATTACTATTTTTTAAGCCCTTATTTTTTTTGAAACATTTTTATTTTTAAACAATTTGCTGTTGTAAAAATTTTTTCATTTCAAAAATGTGACTACCCTATTTGGGCCCGGAAAAAGGCTTGTTTTAAAAATTTCTTTTTTTAAAATTTTATAGAATAACTTTACCCCATCTTAACGGGCACAGGGTACTCCCGAATAAGGTGTTTTTGTTAAAGGAAAAACATTTTTTTATAAATAAAAAAAATTTGAAATTTGAAACAGGATTCTTTTTTTTAAATTTTATTATTTTTAAACGTAAAGGAGAAAACATTTCTATGAAATAACAGGAAAACTGCAAGTCGGCCGCACCTGAAAACCCAAAGTCTATAATTTTTGGGATTTTTAAATGTTAACTTACCTCATTAGAAATTGCTGCGTCTGTTGTTAGTGATAAAAATAGATGCCAGTTTACTAAAACGGAAAAACCGGTACTTAAAATTAAAAAAATTAAAATTTGGGGTCATTCTGTATTGAAAAAAAAAATAAGATTTTTACCCAAAATTTTCTTTGTATGGAAAAAACTACTTCCGGCACACATTCACATTTATCTGAGAGTCGAAAAACATTTTTAAGGGCAATTTGGTTATTTTGTTCCCGTAAATAATATGTTGGGGAAAATTGGCTATGTTCTTAAAAAATCGCCCCCCATAAAATTTTCTTTCCCGCAGATTGTGAATATTAAAAAAATAATAAATTGTTTAATAATAAAATTTAAATTTAATCAGAACATCAAATTCATAACCAGGATATTTTAACTGGATTGACTGGGGTAAAACTTGGGATTGCATACTGGGGGACCTTTTACTGCAAGTAGAAAAGTGAATTCCATACTTTAATTGGGTGAGCGAAGAGGAAAACCCTTTTTAATTTTTTTCCCCGCGCCCAAAAAAAATCAGCTCGGGTTTTTTTTTTAATTTTTTTTTTTTCCGATGGTTTTTTTTTTTTTTCCCCTCTCAAAACCGGGGATTACAGCAAAAGGGGAATTGATGTAAAATTTGGGGGGGAACCCTTTTAAATCTTTTTTTTCTAGACCTGCCACGTTTTGGGTTTCAAAACCCCCCCCCAAAAAATATTTCTCATGCATATCGTGCTTTTTCATTTATTTTTTGATTTTTAATGCGATATTTTTGTGATTTTTGGGGCCCATTCTGATTAAACCGGGGGGGTTACAACGTTTTATATTTTACATGGACTTTTTTTAAAGGGGGGTTATGTTTGATGTAGGGTTTCCTTTTTATAAGAAAATTTAAACCGAACCATGAAATAAAAAGGGTTTTTAAAGAAGTTTTTTTTTGGAATATAATTACAAATTAAAAATAAAAATATAAATTTTACAAAAAATCAAACCCCAAAATTGCGTTCAAAAAAAAAACCCCTTGCAAAAGTAAGGAATCCCACGCAAAATAAAAACTTACAAAAAATCTCATCCCAAAAGCGACTTAAAAAACGTTCGCGAAGCGGCCTTATTTAAAAAATTTTTATAACAATGATGTAAGAAAAAAGTCGCGAACCCAAAACCCAAACACAAATATGAAAATATTTGGGGTTTTTTAAACAAAAATTACCCTTTAAAAAATAAAGCGCTGACACCTAAAGACAGTATATTGTCAAGAAACAACACCCACATGAGTAAAATTTTTCCCGTTTTTTAAATAAAAAATTATTTTCTGAAAAATATAATAGAGTAAAGTTTTTAAAACTAAATTAAACAAAATCTTATTTTAAATTTTAAATTTTTTTTTATTTACTACTACACAAAGTAACCTACCCATCGTTTTTTTTGAAGCTTTTATGCCTTCAATTAAAACAAGCTTTCATTTTATATTCAATTCTTGGCACTTTATGATCGAGTCACATTTCTTTAAAAACCCTCTTCCATTACCACTCCTTTTGCTTGGAAATAGTAAAATTTTCCCCGCATTATTTTCCGAAATTTTAAATACTGTTTTCATTTTTAAATATTTGGATACAGTCTGGTGGTAGGCCCGCTTCCTGCCGTCTGTTTTTAAAAAAAAATTTTTTCTGGGCGGTGACGAACTTTAACCCCCTCAGTTTTTCCCCCCAGTGGCATTTATGTCCATTTCCATCCCAGAAACGCGATGTTCCCCAAAAAGTTGTATTTATTGGTTTTTAAAAAATTTTTTAATGATGCATTATAAGGTCCCATGAAACCCACTTCGAGCTGATCATCTTTCTGGTCAAAAGGGACATTAATATGTTGCGGGGTTTCGGTTAGTTTTGTTGTTAGAAAACCCGTTTCAAAGGGCGAACCTCCAAAAATTTTTTGTAGCTTTCTAGTGTTTATTCTAGCTATTGAAATAGGGTCTTTAAAGTTTTTTTTTAAATTTATTATTTAGAAATTTTTCAATAAGACCCAAAGGGAAAAAAACAAGCAGTAGTAAAAGATATTATTAGTGGGCATTTTAACAATTCCATGGAAAAAATTAGTTGAAATAATAACGTGAAAAAATTTAATTTTTGAAAGCTGGGGGATGAGGTGGTCTCCATGGTTTAAACCCCTCCCCCAAAAATAGAGAACCCAAAAATGAAAAAAACGTTTAAAAAAAAGGCCCTGAGACAGTAAACCCAAAATTTTGTAAAAGAAACCCGAGAGAATTCGTTTACGTTTGAAATGAAGATAAGTTTTTTCTTAAAAAACCCGCTAAAAAGAAAAACTTTGGGTTTCTTTATTTCGAATTTTAAAAAACATTTTTCTGAGGGGGGGGGGGTTTAGTGGGTTGCCAGTACTTATTTTTTCTGAAGGAGTAAAAATATGCCTACCTACATAAAATGTAGTAGTGGCACACTCATAGTGATTTTTTTTCATCTCGCTTGGTTTGCCCGGATCCACAAAAGGGGGGTTAATAAAAAAAGGGATAAATACTTTTGGAGTAAGCCGCACTAAACTTTTCAAATTGGAAAACAAAAAAAAACGTAGTAAAAAACACTTTTTGGGTTTTTTCTCTAACATTAAACCTCTGTTTTTATTGAGAAAAGACATTTTTTTCTCCCCAAAACGGTTTAAAAAATATCTTATTCATTTAAAAAAAAATTTGTTTTTTGGGTTTAAATTCTCTTTGTTTATCCGGCCCCCTAGAGGAAATATTTCTACATTGGCGGCGCAAGTGCACGGGATAGCTCAATTGAACAGCAAAAACTATAGATTTTTCTTTTTCCCCCATTTAAACCGGTTTAAAGGGTGCCAAAGTACCCCCCCAAAGGGGAACCATGTAACCATGTATGTTGTGAATAGGGAAAAATTTTTAAAGGAATATTAAAAGGGAAAAGGGGTTTTTTAAAAAATACTCAATCCATTTTATCCCTACTAACGACAAAAGAAGACCCAGGGAAAAAACCTTAAGCCCTGATTTCAGGGCATGACGGGGCTTGAACCCCGGGGCTTTTTTGATTAAGAGTCGAAACGATTAGCGCTCCCCATCATCGCTCGATCCCAAAACGTCCCGGGGGGTCGAAAAAGCAATGTTGAATTGTTCCGGTTTTGGTCCTGGAATTTCCATGGGTTAATTTTCCAAATTTTTTTATCAACAATTAAAAAATTTTATTTAGTTTTAAAAAACAAATTTTTTTAAAAATTGACACAGGTCATATTTTATTTTTTAAAATTTTAACGATATTTAAAGCTACTCCAGTTTTTTTTCAGGTTCTTGTTATAGTTCTTCTGTTTACAGCCCTAGCAACTTCTTTTTTTAAAATGGATTCCAAAACACTGGTAAATAAAAGCTTCGTATACAAACCCTTCGTACGCAAAAAAACATAAAAAATAGTTTAAAAAGAAATTATCAGCCGTTTTATTGCTAGCTAAACATTTTAAATGAGAACATCATTCTAAAAAAAGGGAAAAAACAAAATTTTTTTTAAAAGAGGGAAATATGTTAAATAGGAAATCAAAGAAGCCGCTGTAAAAAATTAAAAAATTTAAATTCAACAGTCAACCCCAAACTATGATTTAAACCCGTGCATTGGAATACAACTTTAAATTTTTCTAAAGGCTGGAAACGAAGAACTGTAAAAAAAACCTGAAAAAAAAGCGGGGGTAGCTTGAAATTTCGTTCAAATATAAAAAAAAAATATAACCTGTGTCCCAAATTTTTAAAAAAGGGTTTTTTTTAAATACCGGGTTTAAAAAGAAAATGATTGTGTTTGTTTTAGTTATTTGGTTTCCAAAAGTGATAACATCTTACATGGGGGTATCAATTTACTTGTATTTTAACCCCGGGCATCAAAAAATACCCAAACTTAAAATAAAATGGTTTTACAATATATATTCGCAAACATCTTAAATATCCATTTCCAAAAATTTCCTGATAAGAAACCTCCTCTCGGGAAGTAAATTTAAACAGAATTTCGTAACCGTGGGAAAAATTTTCAAAAATG
Organism: Sweltsa coloradensis; assembly: GCA_024449915.1. Lineage (NCBI taxonomy): Eukaryota > Metazoa > Arthropoda > Insecta > Plecoptera > Chloroperlidae > Sweltsa > Sweltsa coloradensis. The sequence continues at coordinate 189,782 of JAMZAV010001204.1, forward strand.
ATAAAAATTGGGGGCCCCGGAAAAAAGTTTAAGAAATTATAACAAACAAGAGTGTATCACCGTATTTTTGTCGTTTTTCAGTCCCAAAACTTCAGGTTTTTTCATCTCGGGAAAAACTATTTAAGAGAAAAATTTTATCGTTTTTTTGGGCCGAAAGAAAAAATTTTTGGGCAGTCAGTTCCCCGGCCTAGTAAAAAAATGCGCATATTTTTTCCCAAAACGCCCCTTGGGGGGACTTCTGTTTTATATACATTCCCATTTGGGGAAAAATATGAAAAAAACCCTTTTTCGAGCCAGAAATAATTATAAACCAAAGGGTTTCTTTGACGAAATATTTTTCCAAAAAACCCGAAGAAAGTACGTACTTTAGAATCAGGGGGCCAACCCCGAGGATAATTAAAATAGAAGTTAAGGGCGTACTCTGCTTTCGTCATGCCAGGAAAACCCGCAACCCAAAAAAACGGGTTTTTATGCGAGTTAGACAGGTCAACCAAAAAATTTTTGGGGGTTCGAGGACTAAAAAGGGTTTTATTAAAGGAAAAAATAATTTAAATTTTTTGAATTTTTTGGGAATTTTTGTACATGGAAAGAAACGAGGAATCACTTTTGGGTTTTGAATTAATGGTATAAGGACATAGTTTTAAAGGGGTATTGGATATTTATTTTTGGAAATTGCTTTTCGCTTCGCTAACCAAACACCACATGTGTTTTCATTTTTAGAACAATTGAGACATTGGTGGAAATAAAGTGCTCGAAAGTAAAAATAAAAAAATATAACTGGGAAAACGCTCAGCTGGACGCGTTAAAAAGCGGCCCCGTGCTATAGCTAGACCCCATTGCACATTTTTAAAATTTTAAAATTTGCGACGTTTGCTGTCCACGGGCCATGTTTCCAATATTATTTATTATTTTGGGAAGGTATTTGGGTAAACCCGTGGTAAACCTTTACTTTGTGGATAAAATCCACCGCTTTCAAGAGGACTTGACATCATTTTCTTGGGAAAACTAATTAAACTCTTTGGTGACAATAATCACTGCTTCTTCGATTTGTATTTTTGATTACTTCTAGGTGGCAGTGCATAGTGATTCTCGTGCGACTTTTCGTTGCCATGGTTACGTTACTTTTGTTTTTAAAAGTAATTTTTCCCTCTACACTACTTATCGGATCAAAATTAAATTAACATATTCGTGACCGGATGGACATTCTAAATGATTTGGCCATCTCACATTTTGTCGCAGTTTAGTTTGAAAAAAAAACTTTCGATTAACTTTAATGTTACTTTTTAACTTTTAAACGATTTTGCCACAAAACTAATGGCATTCAATCAAAAACGAAGCTTGCGGATGGTCAAAATTTCAACTCGATCTGAACCTCCGTTCGACCGCTATCATGAGCCAAAAAAGCTGCGCGACTTTCCGTTGCCATGGTAACGGTACTTTGTTATAATGTAATTTCCATCTACACTACTTATCGGATCAAAATAAAATTAACATATTCGTGACCGGACGAACATTATAAATGATTTGGCCACCTCAGATTTTGTGTCCGTTTAGTTTTAAAAAAAAGTTTCGATTAACTTTAATGTAACTTTTTAACTTTTTGAACGATTTTGCCACAAAACTAATGGCATTCAATCGAGATTGAAGCTTGCAGATGGTCAAAATTTCAACTCGATCCGAGCCTCCGTTCAAACGTTATGGCGATACATACAAACAAACAAAAAAAAGCAAAACAAAACCAGTGACTAATTTTTCCGGCAGAGTCAAATGGAAACGCTCGCTTCGCTCGCTTAATTAATGATACCTAATTATTACGAATATCGATTTTGTTCATTAGTCATTACTTTACTACTTTCGTAATTTTTTCTAATTAAGACCAAATTTTGAAAATCTATGACTGTAGGGCTGTCCATGAATGCTCTATTGAAAACTTTCGAACGTTTTATATACGTCAGATGATTCTTGGCTGAGCGAATATCTTTTTGCCACCTGCCATATGCATAAGGGGAGGTTTGTGTGAAGGCATACCAAAAATGTGATTTTCCAATTTTATCATTCATTTTTATAATGTCTATTTCTGTGTAAAATGCAACTTATTTGAAAGAAATTGTACTGCCCGTTTATGTTTTTTTTGATTTTTTTAATTATAAGGTTGTGAGTTTTCTTTCTTATCAGATTTATAGGATATCGGTAAAAAATAGTTATATTTAGCTTATTTATAGTCATTACTTATGCAAATATATATACATTTAAATGTGTGGCTGATGATGAGGATCCAGATGACTTGTCATATGGAGTCGAGCTGTTTCAACAACATTTTATAAAAATACAATCAGGTAAAGCCCCAACCGGGAATCGAACCACGGATCTCCCGCATTCCAGACAGGCGTCTTAACCACTAGACCATCAGGACGGGTACATTTTAATCTCTGAATTGCAGTTGCATTATACATCTCATATATATAATGACATTATAATTAATGTTTGGTGGTCAGTTCAAAGGCAGCAGATATTCGTTGCAGTACTGTTCCATCCATTCAGATGTATAATGTAGTTGCATTATACATCTCATATATATAATGACATTATAATTAATGTTTTGGTGTGTTGTCAGTTTCCAAAGGCACTGATCAGATATGTCCCCTTTGGCAGGGGGATGCTGGTTCCCATCCTTCCAGATGTATAATCAACTGCAATTCAGACATAAATTA
>JAMZAV010001205.1:0-190617 GCA_024449915.1 Sweltsa coloradensis
AAACCCAATGCCCACAATCACAGAAACTTCGCAACGCTTTTCAGGCGCGTTGTTGGATGAGCGTAATAATTGGTGCATTGAGCTGCCATGTGGTATGCGGATTTTCTGTTGTTCTGGAAAAAATCATTACCAAGTCGAAGAATTTTTTAATTAATTTAAATTAAATAAAAATTAACTTACATTTTTTAATTAAAAAAAATTATTGATTGCAAACTAAAATTGCGATTTTCATAAGAAATAATTATTCGATTGCGCTCAAATTTAACACGAATATATTAATTCATAAAATTAAGGTTCTGTGAAAAAATCATTACAATAGGATAAAGCATGTAGGTGTTATAAGTCAAAGAATTGTTTTAAAAAAGAAAAAACCCGTAAAAGTTTGATTTTCATAAAACATAATTTTTCGATTACGCTCAAATTTCACACGAATATCTCAATTCATAAAATTAAGGTTCTGTGAAAAAATCATTAAAATCGGATAAAGCATGTAGGTGTTATAAGTCGAAGAATTTTTTAAAAAATCGAAAAAATCGTAAAATTGCGATTTTTATGAGAAATAATTTTTCGATTGCGCTCAAAAACGTGGCAGTTCTAAGTTCAGAGATTTCGAAGGTCTCCAGAAAATTTCATCGCAATTGGAGTATCGGTCTAGAAGGAATCGTGTAAACAAACACACAAAAATACAAGCAGAAAAAAGAAAGAAGAAAAAAAACATTCCGGATTTTTTTCTCCAGTGTAGTGAAATGGAATCTTCGCTTCGCTCGCTATACGCTCGCTACGCTCATCCAAAAATAAGAATAATTGGATTTGCGGAATTTCAATGCACATTTTAGGGGGTTTTAGCTACTTTTACCAAAGTTGACAGCTGTTATGAATGCTGGGAACTGCTAGGTGTCACCGTTAGTCTCAAATTTATATTTTCGCCGCATTTCAACTTTCCAAAACGCTAGATTCAGCGTCAAACGCGTAAATTGACTTATCTGAAAGGAAGTTTTCATTGTTCTCGGGTAAGGTCGGTTCTCGTGACGATTGACGACTAGTACGCAACCTGTTGGCGTCCGAAGTTGACATATTTGACCCGGCATGTGCCGAGTCTGCGAAACACATTCCAGCGTTCGTCTTCGAAGAGAATCTTGGAAACAACTTTCCATGGGGGTTTCCGGTGGCTGGTTCGGATCGCCTCCCGAATTAGATTCGTCTGTCGGTTATCCCTGCAATATCTTTAGCCGTCTGTTTGACAGGAATAAATACCGACAGAGGCAGCCCGTACGTAACACGTGATACCGTTATTCGGGAGAACATGGGTTCGAATCCCCATAGGCGTGCGCAGAGATTTTCCAATGGGGGGCCACAGGACAGTGGTGGATCTAGGACATAATCATGGAGGGGCAATTCGTGCCTGCATGTATATCCGTGGTAAAGGGACCAAGCACGTGGGTATGGGGGGCAGAGCTCCCTATAAATATAGCGCCGCAGGTGATTTTTTTTGAAAACCAAGTTTTTATAATGCATTTGGTGTGTTTGAGGAAAAAGTGGTGGGCTGATTGCAATACCGCAACAATGTAATTCGTGTGCGTTAATTTGCTTTGTCATCATGTCGAGCTTACAATTCACAGCATACATGGCTACATATTAACGTTTGACATTTCAGAGGTTTGCATGATAAAATAATAAACTATTACTATTATGGAATAATATGAAATATTTTATTTTTAAAGGATCATATGGGGGTGCGATCGCCCTCTGCCCCCCTGTATCCGTCACTGCCACAGGATCGCCATACCAATGGGAGAATGGCGGTGACGGAGGAGAGAGGGGGTGTGGGGGATAGCCGCTGGAGTCGATTTTTTTGGGGGGTTAACTTTTTGGAGGAGGGCCTTAAACGTATTTGAGAGTAAGAATGGCTATTATTTACAAGTGAGATGATGAGAGAAAATGGCAGGTAAAGGTTTCGGAAACCTAAGTAGATATATTTCTTCATTTTGTATTTTTAATCTATTATTTTTAGTGAATTTTCAAAACTTAATGGGGGGGGGGGGGTAAGGCCCCCCTGTGCCCCCCCCTGCGCACGCCTATGCGAATCCCGCAATCGCCATCAACATTCGTAGTGGTAGCATTGGGGAGAAAAGTATTTTTTTAAGCTTACTTTTAGCCCTTCCCTGTATCCACCACTGGAGTACAACCAGTAATAATTTTTTCTTGAAATATAGGGGGTGGGGGCAAGTGCCCCCCCTTGCCCCACTCGCGGCGCCCATGTCATGGTTCGAGCAAATGGCAGCAATTGGCAGCAAATTGGGTGCTCAATCAAACAATCCCCATTGATAAAGAATTAGTCGAGCGATTGATTGATTGGTTGATTAAGCAAAAAAAAGCAGTTTTTAAACTTTTAGTTCGTGGCCTTCTCAAGGTTTTGAGATTAAAATGTGGAATTAAAACTTAGTACCACTGGCCTACATAATAGGCTCTCTATACTAACGGGAACGGTCCAACTAGCTGGTAAAGCTAACGGCGACTCAACGTTCTCTGCATGCAAACCCTGTTACTTCTAAGTAAAGCTACGATCACAAGGTACTCGCTGTCGCCTACAGATTGCTACCGATCTCGTAGTCGACGGAACCGTCGCTAGATGTCTCTGCGAGTGGCGTCGCGACGCTCGTCGACATTGACACTAATCACTGAAGGCATGGAAGATGCGTTGTAATTTATTACCCGGCGGGGATTGGTAATTAGCAAACTACGTTAATTGGACAATTTAGTTAGTTGTCATGTACAAATAGTGAGACTGTCTTGTCTGTCTAGTCGAAATGAAAAATTAGTTTTTGAGTCCCTGTTTGGAGACTGTCATACATTGCTTATATTAATAGTTGAACACATTTTTTTATACTGTGTTGTAGAACTCATAAATTTAATTGGCTTTTCAGAAATAAGTGTAAAATTAGCGAGTATTTTTGTATTTATTAAATCTTAGGCATTATGCCCAAGTATAATATAATTGATCAATTAAGTAATTAGATCTAAGTAAATTTATTACCGATACCTTATATATTAAATACATATAATTCAACGTTATAATTATTGACATTTTGCATTCGTTAACAACAATTAGGACAATATTTAACTTATAATATGGTTTTCTGTTGCAATTCTTTAGTGTTGTGAACTGCTTGGCGTCATTTTATTAACTTTGTTTTAAATAAAACACATCGATTTGAATTTAATATAATTGGATGAATTAAAATTTCTTATTAGCTACTTGGAAAGTGAAGATTCACATAATGTATTAAGTATAAAATCCTTTGTGAAGAGAAAGAAAATGATAGAACTTGGGAAACGAAATAGGACGAAAATAATAAATAATGCAAAATAAATTATTAAAAGAGGTGATACATAGTAGTGCTTCAGTTTTCACCTCTCTTTTATTATCAAATTGATTTCTGTTTTTGCTCTTTTATTTTCGAGATTAAATATTATTACTTTTATGTAAACAAGGACATTGCATTTCTCCTGACCTTGGCTCTCCAAAATACCCTCGTGCATTGCATGTGCTAGTTACAACGAGTGCCACATTACCACCTGTCGCCCCTCACTCATGCTTCCTAATTACTTCCTTAGGATAATCTCCTCTCGGTCTTCACGTACAACTCACTAATACGCATGCGCAACTATTTGACACCACTTGTTAATTTGCAGTCTGGCCAAAGTTTAATGATACATATCGACCTAATATTTCGAGTGCCAGTCTAGCTGCATTATGTCATATTATTACAAGGCGCAAGTTTGTTTTGCTCCAGTTGGGCGGAATTTCTCAAAAATGTAAAACCGTTTCAAAACACGTTTAATCATTTTGGCAGTATACATAAAGTCATCATATTTTCTTACTATTATTGCTTGCCGCCTAATTTTACTAGCTTAATTAATGTTTCATGTTCCAAAACATGCCGACTGGATTCGTAATTGGTACTAAAGTAATTATCATAACATTTTGCGCTATAAATACATTTAATTAGGCTACCACCTTTGAGTATCAATGCTACCACCTTCAAGTTATCCCCCACATAAATATCTGAATGCCAATTTCGTAGGTTGAAATGCATTAACAAAATATGTAAAAATATTACAAATTCCCATAAAGTTTGGATTTTATATCAAAAGAAATACTTATATTTTATTATGTTTAATATATTAATATATTGTGCTATTTTTTCCAACGTCTATTCTATGAGTATCTATTTATGAACTATCTTATTCATTTCTTATTCAAGAATTTAGTTATAATTTATGTAAAAAAAATATTCTTCCAACCTTCGTAAAATAATGTTCGTGGGAAAATAGAGAATATATTCATAATAATAATATTTGCAACCGTCTCATGTACCATGTAACAGCAATTTAATACAATATTTAATAAGGATTTAAATGGAAGAAGTACAGCAATCCTATACTGTCACTAGGGTTTTAAATCAGTTTTTTCTATTTGGCGATTGTGCTGTTACACAACAAAGTATTAATCATGTTGACGTTGGTTTGAAATGTGCGTTATACTTAGGCTCTAAGGTTAAAGATTTAGGTGTAGATGTAACATTTAATGGTATGGGAGTTATTTGAGCTATATCTTATTCAAATACAAAACGTTTGTGGAGAGACTGGGCAAACTATGTGTAGACTAAATTTATACCCGGTCTAAATTACAGTGAAGCAACACTTCATGAAGTATTTCACCATACACAGAATTGCGCTGCCTTAATCCAAGTTTAGCTAAAAATACAAGTCTGTTTACAACGAGTTATCTTAGTCTATAAGTTAAATTTCGAAACTAAATTAGGTTCGTCTTTTATAAACATTGCAAACGACCTATTTTGTGCTGAGAATGTTGAAATGAATCAAAGCCAACATAAACATGTCGCAACGAGTGACGTGGCGTTAAATACTTAACTTTAAATTAAACTAGTCTTTCTATTATCTTGGCAGCTCCTAGACCATCACTTAAAATAGACAGATTGTTAACTATGAAAATACAATCTTTTATAATGATTAATTAAGAACCGTGCCACTTTTAATGTGCTAATTTAATCCAGTTCTTTGTAGATTGTTTAATTTTCTATTTAACAACGACGACTACTAACCGATGTAAGAGTGGTGCTGGAATGTGTGGCAGACTGTATCTCGCGCACAGTCACGCAGTCTGGCACATACCTGGGCATATGACTCTCAGCATGTTACACTTCTTCTCCCATCTTTGCGCGCGATACAAATGGCGGATAATGATTGTGAAAATTATGATGTGTATTTGTCGCAGTTTTGCTTTGGCGAGTAACGAGACGTTTCTTACACTGTAGACACCTTCGCTTGGTGTTTATAATATCGCTATAAGGAACATTTTCTAAACGATATTTTATATTTGTAACAGAGCCCACACAGAGTGCTTGTTTTAAGACTAACTTTTAGTCTATATTATCTGTGTTTTTATGTTTGTTTCTATCTTTACGACTATAGACCTACATTCAAATTTAAAACGACACAAAAATCTTTACCTAGTCAAAGTACCATCTACTTTAGTAGTTTAAACTGCATACTTCAAGCTAACTTGAGTGAGAGAGACATCTTGGCCCAAAATATCTAAGAATTACGCATCAATAATTCAATGTTACGAATAACGTTTTTGTCTGTACCGCCAGAATGAGCGGAAAAGAACAGATAATAATCCGTCTGGGCCCGGGGTAGCGTGTAAGGAAGTATTTTAATCCCAGAAACTAGAAGCGACCACTGGCAATCGTCGTCGGGGACACCTCCCGATTCCCTTGATGACCTCCCCGACGACGATGACAATGACACCACGAACGATGAGAAAGTCGATGACGACCGCGTTGTGAGAACCCCCATTTTTTTAAAAGTCTCTCGTTTATTTATTCACCGTTACAAGGATAGAAATATATCCTTGTAATGAATGTTGTAATGACGTGTAAACGGCATTCCCATTACTACCATGTCTTAACTCACGACAATAAAGAGTTTCAAGAGGTTTGCGTGCACACGTTCAGCGTCTAGAGTGCAGTACATTCGCACATTTCAAATTACATGGAGGAAAGTCTACATTTTATTGTTCTGTTTACACCCACCGATTGATAACTAAACATACTCATTTCTCGTGCATAGCTAGTTTTTCCCACCTAAGTCACAGATTTATCGTGCAATCTCTAAATGCCCATGCATATTAGCAATTCTTCTTCGATATTTAAAAATTGCGTGTAAATATACGGGGCCAAATAAAAAAAGCCATGTATAATGGTTAGTATCACCTTTCTGAGTAGGCTATGCACAAAAAATTATTTTAATCTATAGAAAAATGTATCCGTAGTTTGAAAAGGACGAACGCACATTTACGGCTCGAATCGTAGCGTTCCCATGTTCATTTAACTGAGATTTCGAACGTCGTCCAGTCATACACAATGTTGTTTAGGAATAAATAAACTTATTCACGAGCAAGAGTAGCATTAACAATGCCTGATAAATAAATAAAACATAAAAATACATTCTTTACTATTTGTATACATTTCGTTGAGATGTTTCACAAGATCAAGTAATCGCTTAGACTGAATTTAAACTTTAGATGTTTACACTGCAATGATCAAAGAGGTTCAATGTGTAATTGTGAAAATATACACATTACCGACTGGTCCCTCGTAAGTAAAATTTAAGTGAATTCAATCTCTGGTCGATTATTTATTTAGTATACATGTCTGAATTGGTTAAATAATAACTTAGGCTTTTGTGAAGAAAATTTATGAATTTAAAAGCAACCAAGCGAAGCCAATTCAATGCAATACTACACAATTTATTACAGAAAAAATATTTTTCATCTTCAGCTCAAAATATGACTTAAAACTAATTATTACATCAGAGTGTAGCTGGTGTAATCTTTTGACTTAACCAACCTATCGAAGTTAATTTGGCTATAACAGGAGAAAGAATTACATTCTCGGAGAAAGCGAAATCCGCGAAATGACTGAAGACAAACAATATTTAAAAAGACAGAGCTACGAAGAATAAAACATTGAAGTGATATTTTCCTATTTATCGTTCAAAGTTCGTTGATAGTGGAGGTGCCGAGTTTAGATATAAAACTAAAAATACGTTATCTTTGTGCATTGAAATATCGTTGTTGATGGTAGTGAGGCCGAGTACTTATGTGTAAAGTTTGGTGCGCTGACTCTTTGTCTAAGGACATTTGGTATTATCAGTCATTTTGTCTAAACCGCTTCTTCGTCTAAGGCGACAAATGGTATAACTGGACATTCGGTCTAGTATTTTTTGGTCTATAGTTCTTTCGTCTAGTATGTATTGTGGTCTAAGAACATGTGGTCTAATCTCCTAAATAAAAAGGTCTACATTTTTATTTTTACATAAATGCATAATTTTAGAACAGGTAATGGAAATAAAAACTATGCATGCGAAATAATTAAATTCATTTTATTTGTGTGTACGTATGTTGAAATATACAAAGGAAAATTGTGAACATAAAAAACAATTTTAGAATAGGCTTAAAAATTTAAATATGTATGCGTAAAACATAATATTGCCATCAAATTAATTAATCAATCTAAAACCAATGTAGAACTATCGTTTAATTATCTTCCTCGTCAGGCACCACTTCCTCACTAATTAAGGTAACTTTGTAACTTACAGCTTCCAAAAGTTGTATAATGTTGCTCTTATTCTTGTAATCTTCATAATTTTGTACAATATTTTCAATTTGTTGCTGGTTGGTTAGATAGCGCTTGTTAACTGGTCGCCTTACTGTGTTATGTCCACCTTCAAGCTGTGTCATTATGACTGCTGTTTCCCTCTGATCTTTCTTGAGTTGTTCTATGAACATCCAAATTGATGCGTGAAGTGTAATTATAAGCTTCTGGAATCTACTATGCCAACCCTTCGACAGCATTTATTTGTGCGCTGTTTGCCACTTACAACTAGATCGTGATTCGTGAACGTTCCACGTTTGTGGAGGAAATAGCGGTCCAACAGCACGTCGTCTTCCTCTAGCTAGGCCTGCCATTCACGTAGTTTGTTTCTACATAGCTACCTAGTATTATTACGTACATTATCATGTAATGCATTCATTACTGCGTCGAAGACGTCGGTAACATCTCCCAATGGAACAAATGGTCAGCCTAATATTATCCTGACAGAGTCGCGAATTTCTCGATTTTCTAAATATGGTACTTTTAATGCACACTTTTGAACAGCATGCCTCCAAATCGACTGCCCATAATAAAAGAGACAACCACGGCAGAAAGTTTGAGGGAAGCATTGTATTGACTGCATTGATAGCTGCAATTTCAAAGTCCGTATGAACGTCCTGTGTATTCAACATTAAATTCTGTCTTTGACAACGCTGTTTTAAAAGGTTCAATATTCTTTCATATGTGTCTTGATCTTTAGAGGTGGTCAAGCAATACACAGCAGGTAAGACGTGGCCATATACAATGCAATGAATAGAATACATTTGATAGAACATGTTGGGTGCAGTTTTGAAAGTTCCATCCTCGAAAATTGATTCACTGTTACACAAGTGTTGTAACATTTCCTCAACGTAAAATATTATAATTCTATTTTCATCGTCCAGGGCCCAAGTCGTAGGCCTTTTGAAGAAAAAGTTGGTCAGCGACTGTTCTATGGTATGTACCTGCAATTTCAAGCTCAGCCAAACTTGGTGGGTTTGGTGGGCGTTTTAAATTTTTGAACCCGGTTTATGTTTCTATATTTCTTTCAGGCAGGGACATAATGACTTCTTCGTCTAAAACGTCGGCTGTGCTCTCTCTAAAAATAGAGGTAGGTGGCTCATTAGGATGCGACTCTGCTCTACGCTTTATTCCCCGAATTATCTCTCGGACTTTCACCTCTGCAGGGTTAACCTCATGTAGATGTTTAGTAGTGTTCAATAGTGTCGTAGATTGTCACACATTTTGCATTGCAAGTGTCCCTGTGAACGCAGCGTCAATACTTCTGAGTTTTGTTTTTATTTGCACAATTAAAATGATACATGAAGTTTTCATGATGCAATATTTTTTATCCCCGAGTTGAGTCTATTAGTTTTGTTTCCATGTTATCTATGACCTATGTGGTACTTACGTCACGAACTGGCTTGGTATGTTGCTCGACTCGATGACTGTCGTGTAGTGAAGTCCCAGAGTGAGTTCTCGGTGCTCGCGATTTGCGCATCGATATTATCAATCATTTGATAATAATACTGAGAAAAACCGCTAACGTTTGAAATAGGGATGTGGTAATAAAAACCACTTGGACGAAATGACGTTTTAGTCGAAATGTCGGATTATGCCAAAGGAGGTTAGACGAAATGTCTGTAGACGAAATGTTTAAAAATTAGACGAAATGTCTTTAGACCAAAAAAATTAGACGAAGTGTCCTGGTACCGTAAAGTTTGGGTAACGTTAGCCCCGCATCCAGGAGCTTCAAGGTCACCATAAACCTTCTGATTCATCCATGTAGGTGGGCAATGGCAAAAATGTTCTGTTTTTATCTTGAGACGTGACACACTCACATCCGGGCATCCAAATGATACTTGTATGGGAGAACAAAATAAATCCTGCTGTTGTTATCTTAAACGAAAATGAAACAAGAGCATTTATTATAAAATATTTTAGATACCTTATGTTAAACAAAATAAATTATAAAAATACTACACGTATTTTATTGTGTTAATAGTAAGTTTTTCTATTTTCCTACTGAATCAATTTCTTTCAGCTTTCTCAATACCTAGAAATCCATCCAAGACATTCTCAATACAATAAAACAAGTCGATAGCAATTGTTACACAATCTTGTAATTACGGGTGAAACTTTTGAAGATGTCTGTACTTTAGTACACATATATCAGCAGATTGGTGTTCATTAGAGATACGTGTATACAGCATTTTCAAGTGTCATTTTATAGCGTTTTGTAGCATCTATTTTTTGGTTACTTTCGAAAGCCTGTGTATAAAGCTTTTTTATATTTGTATTTATAAATTTTGTCTTCAAGGTTGATTTAATGTCAACTGAATAAAAATGTGTATATAAACAAATTATAGATACTACGGAAAACAAAATAAAATAGTCCTGGAAAACTTTAGTTTTAAGTGAAAAAATAGCGTTTCCAGCATCTTTTCACAAAACGCTTTTTCACGTATCTCTAATAAATAAATAAATAAATTTTATTTAGAGTCTACCCACTCAGTTATATAACTGATTTTCAGTGGGGGACTTTAAATCAAAGCGACCAAGCCAACCCTGCAGGCCCCGACGCAATCGACGAGTGAGCGATAACCAACCAAAGATCGATATTTTTAATAGGAAATACAGCAATCAGTGGTATGGACAGTGCGAACACCCGCGAATCAACGCCAGAATCAACAAGGCCGATTCAGAACAACTCTGAAATTTATTATGTGCTTCGTTGCTAGGACGGCTCCAAAGTCACCGTTTACAAACTCCTGAGACAAGAACTGATGGACTTAAGTCCAAATCAGAAGTTAAAAAACTTCTGACTTTAGCGGGAATCGAACCCTGGACCTTCTGCATTGGAAGCAGATACGCTAACCACAAGACCAACGTTTGTGTATGGTATCAGCTCTCTGTTTCCAAGGAATCTACGTAAACGGTTCAGAACAGCCCGTGACGTTATTAATCTGGAAATAATAACACGTAGAATTCGAATTTCCTCCGAGAAACGCGGAAAAAATTGGCAAGATTTCCTTCAGATTGGGCGGGCCAAGTCCTGTCACTACCCACTCTCCAGCAAAGACCTTGTTGAAACCTAGGTCACCGGAATTAAGTTGACACTTTTCATCTAAATCAAAATTAAGCCTTTCCTTTCCACCTTTCCGAGCAATATCTCTAACGTGCAAGCGCTTGTGTCTTTCAGACACCCTACAGTAATCAACCGCTTCCAATTATACACTCTCAAAATAATTAATCATCCAGGAATAAAGTCACTATTTTAAGGCTGGTAATTGAATAAAAATCCTTGGGAACGTTCTTTTTACCTTGAAGATTGGAAAGTTAATGTGCGTGGCAGGGCGCCTAATGTTGTCGGCTTGGTCTCATAGAAGCGTTTAGAACTGTAAAATACTGGTTCATTAATCATACCCTGGTCGAGTAAGTTACCGTTTGCCAGAGATTTGGTTTAAAGTGAGCATGTACACTTAAGGATTACATGAATATCATCAAAACAATTGTGAACCGTGTAAAAGTCACATTTTAAATGTATAGAGCTTAACCTTGTCATGTTTCTTTTTAAGGAAATCATTTAAAGCTTCTTTGACAAAAACCAAGATAATTTGGGCATTCGTATTAGAAGATTGAGGTTAAACGGTTGATTACTGGTTGTCATCCACGCAGAAAGTTCAGGGCATCTAGATAGTCAAATGTATGAAAAATTAAATTCCACCCAACAATTTTCCAAAAAAAAACAAAAAAAAAACGCAATATTATTATTATTATTATTATTATTATTATTATTATTATTATTATTATTATTATTATTATTATTATTATTATTATTATTATTATTGATATAGCAGTTGTCGAAAAAGTTTGCCCCGACTGGGGTTTCGACAACTGCTATGTATCAATAACTATGTCCTTAAAGCGGGCTTATGCTTAAAAACCTTATATTCATTATTATTATTATTATTATTATTATTATTATTATTATTATTATTAGGTTTTTGAGCATAAGCCCGCTATTATTATTATTATTTATAAAAGGTTTTAATGCATAAGCCCGCTTTAAGGACATAGTGACTCATAGCAATTGTTATATTGAAATTAATACTGTTGCGTGCATGATAGTTCATTGCACCAGACAAGCAAAAGGGCGTAAAATAATAACGATTGAATTATTGTTTAATAATTTTGATATACAAAACCTAAGATAACACTAAACTTACAATCAATGTTGAAAATTGTATATAACTCATGCAACGTCCAACTATGCACGCAAATGTACAACTTTTAGAAAATACGGCAAACACGTTTATTAATCTTGTTCACACCAGGAAAATATTGACGGAGAAAGAGAATCATGCGATATACTCATTTTCTCTTAATTTGATTTTTCTTTGTTTTCGTTGTAATTTATTTAATTAATGACAGTTTAATAGATTTAAGAAACGTTATAAATGAGTGTTATTGAAATTACCATTTGTATACTATGAATGGTATCAAAGACGAAGTATTGAGGTTATCTTGGACGACCAACCTTTGGTTTACTGTTTTGTAAGAACGAAACATATTGCAGCTGGACTGAAAGCGGCTCATTATGATTATGCTTGTCACACTTATGACGGTCGTGACCACAGTCATTATTGTATTAATTATCAAATAATCAGCACAGGTATGGAAGTATTTACTAGGAAAACGTTTAAGTTTCGCCGCGTTGTTGGATGAGCGTAATTGGTGCATTGAGCTGCCATGTGTTATGCGAATTTTCTGTTGTTCTCTGGAAAAATCATTACTAAGTTGAATTTTTTTTGAAATAAAATAAAATAAAATAAAAAATGAACTTTAATTTTTAATTTATTAATCGTAATCGTTAAAAAAAATCGTAAAATTGCGATTTTTATAAGAAATAATTTCTTGATTGCGCTCAAATTTAACATTAATATATTAAATCATAAAATTAAGGTTCTGCGAAAAAATCATTACAATCGGATAAAGCATGTAGGTGTTTTATGTCAAAGAATTGTTTTAAAATCGAAACAAAAATCGTAAAATTGCGATTTTCATGAAATAATTTCCGATTGCTCTCAGAAACGTGGCAGTTTCGATTTCGAAGGCTCCCTAAAATTTCATCTCAATCGAGTATCGGTTTAAGCCGGAAAACGTGCGGACAAACAGACAAAAATACAAAATAAAGATGAAAAATACAAAAAAGAAAAAAAGAAAAAAAAACATTCCGGATTTTTTTCTCCAGTGTAGTAGAATGGAATCTTCGCTTCGCTCGCTACGCTCATCCAAAACTAGGGAGTTGAGCTTAGTTTTTACATGATTATATAAACGATTCTTCTATCGATGCGGTCTTTGGTGGAGGTGCCAAGTTCCAAGATGTTACCCTTCGGTTTGCTCGATCACCTAAATAGTTCTGTTAAATCAAACTTATGTCAATTAGAGATGTAGATAATAAAAATTTGTCTATTTTATCGCTCTCTAGCCGATATTTTTAAATTCAAAAGAAGATGACAAAACTTAGCTTAATATAAGAAGGGCCTTGATATAACAGAAAATATATTTTTTTGTTTTATCACATATTAAATGCACACTTTTTGGCAAACGTGTCAATAATGAGCTAGGTGCTATACATAATTTTGAACAAAGATTTATTTAATATACAAGGAAAAACGATTTTTTGAAATATCGTTCGATGTACGATTTATTTCGTTCACAGGTAATATTTTCCTGTTTTATTCGAGACCCTTCACTCATTTAACTAAGATTGCAGTCATCTACCTTTGATTTTTTAATATCGGTTAGAGGGCGAACAATAGCCTTAATTTTCCCTCCGAGGTAGAAAATACTCGAGGGATAGTAATAGCAAAGAGGGCCAACTTATACGGTTGCTAAGTTTATTCCACCTTAATAGCAAAGAGGGCCAACTTATACGGTAGCTAAGTTTATTTCACCTAGCAAACTAATTGCAGCTGTTGGGTGACATAATGATCATGTTTTGTAAATATTCTGTTGTTTATGCCAAGAGTATTTTTGTACTGTTCTTTTTGATAATAATAGCCTACTAACTACAAAATTATGTCATAGATCCAGCACACAACCCATCGTAAGGTTTCACTTTATTATAGGCATTTTAAAAGAAAATTAAATATAAGTTCAGTTATTATATGTCAACTGTGTAAGTATAAGAGCGTAAGTAAAAGATTTCATAATTGATAATAATAATATGTAATATTTTACTACTTGACTCCAACATTCTAGGCATTAATCTACAAATACACTTGTAAATCGATTTCCTTTAATTAATTTTAACTAACACAAACTCAAACCTATACCGATATTTGTATGCGTTAAACAAACAATTATAACTAATAATAATGTTTTATAGATATTGCAGGTGCAAAAGGATTGTTTTATAGGACTTTTTATAAATTCCACTTCATAGCATTTTTAGTTTGATTGCGCTTTCTTGCTATTTTAAAAAAAATTGTATAATTTGCAATTATATTGAAATTGCTGAATAGCTCTATAAAGACATATTACTACCACAGTACATAAAATACCTACACATGGATTGACGACAACGGGAATAAAATACACGATCTTACGTTGTGAGATATTTGTATCGTAAACTCAATTTTAACTCGATATTACAAATGGTATGACGGGGTATGCACTTTATGTTACAAGTATGGTGTAGTGTGAAGAAGTATGCACTGTGGCGCAAGTATGGTGTGTATTTTTGAGTGACTGAGTGAGTGCACTGTGTCTGAAGAATCATGTAATGTGGTACATGGTGCCAAGCAATAAGCACTGTCGTCTAAGTATATGGCGTGAACCGCTGTATGGTGTAAAGCACAATGGTGTGAAGTACCATGCGGTGTATGGTTGGCGTGGAGGGGTGTGTACCGTATGGTGTACGGTGTGAAATTTTATGTGGTGACCACTTATTGAACCCTTGCAAGTTGCAACATGCACTGCAGTCTGTGTTATTTTTCCGAGTGGCGCCTGCCAAGTGGGGCTTTCAAGTTAAGTGGGGCACGCAGCACACCCCTCAGCTCATGTTGCGCAATACCTGACGATACCCATGTGTGCTGTTGAGTTCTTCAATGGCGCGAACTCGTCTATCTTTTGAGGGTGTTATAATCTAAAAGGATTCAACGTTCTACATTGAATCTTTTTTGGTGATAATACCGAACATGCGAGCACTTTATCTACCTTCACCCAAGTTACATTAAAATGCATCAATCGATTGTGAAGAGGTAAAGGTAACCCTAATTTTTAAGTATAATAAATAAATACTATTTGTTATTGATAATTTGTCAAAAAAACTTTGGCATAGATATAATGAGAAATTCCTGTTGATTAAAAGGCAACATGTTGTTAGAGACGATTCGTTATTCATCGTTAATGCCCGAGTTGAAATACTGGCTCCTATTTGAAGTCTGTCTTCAATGCAATTTGTCTGTTAAAGCTTTAGTTTGCACCTTATTGTCAGTGAACAGAGAAGCGACGGTCTAGGAACTGGATTCCCATCTATTGGCAAGGCGTTGAAAGTAGAAACAATCTGTCATTCTTTAATTAACAGGGCGACAAATCGACGCATGTTGCTCTCTTTAGGCTGACAGCCGTCATACTTTGCGTTCATTGAGATGTAGAACGATCCGTTGAATAAGCATTGTTTAATGATCTTTGAATTCATTGCATACTATTATTTTGCATCTACTCTACTTTAACTTGAACAATGTGTGTATCATTATTAATATCACTTTTATTATTATTTATTATAGACTATTCACTTTATCTGCAAAGAGTTATACTTGTTCACTGTACTAGGCTACGTGAATAAAATATCTATCTATCTATAAATAATTCCGTCCAAGAATGTATTACTATATTAAAAATATAAACTTTTTATCTATAATTATGTTATTTGCTTGCCCAAATGATTACTCTTTAACCAAGCACATATATGTATGCGATAGTCTATTCCCATTATAACATGATTCTTTTGAATAAGTGTCCGGACTTTTAATCGCAACAAAAATAATTGTCAAAGTAACATATGCCTAAATATTAATGAACGTGACAATAAGAAAGTTACATTGAATTTGTCGCTGTACGTTTCTATCAATGCAGTATGAAGTAATTGTGTTTTTTGTGACATTAACCATGCTGTTTACAGTATCTAGCCCTTGAATTTTAGTACAACACTTAAAAAGATCAGTAACTTTATTGAGTCCATTATACCCAATGATAGCATTTGACACTTATTTTTTTTTATTTAATATTGTTACCAAAGTTTATTTGATCATAAGCTCACCGACATAAAACAATTTTTAAATTTGTGTACCACATAATTCTTTATGTTTGCCCCAAACAAATTACACTGAATGACATTTAATTTCATTGTTTGGCAATCATTATGATAATTATTCAAAAATACTCTTGAATACGAACGATTTTGGCACAATTCACCAAATATCTCTAGTACCCCCAGTCACTGGACAGTAAACTTGGTCAAAGTAAACAATGCAACGTGTTGAAAGCTGCTTTATTTGGACAAGAGATGACCTTGGCTGGATTATTCCTTCTCGAAATACTCGTGCACGAATGTTTGTGTATCGAGTGAGCGGTGGCTGTGTTTATGAACGCTTCCATTCCAGCGTATCACCGCTCTCCAGTGTTGACACGACGGCAGGGTTATTCTCGGAATAGAAACACGACTCCATCCTCAACCTTGCGACGCCTTTTAAGATGCTCTCCGACGCTGAAATAGACGCCGCCTACTTACCGCATACCCTCGCTTCCAAACAATATCGAGTGAGTGGATAAGTGGGCACGGAGAACGTGCTTGGCGCATGCGTGGTGAAGAGATATTTTAGAAATATGAAATACTTGGCTGTTCTTGAAACTTAGACTCGTCCAAGGGTTTATTTTAATACTCTATGTCATTGGAGCACTACGTGAACTAGATGGAACAGCTGTTCTAGGAAGCCTTGTGACTTCGAAATCAATTCTAGTTTGGGTCGTCATTTGAAATTTTTTCTTCAAATGTTCTTCATTTGCCCTTTCTATTACTTTTCTGTTAGGCCAAATTAATAATTATATATTAATTCCATAAAGATTTGTATTTAAATTTTCTTCATATAATTCTATTTCATGCGACTCAATGATAATATTATTGCAGGGTGAGGGTGAAATAATCGAATACATTCGCAGATTTGTTGACAATGTTTTATTGCTTATTAAATACAAAAATTTTAGTCAATTGTTTTTAGATAGGTAGGGTAACATCGAAGGGCAAATATATTAAAATATCAACAGTTACACAAAACATCCTCAAAATATCAGTAAGAGGGTCGTTTTCATAGTATATATTGTAAGTACATTTGTGCGTTTTTTATTGAATTTTCATTACATTTCTTATTTTATTTAAATATATATTATATTTTCGTTACATTGGAAATACACTTAACATTATTATGGCGGCCAACAGCGCAGTCCATGGAAACCTATGTGTAATGTTCAGTGGTGATGATCGATTACTTCTTAACCTTGAAGCAAACTTGGATATGTTATTTTCAGGCTGTTTCCAATAATAATTTTTCTATCGTACCGATCAAACTAGAATAATACCATTACTAGAATTATTATATTTTCTATATTCTTGTTATTAAGTGAGTAGTATTCTATTTTGTAGAACAAACGTGCTATTTTTCAAATTTAATTAAAGCTGTGCCAAACAATTACGGTTATGACGTAATATTATATATAATATTATATATTATAATGTTAACTCCAAGAAGCTGCCAAGTTTACCTCTACTCGATTAATCAATTCATTTCTTGCTGAAATATTATTAAATTAGACGGAAGAGTATCCTTAAGATTTCACTTTGTGCTGATGCATTAATATTTGTCCACGCAAACATAATTTTCAACAATACCACACTCGAATTTGAGTTTCTAATCAAATGTTTTTGTCTGTGCTCACTAAATCATCGGAGTTTCACGCCTCCCTTGGTACTCGTCACGAATACAAAGTTCGAGGTGTTCCTCAAGGATCCTACGTCGCCCCACTTTGTTTCCAACAAGATCTGATTCTCTCGCACATTGCATCGGTGTGGACTGTGGCTGGTGTGTTGCTGTCTGTCGTCGCCAAGTGACCTGTAGACTCTGTTTACTTGCCGAGAATGATCTTGCGGGATGAGCCCATGGCCGAGCCGGCCTGTGTCGCGCCCTTGTTCTGGCCGGCCTGGAGGCCGATGATGGTTTGTCCGGCCTTCATCTGCTCCTCGGTGAAGTCCCGCTTGCATTCTTCGCTGGGCTTGGGTCCCAGGTAGGGGCCTTGCCATTCAGGGTGGCGGTATGTCTGCAACAGAGATAACACCACGTTACCTCCATCTCTCGTACTCCTCGCTAAGCATGGAGTATAAAGGTGGGAGCGTTACTATTTCAGGTGGAGGATTGCCTAGATCAATCTTATTCCCACAAAAAGTTTTACCACACTCACAAGATCTAATAATTTTGATGAATTTACCCATCTATAATAATTATCTCTCCTACCCAATTGTTTAGCTGCGTCATACTTATACTACAGTCACCATGCACCTAATTCTTTTCAAATTACACATCATACAATTTAAAATGAATTGAATATAATATGAATGTTTATTTTATATTATTAATTTGGCGAAATAGTGTGAATATCAGAAGAAATTGAGAGACTTGGTAAACAAGCAGCGTTGTATAATGGAAGAAAGATGAGTTGGAGAAGTTGCGTAAGGTCTGGCTACCCGGCAACTACGAACGAGAAAATAGCCCAAGTCACTAGAGCTAATGCTCACACCTCCATGAATATTGATAAAGCCTGAGCCCGTTGAGTTTTAACCGAGTAAAGTTGTTCTGTGTTGTTATTTTAATTTTTAACATGAATGTTAATGTATTTGAAAATATGAGAAAATGCCAGAAAGTGACTTGTTCAATGATTTAACCCAAAATGGAACCCATAATATACCCACATTGAGATTTCTTTAATTGTCGCCATATTTAAATGTACATGTATAATTCATTTGTACACCAATATAGTACGTCAGTCATCAGTATAGTGACGACAACTTTATTTAAACATTAACTCTAATCCAAACTGGCTATATACAAGAGTAAAATTCCAATTGATTTGCAACTTTCAAGTCATTAGAATGTCAAACACGAGAATAACGAAATCTATATTTTTTTAAATTGGCGTAGTTTACAGATTTGTTTATATTTTTTACTAATATTAGCGTAATATTCTGAAAGGTTCTCATCACACAATAAATTCATTTTAAAGCGAATATCTCAACCCACACGTGTTCATACGAGAATAGACTGAAGGAGACTTTATCGTTTACAGTTTATTTGTCTAGTTTATTTAGAGCGTGTGTCTGGTGGTGTTAATGTGTGTTTAAACAACACGACATGGAACCGAAGGCTACGGTCAACTGAATGGCCACCTACCACGCATATCCGCTGAATATCGGCATATAAGTAAATATAGATCGGCGCTTTGAAGTACGGGGTCTAACCAGAGAAGATAGGACTTCATCGTCTAAATGTCCCGCGGCCGCTGCTAAATATTCATTTTCGCGTGATGTTTATACATATTTGCCCCGTAACTTACTAGTAGTTAGGTTTGTAAAAGAAAGCAAACCCTTTAACATTTTCTATTTCTACCATGCTACTAAAGTTTAATAAATATACATGTTTTACTTTGGTTATCATCTAGAATGAAACATAATATAAAAAGGTTCTAAGTTATAGGAATATACAAAACATAAAATAAAAACGGTGCATTTCTTACATTTAAATCTAAAATTCTCTTCCTTTGCTCTGAGCTCACGATTTCAAAATTGACTATAGTATTGTTAATAATCGAACGATACAATTTTGTAGATATGTTTGCGTACACTGTAATTTGAGGTCTAATTTAGTGTGTAACCTAGCTTTTTTATCTCTTTAATTTTGTAATAGATTTAATGAGAGAGTTATGGTATTTGCAAAGTTTAATATATTTCCATCTTTGTGAATGGTAAGTGAATGCAAAGGCTGTATCCGCATGTCGTACCTGTCTGCCGAGAGCGAAGATGGTTGATGTGACTTGGGAGATGTCCTTCTTTCTCCCACAGGTCTACTGTCTGGAACACGTCCACATCGGCAACACCGTAGGACTTCAGCGCCTTCTGGAACCTGCGGGAAGGAAACGACACACGTCAATATAGTCAACAGACCACTAACATATTATTTACTAGGGAGGTCATTCCAATCACTGTCATAATGCGGAGTATAGTATCTGATGATTAAATGCGTTTGATGCCCTCTATAGACAATTTATGATTTATATTTGCGTTGTATTAAATAATACATACAATTTTTACGATAATACATTTTAAAATGTTTGATGTTTAAATTAATTCCACTTCATCAATGAGAAACGTAATTCTAGATGTTTGGAAAAACGTTTTCTTTTCTTTAATGCAAAGTCAAGAATCAATAATATATAAAAAAGTTAAAACATATATTATATTATTTCTCCTTAGCATGAATTATTCATAATTGCTTATGTTTAAGTTATCCTAGAATGTGTAAAGATTATGTAGCTAATGTATATTAAATTTGTATAAATCGATATTTTGTATATCTGCGTTGTAAAATAATAAGTAAGTAGCGTTGTAAAAAAATAAGTACGTAATTTGGTGGAGGTGCCGGGTTCAATACATTTTTAAGATTTTGGATGATTTTAATATTTATAGTGACAAACCTACCTAGAATGTGTATAGAAGTCGATATTCTATATTAACCAAGATTTTGGAAATGTTTAATAATCCACCCTGACTGACTAAAATTCAAGCACAAATGATTAAATGAGTATATTTACTTGCAAAGCTAAACAAGGTAGAAATTCCGTAGTTTGGATTCCTTGGATGTTTACAAATATTGAAGTCGGTACTATAATGCGAAGATTAAATTAAAGAGATAGTTCTATCAATTTTAGCCATGCTGACAATACTATGCTATACACAGAACAGCGTGGAGGAGACTGGAATGTGGTGGAAGAAAAGGAGTGGTGGCAGGACAGAAGAAGATGAAGAGGCCTGTCTTCAATGCCGACCCAACGCAGAGTTGGACGTGGCAACAGATAATGATGATGACATTAAAACTTATTAATCTTAATCTAGATTTGTCCAGATTTTGTAACTGCCAAATATCACGAATTACGATCGTAATGGTACAGGAAAGTACTGGGTGTTGAATTAAAGGACCGTATCCATATCTATAAACAATCTATAGTCAGAGATTCTTTCATGTAACACCTCTTGAAATCTTGTTCTGGCGGTAAATGAAACTCAACCTTACGTTGGACCAAGTCCAGAAATTCTTTAACTTTTTTTCCCGTTTTCCTGTGATAAAGTAGGACATGACATTTTTCAACGATGTGGAAATCCGAGAACTTACAACGTGCTAAGAGATCCCGTGCCAAAATTTCAGCGTCTGAGAAAAAATGTCTTTTAAAGTTATAACGAAAATATAGCTAACTTACGTATGCCAACCTAACAAGTTCGCAGCAGACGGCATCGCTACTTCTATATCTTGAAATTGTAATTATAGTTTCAAGTCTGTTGGCGTGATTTGTAGCAAAGTGTGTGTTGAGTAAGTAAATGTACTGTTATTATGAACAGAGCCAAGAACTGACAAAGATATGTTTACATTTTTACGTAACGTTTTAAAAGTGTTCTTACAAAGCGCTTGCTTCTAATGCTCTACCCAATTAATATGTTATGTCATTCATTCGGTAACAATAACTTTGTATTGTCTTTTTTCTGAACTCAATCCAGAAAAAAACGTCTCAGCTGGGTATCGAACCCCGGTCTCTCAATTGCCGGTCGGGCGCTTTGACCCCTAAGCTACCGAGACGGTTAACTTATTACCATCTGGATTGTTGGTGCATTGTAGATCTGAACATGCAGATTGTATTGGAGATTGTATGCTAGCTTTTTGATTATAATGATTTCTTTATTCTTTCAATCTAAAACATAAATACATTATTGCATATGTGCCAGGAGCTTTTAGCTGTAAAACTTATGTAGAAAACTGGGCTTACAATATGTAAGTTTTATTCAATAAACATGAAATTCGGTTCACATTTCGGCATATAAAAAGACAGTTGGGCAGATGAAAATGCAGACTCGAAAGTGAATAAGATATTTACAAAACTACAATTTTATCTATCTGTATTTATAACATGAAATATTTTAATTTGACAGTGTAATTGCTCAGTGCGATGTGTAGAATAATCATTTGTACAGTTTTCTGTTGTTTCTGAAAGGTTAACCTTAATTTATATCAGTCAATGTTCTTTTGTCAGTACACGAGTTAAACTTCGCTATTTGTGTTGTATGCATTACAACATTCCCATCTTGTACCTGAATGTTATTTATGAAATTATAATCAATAAAAACGTATCTGAAAACATGTTTATCTGACTGACATTGTTCATAATGAGTCTTGTTTTTCAATAACAAAATCACACGAACTGGAAAGTTGGTTGCTACTTGTTATGAACGTGTATATATTTTTATTTTTCCAATACAATTATTGTGAATTGCAGCTTGATGTTTCGTTTTAACAATACACTTAACGAGATAAGAAGTTTGAGTTTGCTGTGTAAATACAAAAATTATTTAGCCTAGGGCTATTCTTAATAAAAAATTTAGAGTAATATTGCAGTCTCATTAGAATTCTATGTATGTTGCGATGCATGTCACTCGTTTTAAGTTAAATCATTCAAATTATACAATATTTTAAAATAACCTAAGGCTATGCTAGAGTTTGGTTACACTAATTTTAGGAATATCTTTACAGAAGAAGTATCTGTATTCTATGGACTAATAAATTATGACTTTTAGTCAGAATGTTTTTTACTATATTGTTTTACGAAGTTTCAATAAACAAACTTGTGTACATTCATATGGAACCTGATTTATATACTTGCCTTTAATTGTATATGAGAACGTACCTGGTATATATGTTTTTACTTCATGATCATTAATTAACACCAGCAGCTTGCATGGCCATGTATTAATGATATGTTTGTCTCTACATCCCCAGCAGTGCATAACAAGATACGGATCGCAGGGTTGCCAGTGCGTGGGCCACGAGCCAAGTGGGTGTGCACAAACCAACAGGTGCTTACGATTTGGCAACAGTCTGCATTCTACTCTCAAACAAAGCCACTGTCAATCGAGTCAGGCCTCAGAAGATACGACATCGCTAAAAAATCTACGCAAACATCTAAGAAATTTCACGCACTGGGATTTCTCCTAAACGATCCATTCATGAAATGCCTTCCGATCTGTTCCATTCAGTTGTCTTCATTAATCTTTGTTTTACTAGAATGGCGACGTCTTTTTACGCGAGCTTGTTGCTAATGTTAAGCGACAACCGCTACACTTACTACAGCCAACTCTCTTAAACACAATAATAAACTATAAGGGCAACGTGCTTACGTGTCACTTTATTTAACACGGAGACTCTCAATACTTTATTTGCTTCGGCTGAAACAAACTATGTTTTTATCTTTATTTTCAACATTACCGATTATATTAATGATATTATTATGAAACTTTTAGAGCAAGTGAGGTTAATAATGTAATGAATAATGTAATTAGTGATGTACACATCACTTGTAAATAAAGAAAAAAAATGTATAGAATTAAACAATATTTCGACGACTATTAAAAATGAATGTGTTATGTTAACATACAAGCATCCACAAAATATATTGAAGGTAGCTCGACAATGTACAATGTGTGTGTAGTAACTATTATATCCATCTGTCTGTCTGTGTATGTCACATCTTACGATAAAACCCGAACATGACCTCCGATTGATAAGTGTTTTCGGTAAACATCGGAGGAAAATATCTTAACCCGGCACCTCCACCAAAATAGATTTTAAAAATGTATTCTTATCTGTGTATTCTTTAACAATCTGTAGATTAAGTAGCTTCGCGCGTTTCACATTTTTGTTTGTTTCTACCATGTAGATTGCTGTTGTAGTAATACTTTAATTTTTTCGTGGGGATCTGCCCAGGGTGAAATGCATGCCTCTTTTCAAGTGTCTAACTAGGTATATTGAAGTTAATACAATTGTGAAGGGATGTCCGAGGGCTGTTAAAGAGGACTCAATTCCTTGCATTCGCATTAACTACTCAGGAAAATCTAGGAAACACCGTCAGTCAGGATTGCCGGTCTCGACGGGATTCGAACCCGGGACCCTGGGTGATTGTTGAAGTATACTCACAGATTGATGTTCTCCATCATCTTGAACTGTCCGCCGGATGTGTTGATCTTAGCGACGGATCCGGGGGAGATCTTGTTCATGAGCTCGCAGAGGACGGTGCCGTCCTTGAGGACCTCGTCGTAGTCCTCACCGGGGGGGAACTTCTTGCCCACGACCTGCTCGATCCAGCTTTGGGCCTCCTGCTCTTGGTTGGCATCGCGCTTGCCGGCAAGCTGTGGGGGATACAAGGACGTCAGCCGTGGAATACTGAATACTAAAGACATTCGAACATTAGAAGGTTTGATTGGATATTGCTTAACGTCTCATATTTATGCACTTTGGCTATTCGAGACGATGAGTGGTGATAGATGAGGATGAAGTATGAACAGAAGGGAGGAGGGGAAACCCGGTACCGGCACGTAGCCTACTCCTTTCAAAAAGTACCAAGGGGACCAACGGCTTAACGTCCCATCCGAAAGGACGGTGTAACTTTGACAGTCATATAGGTTCCTCCACTAACCCGGACTGCCGAGCAGACGTCGAGGAGAACGAAGCCGTTACACTAACTCTCGAACCCTCCATCTGCTCTAACCAGCGGTATACGTGAGTTACAGGGCAAAACGCTCACCCACTCTACCCATGACCACGCCCGATTCTGCTTAACTTCGGTGTTCGAGTGGGAACCGGTTAAACGAGCTCGGCTAAGCAGCTGGCTTTGAATAATAGAAGATATTCAATCCGACAGCACATGTGTGCGTTTGACATGTAATGTTCCAAATTATTTAGCTTTAGCTTTAGATTTTTATTTCAAAGTTTGAACTTTAAAATAAAAATTTATACTTTATTCTGTTATCATTATATTATTTTTTCTGTTGATTTAAAAGTAATTCTATTCTTAAACACTTTGAGGTCAAGCCCTAATCAAGAGTAAACATTCAACATTAGTAGGTCCAACACAAGGCCACCATCAAGATATACAATATTTTTCTTTAATTTTAATTTAATCGGTTTCTTAATTGTGTTTGTATAGTTATGTGTAAGCGTTGGTGTGGCCTATACATAGATTGATAGTTCATTTTAGACGTTTTAAAACAAAACTGTTCAGTTATATTTTGTGTGAAAACAAAGAATAGTAAAGTTTAAAGTGAGAGTTGTGTAAACTGGTCATTTAAGATAAACCTATTTAATTAAATTCGGACAATCAAAATAAAACTAGTCCGACTCTCTAAACCCGTGTTATCCAACTGTCAAAAGTGGCCATTTTGTTTTACGGATTGGCTCCATAAGGTAAGGTTATCAAGTTTGGTACGACTTTCTAGTTTCTACCGAACGATTTAGATCCATTTTATTTTTCGACAGATAATTGTGAAAACAAACATAAGATCGATTTTAGATTTAATGTAACGAAATCAAATCAAAATTAAAATGCCCGAAGCATTTACAATAAGAATGAGTTATTGTTATAATCAAATTATACACTCCAGGATTCTATTGATTTATTTATTAATGTGTATTTTCTTCAAAACACAAAAGCTGACTTACGTCAAAGTAATAGAAATGAAAGTAATAAACGATGTATGCAAACACATTACCCAAATCAGGTCTCATTGTTCATGCTGGCGTCCACTATATTTAAAAGGTTTCGGGCTCGATTCCCACCAGTTAAAATCTTATTTGATATGTTTTCAAATAATTAAGTCTTCGTTTATGATATCAGATTAGTAGTTTCCAATTAGTTATAATTTGAGAGAAATGGTTAAATTCTATTCAAACTAAAACATTCGATTGACGAAACAAATTACAGCGTTGTTTGTTAAATTTTATGAACATAAACTTAGAATATTACTCAAGTGAATATTATTAGAACAAATTGTTATCTGGGGCATTTCACAATCATTGTCAATAGTGTGCTCAGTGTGTTTCAACAGTTGGCACGTTTGAAATGTTTTAATTAAAGTTATACTTATTTCAATGATGCACTGAGCTTGAACTAACATCCCTAATCTTTGATGCTATCAGCACAGTAAGTGAATAAAGACTACTCTACTCTACTCTACTCTACTCTAAAGAGATCTGAAATAACACGTATCTTAACATGATCACCAGAAAAAATAAAACATTTGACTTGTCAATTTATTTTGGATAACAAGGTAAAAAACATCACAGAACTTTATATTTTAACTGTGACTGACGTACGTTTGCGATTGCGATTGCGTCGGGGCCTACATGGTTGGCTTAGTCGCTTTGATTTACTGTCCCCCACTGAAAATCAGTTATATAACTGAGTGGGTAGACTCTAAATACAATTTATTTATTTATTTACCAACAAAATTCAAATTGTTTTATTCTTATTAAATTGTATTGTTCGAATTGTATAAAACTAACATGTTACTTCATTGAAATCACCGTCTTAGTAGAAAGCTCGCTGGTTTTTATTTTGTCAATTTTATACGAATTTAGATATACATCACTTTGAATTAATACAAAAATGAAAGAAATGAAATAAAGATAGATTTTATCAACGGTTATATTTACAAAATCTTAAAATAAAAATCTCCCAGATTGAGGTTGAGAAACGTATATGACAGGTGCTTTCCCACTCACCTTGGCTCGGACCGCTCGTTCCAAAGACATGCTGTGTTGGAGAGGCTGCTACTTCTGCTGATGTGGTCGACTTCGGACACTCTTGGCGCACTGGTGGCCTAAACAGACGCTCTCGACGCTTAAATGGGCGCCCTCGCTCCAAGAATAGCGATGATTCTAACCCCACCCCCCGTCGAGTGACGTAGCAGATAGCGTTGGGTTGGGCCCACTATTACCGGAGGTGTTATTAGTAATTGTGTTAAATGCGACAAGTGAAATCGTTTGGTGACTGTCACTAAAAATACGTCATATTCTTGAAACTTGCAACAGTGAAATTTATTTTTATGAACCATATACAATACGCCGGTGTATTGGTTGCAACCAATGCAGAGAACCAGCCTAGCGCATCTCTAAACGTTCAAGAGGGCGATGGTGACAAGAAGTATGAATTAAAATTTATGAATTACGTCGTTTTAATTTGAGGTTATAAATGACTTCGTTATTTTATTTGAATTTTGTAAAAATAATAAATAAAAAGCTTACGTGTGTAATTATTTTCTGAGAGTCTCTTAATTTATTTTTTGTACTTAGTAAATATATTTCAACATCTGTATGTATGATTTAAAATATATAATAATTTTTATAGTTGTCAAATAGATCATTTACAACAAAGATGCAAAATCATGCAATTCCCCAAATAAAATATATACGTGTTTAGTAGAACAGTTTCCCACGAATAACTTGCGACTCTTATGGTGATAATTAGAGTAAACTGTGAGGAGAGTTCATAAGAATGTCTCTAGGGACTATTTCATAATTTGAATTTTAACTTGGAAAATGTTTGAACAAAGTCAGGCAGAATTGCCGGATGGAGTTCTCACATTCAATGTTGGCCACCTACAGCCATGTTAAAATGAAAAAAAATTGTGGATGAAAAAAGCTCCAAAACAAGCGGTTAGCTCTATAAATTGTACGGTATAATCATGTTATTTACGTAAAAATGGTGAAATTTTTTCCATTATTATTTATTAAGTTTATTTATTGTGATAATTCAATAAAATTAATAAAATAACGTTTAAGAAGAACGTCTGAAATCACGCACAAGGCTACCCCATGACCCTGAACAATTATTGTTGGTTAATATTGCAAGCCAATTGGTGGTTTTTTCGACAATGTCCCCGATGATCAAAACACTTATAAAACAAGGAAAAATACGTTGAAACCATTAATAATTATAATGATAAATTTCCATTACCTATTTAAGTTATAGCCTAGTTTATTGGTTCTAATGTTTACATGCAACTTAGATTAACTTTTCCCTGAATACATTTTGCAAGTTATGAACAAACTACCATCAATACAATCACAATATTACTACAAGGATTTGCTATTTTCGTGTTATGATCAATGCTGTGAATTCTTGCTGCAGTGGGTGTAACCATGATACTTTATTTTATAGTTACATTCTCTGTTGCAACTGGCGGCCATATTGCTCTGATGACATGACTTATAATGTTATATGTGCGTGTACGATCTAAAAACCGCACACTGCATATTAAAACACTTGCATATTGATGCATATTGATTATGTTTAATTAACGAGTAAGTTTTTCAGGGCGCTAATGTACAGAACAACAATATCAATAAGTGCAGGAGCCTCTAGAGTTAACTCTTCGTAGCCGATGTAGGGCGGCTTAGCAAATGCAAGCTACTTAAGCGTATGCTGACTGGTCCTAGTCGCAGGTGAATTGATGAAATCTCCACTGCCGCTGAGGAGCTCGACTATTTAGTTCAGTTAAGATATAAAAAAATAAATAATAAAATCGTATTTAGAGCACCCACTCAGTCACAGAATTGATTTTCAGTGGGGGAAATTAAGTTTAAAGCAGACCAAACCAACCCTGTAGGCGCCGACATCATCGACGAACGATTAATGACCAACTTAAGACAGGCGTATTTAAGTAGGAAACGCCAATCAATGAAGCTGGACACGATTCCACGCGCAGACAGTGCCAGAATCAACAAAACTAATTCGGAACTACCTTAGAATTTATTTTGTGCCTCGTTGCTAGGGTGGCTCCAAAGTCACCGTTTACACATTCCTTAGATAGGAACTGATGGACTTAAATCCACATCAGAAATCACAAAACATCTGCCTTGAGCGGGATTAAGCGGTATTAGTCTGATATCAGCCTCTATTGGCGAACATGTACCGCCGGCGTCAGAAGTAAATCAATGGCTGAGTATTGTAGATACAACGATACCCCTTGATTTACTTCTGACGCCGAGTGTACAGCGTTGGCGCGAGACTCTGATTCTGGAGGTCCCGATTCGAATCCTCCACCGGCAATCCAGTCTGGAAGTTTTTCAGAGTTTTTTTCAGTTATTTAGTAGAATGCAAGGGATTCTCAGTCCTCTTAAACGTCAGAGACTTTCCCTCCACAAGTGTCCAAATTCCAAAATGCCTATATACCTGAAAGGGGCATACTGCATCCTGGGTAGCTTCACCACGAGATTAAAAAACTAAAAAAACACATGTACAGGATAGGAACGGTTGTGCTTTAGGAATGGAGCGAAGCCTAATATTATTATACAACATTCGTTCTTAAAATAAAATTTTTAGTGGTGGAGGTGCCGGGTAAATAGAAATGGGTCTTTTCGGTGGAGCAAGCCCCGCCCATCGGGCTCTCTTTAGATCACAAAAACAATTGGTATCATCCTTGTTGAAGGGCAATCCCAATTAAAAACTGCATGTTAATTGGAGGTCAATGTTGGGAGAACTATTTCAAAATAATTACTAGGAAAACGCTAAAGTCCCGTCGCGTTGTTGAGCGAGCACCGGTACGTGCAACAACGACCCGAGTACGACATTCCCATAATGTTACATACCAATAAGTCTTTAAGGTCTTGACCGATTTAGCTGAAAATTTGTAATATAGGAGATAATGTTGTACTTATTGACCCTGCAAAATTTCATAACGATCGAAACATTTTTATTTTTTTATTTTTTTATTTTATTTTTTATTTTTTATAACCAACGATCGGATTTTGTTCAAAAACTATACAGCAACCCGCATAGGTGGTATGTACATGTGTGCAAAATTTCAGGTCGATCAGAGAAACGGTGCGACCTGTACCGAAGCAGTAACAGAAAAAAAACAGACATTCGAGCCATAAGAGTCAAGTGGAGACGCTCGCTACGCTCGCTCAACAAGAAATTCGCTTGATCCACAATCACTGTGTATAGGTCACGGGCTTTTTTTTTTTTTTTGGGATGTAAAAATGCAGACCTATGTTGTGAAGTCATGGTTGATGTTGATATGTAAGTTTCTTCTTATTTGATAAATGTCGCTGTTTCTTGTAATCTCTCTAATACTACGCAAGCTGACACTTGGCATTTTTCTTCATGTCAGTTGCGTCATTTAGCAGCTTACGAAGAGATTTGTATCGTTCATTTCGTTTCATTTCTACTCATTTCCTACACCAAACGGTTTATGACTTTATTTTGCACTTAACCTTTAAGATTATTTAATAAATAAGTCATTTTTGTTTCGTAATTAATCTATATGTATAGCCAGCCGTTCGTAAATATCGGCCTTTGCGTAGGATGACCTTGGCAAGATTGATTTACGTGATAAACTTATAATTATACTAAAAGTGGTCGAATTTCAGTTTTGTTGTGGGTAAATGTCTTGTAGCTGTGTTAGTATGTCTTCATTCAATCAAGTGAGAAATACAGGTTAATATGAAATATCGAAAAGATAGGCTTATATTTTACCTTTATTCACTCTTCTTTGGGTTTTTGTACAAGTTGTTGGATGAGCGAAGCGAAGATTCCATTCTACTACACTGGAGAAAAAAATCCGGAATGTTTTTTTTTTTTTTTTTTTTTTCTTTTTTCTTTTTTTTTTGTATTTTTGTCTGTTTGTCCGCACGATTCCGGCTAAACCGAGACTCCGATTGAGATGAAATTTTATGGAGGCCTTCGAAATCTCTGAACTTAGAACTGCCACGTTTTTGAGCGCAATCGGAAAATTATTTCTCAAGAAAATCGCAATTTTACGATTTTTTTCGATTTTTTAAAAATTTCTTTGACTTATAACACCTACATGCTTTATCCGATTTTAATGATTTTTGCACAGAACCTTTATTTTATGAATATAGATATTCTTGTGAAATTTGAGCGCAATTGAAAAAATATTTATCATAAAAATCGAAATTTTACGGGTTTTTTCTTTTTTTAAACAATTCTTTGACTTATAACACCTTCATGCTTTATCCGATTGTAATGATTTTTTCGCAGAACCTTAATTTTATGAATTTATATATTAGTGTTAAATTTGAGCGCAATCGAGAAATTATTTCTTTAAAAAATCGCAATTTTACGATTTTTTTTAACAATTACGATTAATAAATTAAAAATTTTAAGTTAATTTTTAATTTAATTTAATTTAATTTAATCAAATTTAAAAAAATTCAACTAAGTAATGATTTTTCCACAGAACAACAGAAAATTCACATAACACATGGCAGCTCAATGCACCAATTACGCTCATCCAACAACGCGGCGGGACTTAAGCGTTTTCCTAGTATTTATTATTCCGCATTTTTTTTGTTAGAGAACATTATTTTATATATATTAAACATTGTATGTCATTTATGTATACGTTGTATATGTTCTTTGGTTTGTTAAAATAAAATTTACATTAAGTACCCATTCATATGGCCGTAATGAGTTAAGTGACATGCATAAATTTTACACTTTTCAACTCTTTTATGTGAGACTAGTTGGATGAGATTGTTCAAGGTCTATTTGAGAGGACTCTTCGCATTGATGACTGGAGGAATCCTCAGCAAGAACTTTCCGTCAGGATTGGCTTTAGCGGGTATCGGCTCGTCGACGTAGCAAACCAGTATCGTGCGCTTCGCACTCGGCCATACATAGCGCAGACTGTATTGTAAACGTATTGAACATTTTATTGTTATTCCGTGTCTTCCACTCAATCATGGCTGAACAAGCCATACCAATTATATTTGAATAATTTTATTTATAAATAATAAATGTGGACAAAATCAGCAAATAAAGTCAGTAAAAATTAAATAAACGATAAATATAAAATTGACAAATAATAAAATAATAAATGTAGATAAAATTAGCAAGTAGGGTCAGTTTGAAAACACGTTCATTAACCATGTCAGTTATTTGTTTCGCTTAATCTAGAGTTCGGATTTTGAAACTACGTATTGGTATAACGAGACTCTATATATTTCATCACATTATCGTTCTCTGGAAAATACATTCCCACTTCTTAAATTTCACATAAATCACAACGCTATTCTCAAATTCAGAACAGAAAACAATGCAGCATTTGCCAACAGCTATAACACACTCATACAATGCATTTTCATCCCACGAGATTTAAGTTATTTCTGGCCACATTGGATTCAAGATTGTGCAAGTAAATGTAAGGATTTGGGCCAATGGCTCGGCGGTTCCAACATCCAAGTGGTGAACAAAGCCCGATGTGGCGCGCGACAGCACTGTCATGGCGACGCCAGATGATGCAGATATTAAAATAGATAACTACTCGGAGTTGCCGTCCGTCCTACGTGAAGTCCTCTATCACGATCGCCTAGTGATCGCCCACTTAGTCACGTGGTCACTTCTTTCCCGCCCTTCTGGGATTGTGTGGGCATCAAACAATCTAGATTTTTCGGGAATTATTCATTGCAATCTAAAACTAAATCAAGCGCTTAATTGTTTTGTTATTCTAGGTAAATTAAAATGTCTCGCCTACACTATACTATAGTCAGTTATGCTTGCTTACTAACAGACTTGATAACAAGGCATTTTATTAAATTTTCCCTGTGTATTTTAACTTATTTTTGTACTCCTATCTTAACTTTAACATTTGTAATTTTTGTACTCCTATCTTAACTTTTACATCTGTAATTTTGTCATTTGCCCAATTTTATTTGTCATAATGATTATAGTTTGCTGTGATATATTTTTCATTTCTTTACTTTCGAAATTTTTAGTTTTATCCCATTTACTTGAATAATCTAGTTTAGACATTTTCGATTCGCCTTTTTTATTTCTGGAAATATGAGCTATGTAACACATAATTAGGCCTATTATATTTCGTGTCAATGTGATGAGAAATAAATAATAAAATATTCCAGTTCACTTTACGCAAAAAACATATTACATTTTAATTACAAAGTTAGACAGTGACGACTGTATGCCAAATTTGTATTTTAAATCGTAGTAAAAATCTAAAATCTCTCTACCAAATTTGTACTGTTAAACGAGCAGAAAAGTGCAAGGTGAATTAAAAGAAGGGTTATTTTCACATTGCATCTATTCTTTCTGTGTACTAAACAATGCATGCATTTTTACCTTGGGGTTGACACACCACTAATTCAAAAAAAAAAAAAACAGTGACCTCATTGAGATCTGAAAGCAAAGTTTTTTCCTCGTGACATAATTATCTTAAATCCATCTTTGGGAGTTTATGAGTTATACTTCGTAAAGTTGATAAATGGATGAAAGTTTTGGCCATGTTAAACAAGTTGATATGTATTCCCAGCTGCAAAATGTGTCCTAAGGTTACTAGTTGAGCAACCAGGGTCAAGACTGAACGAACAACCTCGAAACTGGAGTACAGGGTATACATAAACTCTTTGAATTATAGCTTAGATATTTATTCTCGCCGCGGAGTTAAACCCTCAAGGCTATAAAGTATAAACGTGATGGAGTACACACGCATTCCATAAGCACTTTGGAAGGTTTCGTGTAAACATCTAGAACAGCGAGGAAGCGATGCTCGTTCTGCTAGTCAAGCACTCAAGCTTCTACGCTGTTCCAGACGATTCCAGTATTTTCGCTATTAAACGTTTGATTTATTTCGTGAATTATTCCGAACTAATTGGTTTAATTTTGCTTCATGTGAGTGATGTTTCTCCTTGACATAAGTTTGCAACATTTCAAAACTATGTGTTTCAAAGATGTGTAACAAAATAAAACGTTGGTGAAACTTTCTTTAATGCATGGGCGTAGCGCGCACCGCAGCCAAGCCGCAGTGCACTTGTACACTCTGGTTCTTATTTTTGGGGGAGTTTTCGAGGTGTGACCTTATCTTTATGAAATGTGAAATGCATTTTAAAACTGTCATAACCGGGAGGGGGGGGGGGGGAGATAGATGTCTTAAAGGCTTACCAAGTTTGGTTGGGGGACATACATTCCTTCTGGGTGACAAATTGGGCTACTTTAAGGAACAGCCTCCGTACGTTAAGGACGGAGGCTGTTCCTCTTCCTCCTACTATACTAGTGGATAATTCGTCAATTTTAATTATCTGCCGATTCTGATCAAATGAGTGGGTGTAAAAAGTTCTGATTTTACAAAGATATTAATGGAATACAAATCGAAAGAAACACGAAGGCATCGAAATAAGGTTTTGTTTATGTCTATTATCAACCAAATTTAAATAAAACTTTAAAAATTTGGACAACAATCATCTACGAAAATCAAGTGCTGTGAACATTCGGTATTATGCATTCTTGTATTGTATTAGTAATAAGCTTACAGATACATATTATCATTGTATTTTAAATATAAATGCAGCAATGGAATTTGAAAAGTCATCAAAAATTGAAAAAAAATACAAGTCTTACACAAACAAGCGTTGAGATCCGAAAGAAGGGCCCAGCTTACGACGTTTCTACATTCGTGTACTAAAAACGTAAAGTCTTTTCATTCCGTGACTTTATTCTTGAAAGATTGTAAAAATTGAATTTCACGAACCGTCGGATTTATAAACAATATATTATAATATATTGTTTATAAATCCGACAGTTAGGAAAACGCCCAGTTAAGAAAGTCCCACCGCGTTGTTGGATGAGCGTAATTGGTGCATTGAGCTGCCATTGTGTTATGCGGATTTTTTGTTGTTCTGTGAAAAAATCATTACTAGGTTGAAGATTTTTTTAAATTAAATTTAATTAAATAAAAAATTAACTTAAATTTTTTTTTTTTTTAATTAATTGTAATTTTAAAAAAGGAAAAAATCGTAACATTGAAATTTTCATAAGAAATAATTATTCGATTGCGCACAAATTTTACACGAATATATTAATTCATAAAATTAAGGTTCTGGGAAAAAACATTACAATAGGATAAAGCATGTAGGTGTTATAAGTCAAAGAATTGTTTTAAACTAGGAAAACGCTCAGTTGGACGCGTTGTTGAGCGAGCACCGGTACGTGCAACATGACCCGAGTACGACATTCCCATAAGGCCCACCACACAGTGTAGGCCTAACTGGATATTGACATTGTACACTATTTACTATTCCAACATCTTTGCATTGTACTAATTCACGTCATGCCTTCTAAAGTGTATCTTTGTATCTTCACTGCCTCCTTCATTTTTTAACATCATTTTTCGAAATATGATTACCAATAAGTCTTTAAAGGGGCTAAAAACCCCAAAAATTATTTTTTACCACGTGATCTATAGCACAATACTACACTTAAATGACCGTTTAAAAAATTATATCTTGTAACTGTGATTTAACACGAATTTTTTTAATTTTTTTGATCCAGAAATTGGCAAAAATTGGTGTTTTGGAAAATTTCCTAAATCGGCTTTAACCTGCTTCTTTTTTGGTCCACATAGACACTAGAGCATAGGACCAATATAAAATGCCCCTTTATAACATCGTGTCTTGAAACTGTGCACAAATATACCCTCAAACACGCAAAAATATGCATTCCAAAATCACACCCCATCTTGGTTATCAGCATATTTTGACCGAACTACTAGCCCAAATTACAAAATAAAATATAGAAAATTTACAGAAAAGGCTGTAGAGTACGTCAATAATGGCCAATATTTTTTTGGATCAAAATCCTCCAAGGTCACGGGGCATAAAGATCGTCCCCATGTTATTTCTTATTGGAGATTTTTGCCGATGGGACCTAGCTCGAAAAATGTCATGTTTGACAATTTTTTGGGAGGTCATGGTGGCCCCAATAACTTTTCTGTTGATTGCTAAATTCATTACTAGTAAGCCTAAATGAAATATATTTTTTGAGTTTTGCGGTTAAATACCCCTTTAAGGTCTTGACCGATTTAGCTGAAAATTTGGAAAATAGGAGAGAATGTTGTACTTATTGACCCTGCAAAATTTCATAACGATCGGTACATATATATATATATATATATTTTTATAACCAACGATCGGATTTTGTTCAAAAACTATACAGCAACCCGCCTAGGTGGTATGTACATGTGTGCAAAATTTCAGGTCGATCAGAGAAACGGTGCGACCTGTACCGAAGCAGTAACAGAAAAAAAGACATTCGAGCCATAAGAGTCAAGTGGAGACGCTCGCTACGCTCGCTAAAAAAAAAGTAAAATTTCGATTTTCATGAGAAATAGTTTTTCGATAGCGCTCAAATTTCACACGAATACCTGAATTCATAAAATTATGGTTCTTTGAAAAAATCATTACAATCGGACAAAGCTTGTAGGTGTTATAATTTGAAGAAATTTTTAAAATCGAAAAAAATCGAAAAATTGCGTTTTTAATGAGAAATAATTTTCCGATTGCGCTAAAAAACGTGGCAGTTCTAAGTTCAGAGATTTCGAAGGTCTCCAGGAAATTTCATCGAAATTGGAGTATTGGTTTAGCCGGAATCGTGTTAACAAACAGACAAAAATACAAACAGAAAGAAAAAAAAAACATTACGGATTTTTTTCTCCCGGTGTAGTTAAATGGTATCTTTGCTTCGCTCGCTACGCTCATCCAGTAATTTATTGCAATTTTATCAGTCATGTTTAGTGGGTTGCAGTCAATTCCCTTTTCTAACAATCTTTAATGCATTTTTATGTGCTATATATAAACTTATAAATAATTAACCAAATACATTTAATTGTGGGTGAGGTTATGGATATGTTCTTGTTGTTTTTCTCTCAAAGTCGCGAAGGAACTTACCGGGAGTCTTGTTTGTTTTACGAACTTGTCGAGATCTGGATAATAGTCTGGATCGGGGAAGAAATCTTCACTGGCCAGGCTCGAATCTGTAATAACCATGCAGACGGTCAGTGTAGAAACTATGAAAGTTAAACGATTAACCATTTGCGATCGAAATCGAGCCTTAATTAGTCGATATCGTGTCGAAAAGTCAATTACAACAATTTTCGATATCGATCGATAATTATATTGATTAATCGACAATTTCAGCGTTATTTCCTATATTTACCAACTAAGACCCAAAAATGTATCTATTTTGACCGTTTTCTAAATATAAATTGTACAAAAATAATATTTCTATCACTTTCTTCGCCCTATGTTAACTAATAACTTAAATAAGCAAACTGCCCTAAGATCCGTGCATTAGTTATGCGTGATTTTAACCCACGATCCCTTGGAATACTGCACTTCAAACCTGCCAATTCTTTTATACCATGATTGTACAACGGTGGACGGCCAATCATGTGATTGTCTTATCACCCAAATATATAGGTACCACGTAGAAAAAGGAAAAGTGAATTTGCAAGTTTGTATACGCCGAGATAATAAAATCATTGATAGCGGTTACGTATACGCATACGGTAAAGACACGCAAATGTAATTAGTTATCTGTGGTCAAGTTGTTGAAATGACTAATAGAGGGAGCTCCTTCTTTACACGCCACCATATCGGCAACCGGCAATCCTAACTGAACTATTTTTTTTTAAGTTTAACTCAATTAGCCCTCGGACTTTCCATTTCTCAAAACCTTGGGTAATACTATGATAGAATTAGACATTATTCTCCCCAACAGGGGCTAGTTATCCCTGGACTAATTCCACGAGGAAATTTTAAAGCAGAGGTTATAAAATACACAATTTATTTATTTAGCTTATATACTATCCGATTCAGTTATAAAAACTGTTTTAGAAAGAAGTACAACAAATAATACTTCAAATACTTCAAAAACAAAAATGCAAATTTTGAAGTCCTGAAATTTCCCGAAATGTCTCAACAATTAAAATATTATGTTCAATTGAAAAATATATATGTTAACACAAGTTTGACATTTTTAGAGTAAAAGTTTAACCCTAGTAAAATACTAATTCACTTACCGGCAATGAAGAGTCCTACCAGGACGACCACTAGAGCTAGGTGTAACACCTTAGAACCCATGTTGTGAGGTTACAAGTCTGTATGTCTCGCCTACAGCCGGTCATAGCCCTTATATACGAACATTAAACAGCCGAATATCGCTATCGAGCGCAATATTGAGGACCAAGACATGAGAAAAGATACGATGTGACTTTCACCAAAGTAATAGCACACCCAATGCGTATATAGAAGCGATATAAAAAATGTAGATAGTAAATAAGTGTACACTTAAAAAACTGTGCGATACAACCATACAATATTGATAGTTTTGAAGTTCGAACTGACCTAAAAACTTCATAAATATTTTATTGTTTATCAATTTTAAAGGTCCTTACTAGAAAAAAGCTTAAGTCCCGCCGCGTTGTTGGATGAGCGTAATTGGTGCATTGAGCTGCCATGTGTAATGCGGATTATCTGTTGTTCTGTGAAAAAATTATTACTAAGTTGAAGATTTTTAAAAAATTAAATTAAATTAAATTAAAAATAAACCTAATTTTTTAAAATTTTTTAATTAGTCATACTAATTTAAAAGAAAGAAAAAATCGAAAAATCGCGATTTTTATAAGAAATAATTATTTGATTGCGCTCAAATTTCACAAGAATATATAAATTCATTAAATTAAGGTTCTGTGAAAAAATTATTACAATAGGATAAAGCATGTAGGTGTTATAAGTCAAAGAATTGTTTTTAAAAAGAAAAAAAACACTAAATTTCTATTTTCATGAAAAATAATTTTTCGGTTGCGCTCAAATTTCACACGGATATCTTAATTCATAAAATTAAGGTTCTGTGAAAAAACCATTAAAATCGGATAAAGCATGTAGGTGTTGTAAGTAAAATACATTTTCAAAAAATCGAAAAAAAAACGTGAAATTGCAATTTTCATGAGAAATAATTTTTTGATTGCGCTCAAAAACGTGGCAGTTCTAAGTTCAGGGATTTCGAAGGCCTTCATAAAATTTCATCGCAAATGGAGTATCGGTTTAGCCGGAATCGTGTTAACAAACAGACAAAAATACAAAGAAAAAAGAAAAAAAAAGAAAAAAAGAAAAAAGAAAAAAAACATTCCGGATTTTTTTCTCCAGTGTAGTAGAATGGAATCTTCACTTCGCTCACTACGATCATCCAAATAGTTAAAAATTCATTTTAACCTCGATTCACAAGGATGCAGTCACGGAGCGAAGTGATTTTTTGTATTTGTGGTGCGAAAATGTAGAATGGCACATTCTGTTAGATTTTAATGATTTTGAATAAGTCAGGATTAGCTGTATTTTGTAACTTTTTATATGCATCGTACATTTAAAGATCTTGCAAATCTGTTTTAAATAATAATCTTGATTTTACGAATTTTTTATCAGTAAAATTATTATTTTAATTCTTTGTTGGTAGTAAACGTTATAAATTTCGAAATATTCGCATGTTTAATAGGAATCTTAATAAAACTAGTGAATAGTTTTGGTGGTTTGACTCAGGATTTCCCAAGTTCCTTTTATGAAAAATCATGGCAAAATTCCTTCAGTGCTTACTTGCAAAACTGAAAATACCTCCTGACTAAGTTCAAAGTTATTCCACTCATCAATATTCGCTCCCGCATTTTATTCACACTACACGGTATCAATTAGAATGTTGTTGATGGAGTTATATTTAGGCCGTGACGTCTTGCGACACGTGGGCGGACAGGCTCCCTCACGACGAGTGGGCGTCGCGACGCGTCATCGAGGACACCGTTGCCAATTGTGACATTCTTTGCGGAACAGACGATACAAACAAGGCGACATTTATTTATAGACGTTATTATGCATTATTCTGTGTGACGAGAAGAACTACGGACAATTAAGGATATGAACTCGGATTAAGGATATATCGCATTACTAGGAAAATGCTTAAGTCCCGCCGCGTTGTTGGATGAGCGTAATTGGTGCATTGAGCTGCATTGAGTTACGCGGATTCTCTGTTGTTCTGTGAAAAAATCATTACTTATTCGAAGATTTTTTTTAAATTAAATTAAATTAAATTAAAAATTAACTTAATTTTTTTAATAAATCGTAATTTTTACGTAATTTTAAAAAAGAAAAAATCGTAAAATTGCAATTTTCATAAGAAATAATTATTCAATTGCGCTCAAATTTTACACGAGTATATTAATTCATGAAATTAAGGTTCTATAAAAAAATCATTACAATAGGATAAAGCATGTAGGTGTTATATGTCAAAGAATTGTTTTAAAAGAAAAAAAACCCGTAAAATTTCGATTTTCATGAGAAATAATGTTTCGATTAAGCTCAAATTTCACACGAATATCTTAATTCATAAAATTAAGGTTCTGTTAAAAAATCATTACAATCGGATAAAGCATGTAAGTGTTATAAGTCGAAGAATTTTTTTAAAAATCGAAAAAAATCGTAAAATTGCGTTTTTTATAAGAAACATTTTCCCGATTGCGCTCAAAAACGTGGCAGTTCTAAGTTCAGAGATTTCGAAGGCCTCCATAAAATTTCATCGCAATCGGAGTATCGGTTTAGCCGGAATCGTGTTAACAAACACACAAAAATACAAAAAAAAAAAGAAAAGAAAAAAAAAAAAAAAACATTCCGGATTTTTTTCTCCAGTGTAGTGAAATGGAATCTTCGCT
Organism: Sweltsa coloradensis; assembly: GCA_024449915.1. Lineage (NCBI taxonomy): Eukaryota > Metazoa > Arthropoda > Insecta > Plecoptera > Chloroperlidae > Sweltsa > Sweltsa coloradensis. Next base: position 40,438 of record JAMZAV010001205.1, read on the forward strand.
TCGCTCGCTACGCTCGCTACGCTCATCCAATTATCTAGAATAGAATGTACTTCAAAAACTATATTTTAGTATCGTTCGGTGTATTTCTGATTGTTTGTAATTGTAATGTATCATCCAAAAATAATACTTTAATAGTTGTCGCCTATTCTGTATAATAATTTTTTTTTAAATTTGAAAAATTTATGTATTATTGATTCATTGTATATTTCTTGCCAAACGAGATGTCATTGTAGGGCAGAGTGCCTTCTTTAGCCTTTAGGGTAGTTGGGAAAAGAATGTGCGAGGGCTGTTTAAGAGGATTCAATCCCTTACATACGCATTAACGACCGAGGAAAACCTCGAAAAAACTTCAGTTAGGATTGCCAGTCTCGACGGGATTCGAATCCGGGACCTCTCGAATCAGTGTCAAGAGCTTAGCGTCGGAGCCATCACTTTCGGATTGTTATAGGCTACGAAAATTGGTTCCTCACACCATGGAGTTATAAATAGTACTGGCGTACTGGAGGCGCAGGTGTGTGGTCGGCGGTGTACAAGTTAGCACTTCAAATTGGCAGACATTTTGATTGTTTACTTTGGTAACCAAGGTAACCTAGGGCCTACCACAGTTCATTGTAGCAAAGTTTAACCTGCTAGAAGTGGTTATAACAATCAAAATGGCGAATAGGCTCAAACAAACAAACACGATCGTGGACGTGCTGTTCCATTTGAGCTAGACCTCCTTATCATCTAACTCCATGCTCACACTATCCGAAACGTTTTATCAAACCGAGAAGCCCACCGCCATGCAATGTATAAAACAAAAGAGCGCTCACCTCGCACAATGAGAGACCTCTTTATACGCGTTTCCAAGCAAAAATAGATGGCAGCACTAAAATGCAACATGTCGGACCGATCAGTGATAGAGGCGAGCTGCTTACGGCGGGCGCTGTATAATGTATATTCAGTTAGGTTCAACTTGATTTTTGTTACATTTCTGATAATTTGCGAAAAAATTGTTGGTTATGTTATATCTTCCGGTATTTAATTAGTAAATTCGTAAGTTTTGGGGATCGGCTTTTAAAAAACGGGAAATTTAATGGCATTTTTCATTACAACAAATAATTGAGATTTTTGAGATATTAGCTCGAAAAGAACAAACCACACTGTTAAACTATTAAATACAGAAACAAGTTCATCAAATAATGTTGAATGATGAAGATCGATGATATTTTGCGAAGAAAATGTTGCTCACCAATACTAATAATTTCAATAATTTACTTGATATCTAAAAATCAAAAGAGCTTCTAGCAAATTATAGCCCTACACTTGTTTTGCACGTTTTCTACATCGTTTTACAATGTAAACGCAATCGGAGTAGGCCTATATATATTTATCTACTATACACTTAGGAATACTGTTTTTTTTTAAATATACATTTTATTAAAAGTAGGCCCATTGAATAGCTGATGGCCTATTTTTATTATTGTTTTGTATGTCAATATATGACATGACGTCATTCTGCAGACAGCTTTAAAATCTTGTAGGTCATATCATTAAACTTATTCTATTGTAATAATATAAATCGTGTTTATTATGAATTAATGTTAATTTTTATGTAATAATGAACAATGACGGTAAACGCCTAGGGGGCGGAGGCCTACATTAATTGGCTTGTTCACGCAAAGCTCCGCGCAGATCGCGCCACTGCTCTAACCCCCAAAACCAGGGTCCCCTAGACACTTATTCCGAGCTGCTTGTTAGGTATCTAGTGGACCCTGCCATGAGACCGTGGCGGCGTTTGAAATAAACTAGAAGAGGCTTCATTGTAAATTGATGTTTCATTGTTTTTTTATTATTTTTACCAGGTATTGGGAAAAAGGCCCTTAAAAGTGATTCAATAGATCGAAGCAATCTGATCGATTATCGGTTAGCCGGAATCGTGTAACAAACAGACAAAAACACAGAGAAAAAAAAAAAAAAAAAAAAAAAAAACATTCCGGATTATTTCTCCAGTGTAGTGAAATGGATCTCGCTCGCTGTACGCTCGCTACGCTCATCCAATGATTTTGAATAAGTCAGGATTAGCTGTATTTTGTAACTTTTTATATGCATCGTACATTTAAAGATCTTGCAAATCTGTTTTAAATAATAATCTTGATTTTACGAATTTTTTATCAGTAAAATTATTATTTTTATTCTTTGTTGGTAGTAAACGTTATAAAATTCGAAATATTCGCATGTTTAATAGGAATCTTAATAAAACTAGTGAATAGTTTTGGTGGTTTGACTCAGGATTTCCCAAGTTTCTTCTATGAAAAATCATGGCAAAATTCCTTCAGTGCTTACTTGCAAAACTGAAAATACCTCCTGACTAAGTTCAAAGTTATTCCACTCATCAATATTCGCTCCCACATTTTATTCACACTACACGGTATCAATTAGAATGTTGTTGATGGAGTTATATTTAGCCCGTGACGTCCTGCGACACGTGGGCGGACAGCCTCCCTCACGACGAGTGGGCGTCGCGACGCGTCATCGAGGACACCGTTGCCAAGTGTGACATTCTTTGCGGAACAGACGATACAAACAAGGCGACATTTATTTATAGACGTTATTATGCATTATTCTGTGTGACGAGAAGAACTACGGACAATTAAGGATATGAACTCGGATTAAGGATATATCGCATTATTATCTAGAATAGAATGTACTTCAAAAACTATATTTTAGTATCGTTCGGTGTATTTCTGATTGTTCGTAATTGTAATGTATCATCCAAAAATAATACTTTAATAGTTGTCGCCTATTCTGTTTTTTTAACATTTATGTTTTATTGTATTTTTCTTGCCAAGCGAGATGGCCATTCTAGGGCAGAGTGCCCTCTTTAACCTTTTCGTGTAGTTGGGAAAGGAATGTGCGAGGCTGTTTAAGAGGACTCAATCCCTTACATTTGCAATCGCATTAACGACTGAGGAAAACTAAAAAAAACTACAAATTAGGATTGTAAATGTCATCCTTCTCAATGAAATGTCCGAGCAGTGAGTAGGGTTGCGAGGTGAGCGCTCTGCAGAGGATAAAATTATGATAGTCATTTATGACTTGAACAAAAGTTATGACTTTCTTAAAGTTTACGTTATAGTGGTGTCTTTCTTGATTTTACAAATAGTCAGACAGACAAAACCTTAGATATTAAACCTTAAAAGCCGCATTGATATATTCAAGCAATTGAATTATTTGTGTGAAAAAACTACATACAACTAGCATCTCCGATAGCTTCATAGATTCTCAGATAAGTGTACTCTATAATCTGTGTTATTACTATACTTGTCTATTTTGAAATCACTTCATCCTAGATAGCTAGTTTCCAAAACTTGTAATAGCTTCATCCACGATGAGCTCGTGAATAGAGTTGAGACAGTTGTTATGTTGGGAAAACAATCTCGAGCTATCTGCATTCTTTCGTTGGAACTACCATAGAAATTTTACTATAATGTCAAAGTTTAAGTTTCCTACAATGAAAGTAGAAATCACACAGCCAATTTAAACCAAATTAAACAAATCTCGTTGAATATGTTGGTGGAGGTGCTGGGTTAAAACAACTATTTTGGGTAAATCTATCCCCGCTTCACCCCTTTCCCCCTTGGGTCATCAGTCATCACACACATTATGCATCATCCTCGTTGAAGGGCAATGACAAAAAACATAATAAGTAAAATTGGGGGTTATGTTGGGCTTTTATCACAGAGCAGGCACTAACGGACGGACAGAAAAGTAATGCACATAGAGGATACTTTGCTCCCTAAATTGATATTGATAATTAATTAACTTCCCAATGTTCTTCTCTAAAGAAATTGTATATTTGTTTCTTCACAATAAATAAAATAAATAAATTTTTATTTAGAGTCTACCCACTCAGTTATATAACTGATTTTCAGTGGGGGACTTAAATCAAAGCGACCAAGCCAACCCTGCAGGCCCCGACGCAATCGACGAGTGAGCGATAACCAACCAAAGATCAATATTTTTTAATAGGAAATATAGCAATCAGTGGTATGGACAGTGCGAACACCCGCGAATCAACGCCAGAATCAACAAGGCCGATTCAGAACAACTCTGAAATTTATTATGTGCTTCGTTGCTAGGACGGCTCCAAAGTCACCGTTTACAAACTCCTAAGACAAGAACTGATGGACTTAAGTCCAAATCAGAAGTTAAAAAACTTCTGACTTTAGCGGGAATCGAACCCTGGACCTTCTGCATTGGAAGCAGATACGCTAACCACAAGACCAACGAGCCACACACAATATTTTACTGTTACACAATATTACCAAGTTGATAGTCAATACTAATCGGTTATTAAATGTAACTTTGTGGATGGTATTACTAGATCACAGGACTAACATTTCCAGTATTGAATTGAAATTGATTGACTGTAATTTCAGTAAATGAATCACAATACAATTTCATGCAGACATCAGATACAGCAAGTAGTACAATATTTCTATAAAAACAATCTCATACAGATTTTCAATTTCTGAAATTGACTTTACTACATCCAAAAGTAATTTTGGTTATCTAAACAGCGAGCTTGAGACATTCCTAAAAAGAAGCAACATACTTATATAATTGTGCTATATTGTCTTATTGCAAATCTTTTTTTCTCATCCAATGGTACACAACTTATACAAAAAACATTTGTTTACAATATGCTTGTTTATATTAAATTCAACATTCTCTTTTGATTATGTTGGAAACAATATAACTATTTACAATTTGCATGCTATGCTTTAACTCATTCTCAAATCAAATGTTTACTGTGATACGTGATCAGAATGCGATTCAAGTTGATACTACCCCAGCATTGAGTGAGTTAAAGTTCATTTATTAAAAATCTACAAATTCTTTGTTTTACTTTGTGTTGCTCTTATTTTATAGAATACGAACAATAATTATTGTTTTTGGTTATTCATTAAAAAAACCCTCACAGTATGAAGTCTGAAACCTTACAAAGTTCTCATGGAAGCAGAAATAAAGAGATAATATGCAATGTTTGTTATTTTAAATATCAGAAACATTGTACACCAAAGCAACAAAGTAAAGTGGGTAAACTTGCTCATGTTTATATAGATAGGATGTTTAACCTTGGATTTATAGTAGGCAACTATTGGGCTGTTATGAAGGGTCTCTAGACAGGAATTAAGAAAGTGCCTTCACCGGGGATTGAAACCGGGGCCTTGGCAGTACGGGCATTTTTTTTAAAATTTCTATCTATAGAACCATCATATATTGTCCCAGTGTCCAGTATTTAATACAAAAATGATTATAATTTAATAGTATAAAGAGGTTTTTATGGTCATAAAATTTACTTCGGACTCCACTTAATCTATTTTGGACCTTTGGTTAACCCTAACTTACCATGATCAACAATAATAACTGTTCTGAATCTGCTACCTTTGATACCACTATTTGTGAAAACTATGCAGCGTTTGGTACTATACTCACACACCTAGCTCCTTAATAGGCATATTAAATCTAAAGTACTATGGGCACTACTCCCTTTTCAAATATATAGGCCTACTACAGTCTTTGCTATATCGAAAAGCACCCTGATGCAATGTGGATTGAATGTGAAACCTATTTCCAAATTTCTGTGAATAACGCTAATATCAAGAAATAATAAGGGTTGTAATCGTCGTCCTTTCAAATAATTGAACGGGTAGTTATTGTATGCACAACTTCAATAAAGGTTAGATGAGTATTATAATGATTTACATTTTCCTTTAAATTAATTGGCCGGGTTGTTATTGTATGCACAACTTCAATAAAGGTTAGATGAGTATTATAATGATTTACATTTTCCTTTCAATTAATTGGCCGGGCATGTTATTGTATGCACAACTTCAATAAAGGTTTGGTGAGTATGATAATGATTGACATTTAGAGCCTTAAGAATAAAAAGGACCTTTCTTGAGTGAACGTATTGACGGGTTTTTACTTGAAACAGTACAAAATATATTCTTCATTTGAACTTAAACATTAACCATTCCAACACGTTTCCATCCTCCGACCTTCTGCCCGACAATACATTTAAATTGTTCTCATCTTTCTTTCAGCACTGAAACTACTCAACTGCTGTAGCAAAACGAACTGATTTCGCCAGACTTGTTGTCTTTCAAAACAAAACTGTTGCCAATACTCCAAAGTGACAACGTTATCTTCACGCAGCGTATTGGAACAGAAACGCAGAAGGCGTGCGCAGTGGAATCAACCGCGCGTTCACTATAATGTATTCCCGACCGTTGATCATATGTCGCTTCCCGCCGGCCACCATCTTGGAATATGGCGGCGGGACCATGTGAGACTTGCGCACAGCCCACATGTTGTCGTTGGCGCTGATCGGCGGCTTCTTAATCTCTGTGTGACAGCACTTTAATCGTCGGGACACCACCTCACCTGTAAGAGAAGATAATGTAATATGAGTTAAACATGCACACATTCAAATAAGGAGCTGACTGAAACGTACTCATAAAAGTGTACGATAAGTCTATGATCCTCTTTATAAAAAAAAACTAGGATACTTCCATTAACAATAATAAAAAGTATGCATATAAGTTGATTGGATTTGACCTGTTCACTATGGAATGCAGAGCAGAACATAATTAATGTACCTTGTACAACCCTTCTACCTCTTGTATACATTATTAATGTCAGTCCTTTCTCTTTCAAACTCTTATAATCTTTCTACTTCATTTTTGGTGGCAATGGTTTACAGTGCCCACGCACTTACATCCTTACAAGATATTACGATGTAGTTATATATTCTTAATGAAAATTAGCAACTACGAATGAAACAATTTGAATGTTGTTCTATTATAGCTAATTATGTATTGATATCGTTAGCTATAAAGCACGCACGCACTGACTGCAACTCACTCACCAATAAAGATGGCTGCAGAGACACTGAAACCCGCAACAACGACCATGTACGTCATCAGAAGATCTGCGTTCTGTAGCTGTCTCTCATTGCTGCCGAGATCTAAGGGGCAGATCTTGGTCCTGGGAAGTCCTTTCTGTAGCAAGTGTTTCACAACCCCTGTCTCAACTAGAGACTGCAATCTGAAGACAAGGTCAAGACAGACACATCTCACGATTAAGTAAAAGATCTCGGTTTTGGAAAGTCCCTTTTTGTTTAAGCTTTTCACATCCCATTTCTATTGATACCTTCAATAATTTATTTGCATATTAAAGTTAATGGCAGGTAACGGCATGATCATACGCCAGATATGTGCTAAGTAATGGTCGTTCTGCACTAATTTCTTAGCTTCACTTATCTCGAGTAGTGACTGCAACCTACAATTAATAGGTTACACATCAAAGGCAATTTCAAGGTAATATGGTAGATAGATTGTTGCAAAATAACAGACGTTTGTACCCTGGTTTGTCTAGCTCAAATTTCAACAATGAATGAACAAAGCACATCGTACATCATACACCAACAGCTTTCAAATAAAAATAGCTAAGAACTAATGGAAAACGTTGAGTAGTCTTAGATGAGCACAGGAAACCTTGAACTCACAGTGGGTCAAAGAGAGCCTTAAGACTGCTGTTCTTGGGGTAGCCGAAAGCGATGTTCAAGGCCATGAAAGACTTGGGGGTGACTACGAACGTGCATCTCTTGGATTCCTCTATGTTAGCCTTGGTCTTGTTGAGGTAGTCTCTGAAGATCATTTGATCGATGGTTCGACGATCTCGGAGGAACATGATCTCGCCTGAACCAGGACAGAAAAGAGATACGATTATATCTTTATTTAACCACTCGTACTGGTTGAACACTATCTGTATATTTAATTCTGCTAAAGAAAGGTCTCGTCTCGTGCATTTCTGCTAATAAGGGGAAAGAATGGTGGAGAATATTTTGATATTTTGTTTTACTTCATTAGTTTGTATTCTTTTATAAATTAATGTCATTTTTTGTAGCCACTTGTTAAGCCTTTGAATGGTAGGTTAGACAAAATGTTCGAAAGCATGTGAAAATCGTGACGTTTCACTCCTTTTAAACATAATTCACATTTATATCAGTTTTCTAGAGTTAACCATTTATGTTTCAGTGATTTTTGTTCGAATTTAGGGAATTGTCCAAATAGCAACAATTGTAAAATCAAAATAATTCATTATTCTTACAAATGTATTATTTAATTTGTAAATGTAGATTATGTAAACCAAAAAAACTGTGCTTTATATTTTATGGTACAATGTCTAGATCCTCAAAAGTGCTCTTGTGTTAAGAATAATACTGTTAATAGTGTATATAATTATGCAGCTTATATGCGCATGGTTTCAAATAACATGATAAAAAGTCGTGATAAGTATACATTTGTTATATGTAGTAATTATTAAAGTTGTTGACTGTGTATTGTATTGTCATGTTCTCGAAAAAAGTCACTCAACTTTTCATGTATCAGCTAAGCGTCCGCCCTACCACGTGGAGCTAATCGATTAACGTGTGTTGTGTGTGTGTGACAATCATGCATAGGTAATGACCCCCCAAGACATAATTACACAGCTGTTTAGGGTAAATAACATTCTGAGTGACTGTCACTCGTTAAGGCAAGAGTTCGATACTTTTAGGATTGTTTGTTTTATTTTCTAGGGCTCGTTATTGCTAAATGTATGATACAAACTGAAAGTTGTGACCACAATATGACATCGTATCAAACCATGGTCGTGCACATTTGGAACGTAATGTTCATTTTAAAATTATAACGCTTTGTGGACGTTTACACATAATATTTTTACTACGATGAATAATCTAGACGATGAGTATAGGACTGAAATATGTATATGTATATTCAATTTGTACATTTCTTGCGAGAAATATGATCTTGAACATTATGCCGCTCGTAAGGGGTTTAAATACGTATTTTTGAGTTAGAGTAATTGTGATGGGAATGCCTTAGGGCTGTTTAGGAGGGCTCAATCGCTTTCATTCGCATTAATACTGGATAACATTTGCATTATTACAATGGAAAAACTTTCAGGCAGGAGTCCGGTGAAGGGTATCGAATCCGGGACCCCCAAATCAAAGTATCGCGCTTTACGCTTGAGATTCATCTGTCGGCTACATTTATATGTAGGTACATGAAAACTACGCCAAGGACTAAGATTAATTATAAAAATAAGCACCCACCCTTTTGAACTATTAAAATATAAAAAATGATTCAAAGAGAACATGGTTATAATATATTAAATGGAGTTTAGAGCCTATCCACTCAGTTGCAAGAACTAACTTTCACTGGGGGACTTGAGTATTTCGTTATTACCAATGTTTACTCCAGTACAGACAGAGGCATTAATAAGAGAAAAGTGATTTTTGGATGAGCGTAGCGAGCGTAGCGAGCGAAGCGAAGATTCCATTTCACTACACTGGAGAAAAAATCCGGAAAGTTTTTTTTTCTTTCTTCTGTATTTTTGTGTGTTTGTTAACACGATTCCGGCTAAACCGATACTCCGATTGCGATGAAATTTGATGGAAGACCTTTGAAATCTCTGAACTTAGAACTGCCACATTTTTGAGCGCAATCGGGAAATTTTTTCTCATAAAAACGCAATTTTACGATTTTTTTTCGATTTTTAAAAAATGTCTTCGACTTATAACACCTACATGCTTTATCCGATTGTAATGATTTTTTCACAGAACCTTAATTTTATGAATTAAGATATTCGTGTGAAATTTGAGCGTAATCGAAAAATTATTTCTCATGGAAATCAAAATTTGTACGGTTTTTTTCTTTTTTAAAACAATTCTTGACTTACAACCACCTACATGCTTTATCCTATTGTAATGATTTTTTCACAGAACCTTAAGTCCATGAATTAATATATTCGTGTTAAATTTAAGCGCAATCGAATAATTATTTCTTATGCAAATTGCAATTTACGATTTTTTCTTTAAAAAAAATTACGATAAATTAAAACAATTAAGTTAATTTTTAATTTTTTTAAATTTTTAATTAAAAAATTAAGTTAATTTTGAATTTAATTTAATTTAAATTTTAAAAAAAATCTTCGACTAAGTAATGATTTTTCACAGAACAACAGAAAAATCCGCTAACACATGGCATCTCAATGCACCATATACGCTCATCCAACAACGCGCGGGACTTAAGCGTTTTCCTAGTAATCAAAATGGTACTTACATGTTGTCTAGTCTAAACAACAAGCTTTATGATAATCACTCAATGAATATCTCTCTGCATGAAAATGTAATGTAACATAAATAGAAATACCATACCTATCTATTCATCAATCAATTATTTTATTACAGAGTTTGAGGCCCAGCTCAGTTATATTTCATTTTTGTACATCATATTATTATTAATTAACCTATGTTAATATTAAGAATTATTCACTTCACTCTACTATCTCTCTCATAGAGGATAATGTGTGTATACTTTTACTATGTATTGGTCAAGCGAATAAAAATTACTCTACTCTAACTCAACACTGCGGCGTATCCCGAAAGGCGGGTAGGCGTAGAACAATTGATTCGGGTCGCGAAAGCCCGTGTCAAGCTAATAATACTTACTCCGTCCAACTCTGTCCAGGATTTCCTCGTCCGTCTTGTCCAAGAACTGGCCATAGTTGCGGTTTACAGAACGATTGAGGTATTTGTATGTTTCATCTTTCTGTAAAAATATACAAATATTTGTATAGAATTCTTCTACCCACGTATACAAAAAACTTGTGAAAATATACAGCTTAACCTGACACAGGCAACAGCAATGAGATTAGATCTGGTTCCAAGTCGAGTGTCTGATACTTGTCTGCCTGTCTTCTTTGATAGTTTGTATTTCAATTAATATTCGCATTTATTAATGATACATTGCATTTTGTCGAACTCTTAAATTCAAACGTTTCGGACGCAGTTGGTCACTAAATCGCCATTAACGCTCGGCCATTTGACACCACAATTATTTACAATTTTTGGGTAGTTGTCAAGTAATCGGAACCATAGGGCTATGCAGTAACACTTTTCAAGAAATTATTTTTAAATAATTAAAAAAAAATGATTTTCAGGTTTTTGGATTTTCTTAAAAGTCAGAAATTGACCACATTCGTGGATTGATCCTGGCTGATAAACATAAACATACAATAAACTAGTATTTTTATTGGCAATTATGTAAAATTTCATATACGTCGGATACTTCCTGGCCGAGCGAATTGCTATGTGCCAAGTGCCAAATGGGTCCTTAAAGCTAAAACCATCGTACAACACAAAATATGTTATTTCTCATATATCGCAATACCTTCAAAATAATTTATAGTAACGTGTTCTACCACTGAGCCACTCGCAATCATTTCATAAAATTACACAATCTCTTTTATTTTCAACGTGTGTTGCAACGAAAACCCCCACAGTAAAGTTTCCCTCCATAATCTTGATGATACCATAGGAAGCGGTCACGCTATGTAGCGCCAATGAATGCCCGGTATCTAACTGTGTGACGATGATAATACTGGCATTATCTGGCTGCCGGACCAACGATTTTGCTGCAATAATAACAACAGTTCGGATGCAATTCAGACTGGATACTTATCGTTCACAGCTTTCGTTTGAAATATGGGTCGTCAACTTATACAGAATACATTTGAAATAGTACGAGGTCGATTTAATATGAAGCGCATTTCAGACTCAAAAGTAGGATATTGCGCGGTACTTTCAACACGTAATGTTTAGACGAAATTATGCAATACATATTCGACCACTAACAATTTAAATTAAATAAATGAAAATGATATAGGTTGGTAATTTTTAAAGGTTTTTTACCGTTTACAATTTTTATTTACCAGTTGTAATAATATGAAACCACCCAACTTATAAAAATATTTACATTTCATTGCACAACTCCTTGAAAGGAACACTGAATCGACATTTTAGTCGTATAGTTTAGATCAATGTCTGGATGACCAGTTCTTACTCTATCAACCTTGGAACAGTAGAATAGCGTAGCCCTTATTGGCCGTCGGAAGTTGTTAGCAAAATTATCTCGTGTAAAGCAGGTTAAGTATTTTGTCAAAAATACTGTTATTATTGGACGGTTCAGTTGTTAAAATGGTTAACTCAATCTTTATTTGCAATATGACCATGGTCCCACAAGTGCAACTCTAGTGCAAAGAGTGTGACTGAATATGAGTAAGGGGGAGTGTAAGTGTAAGTGTGAGTTGAGTATGAGTGTGTGAGTGTAATTGTGTGACTGTGAATTTTAGTAAGGGCTAATGTTAGGTATGAGGGTATGAGTGTGAGTTTGAGTTTGTGTGACTATTGAGATAAAGTGTGCAATCCACATACCACAAGACATGTGGCTCATATCAATTGCATATCAAATAATTTGTTTAATTTTTTATTTTATTTTTACAATAATTGCATGTGTCACGCAAATGCTCACCCTAATAACGTGGTGCAAGGTCCCACCCCTGTGAGCCACCCAGTGGTAGGAACCCTTGGCTAGATCCTGGGCGTCCTGGATCGGCAGAGTGAAGCGAGACAGCGTCAAGAAGGCCGTGAGATTCGCTGTGTAGAACGAGGTTAGGATAGTGATGAAGATCCACCAAGTAGCAAACAGCAGCCGAGAAGAATCTGAAGGGCATCGGATACATATAAGTGAAATTCTAATATTTATGTATTATGTTTGTTTTTTTATTGTTTTTTACACCTGTTATGATATAATTTTCTAAAAGGGAGGATATTGTTATTTGCAAAATGTAGATGATACAAAGACGAAATAACGTTAGTACAACATAAGAAGAAATCAATTTTCTTCCTGTAAGTATTTTAAATAGACCAATCAATCCATCCTTGTTTTCCTAAAACATTCGTTCACACGCAGTTTATGCCTACACATTTAAATTGCTTCAGAATAGTCTTAAAATGCATCTAAACCACAGTATGGATAAAACTGCAATTTTACGCCATTGCAGACATTGCACGTGCTTTGAATTTGATGTATATTGAAAGCTCTACGTCTAATGTAAAATGTATCTTAATTATTTTTATATTCTGGTTAAAATTTATAGCTGAAGAAGACAGAAATACATTTTGAGTTGTTCTTTTTTAACCGGGGCTGTTTGACAGAAAATTGTTACTGACGCGCGTGACTGTAAACATCTGATTATATGTCTCCAATTTCTGTTTGGAGTCACTATTTTGTTTTCTATATCAGTAACATAATTTCAGCCAAATTACAACTGTCTCTTAAAGAAAAATTTTGCTTGGAGTCTTGTCTAAAGAAATCAGCAACTAAATGACAATCGATTATGTCAACCCTGTGTTACGGGACGACCTCTGCTTCTGTTTGTTCACATGTTAAGCCTTCAGTTTCCTAACCACGTGGGCAAACATTCAAACAAGCGCCCTGCTTGCGTGTGTGGACTGAGGGTTACATTGTTGTCTCAACAATGACACTGACTCAGCTGTGTTATTTACATCGAACTCCTTGAAAATATTAATGGTGCTTTTAGAAGAGTATCTAGACAAACATCAAAGAACTTCTAAGACTGTTCAACTCACCCCTACGTCACGAAGTCTACTAAAGTCAATAGCATACGGGACGGTCAAAGAATGTCATGGTTTTCTGGTATTATTAATCAAGGTTAAGTTTGGCTAGGCTACGCTTAACCTTGGTTATATTCTCCCTAAATCTTGACCTAGTTGTTAATTCCTAGAGCCGCTTTGTAAGGTCAAGTTTATCATCGCTTTAGTAGAAAAGATATGGTCATTAGTCCAAGATTGAAAATTAATGAAAAAGAATAATTTGGAAAAAATACAAGTAATTAAGAAACAGACTTTTTTAAATTATATTGTCAGTGAATGTTTAATTAAAAATGCTCTTTTGTACTCGTTATACTCGTTTCTGCGTTCGTCCAATACGTGTATTTTGAAATTGTATTACGTGATAATATTGCAAGGCCTTATTGAGCGAAGCTCCTTTAAAAGCAATACTTTTTATGTGACTCCATCCGTCCGAACGTCAGTCTTTGCGTATTATCACGCCTTACTATAAAAACTGGACATGCGTTTTTGTTAACATTATCATTATCCTTCAACAAGTTACAGAATATGTTTTATGACCCTCTGGGCTATGGAAGCGGGGCTTCTAATTTTCAAAAGAGTAGATGTTCTGTACTTGGCACCTCCACCAAGACTTTTCTTTTCTGATTGGTAAATATTATTTGCTTGTTCTTCGTATCAGTGCTTGTTACTTTTATTTATAATAACAACCCAAAATATTACATTGGCTATAAAGGGGGTTGAGTGATAGTTCAAAAGTCATCAAGGCGAACACCGATCTGACAATCAAGTTTGGCTTAATTACCAATCTTTCTAAGTTATTTTAAATAATACCTTGTTTTCTATTATGAATTTGGAAATTATTTAAGTGTGATGTGACTGAGAAAAGTGTCGTACTCGACACTTGGGTGTTATCAACACAACAATGCACGCAACCGCTTATTAGGAAACCAATGTTTAACTTAACATATCGAACAAACATTACCTTTAGAATACAAAGCCAACTCGAGTCCCATTTAACCCTAGTAAGTTTGAAGGCTAAATGGTTCACACAAACCAGTACCAATATCACCCTAGACCTCGAACATCGAAGGATCTGTCGAGCCAGGAGATAAATAATTACTCCTTGTTTGTGATACATTTCCAGTAGGTAAACATTATGCCCTTACCTCGCAACACTTTAAGACCCATGCACCATGTACTAACACGATATTTAAGTTGTAACACAACCTTTTACTGTGGGTTTGCTCTAGAGACATAAGAACTTTGTCATACTGACCTTTCAAGACACAGGCCTACATATCCTCGGCATGTTATTATGAGTCATCCTTTGGAGTGGTAGGTCAGGGATTCAACTTCATTGGGGTCATGAAGTAGAACTCATGCAAATTACCATTTTAATATATTCACGCACCGAAGTTTTACCTTAAAAATTGAAACTCATTCTGATCCGTACCAAAACAAAATTACATGTACCGGCTGTACGACTACGTGTACGTGTACGGCTGTGTGTGATTACGGGAAACACTCCCGTAAGTGTAATTGATTTTATGGAAATCAATCCAAAAATTCTTTCTCTTCTTCTTCTAAAAACCTCAGGGGTAAAGCACTCGACCGGCTATCGGGAAACCGGGGTTCGATACCCCGCTGAGATGTTCTTTTTAATTTCTGGTTTGATTTACATAAAATCAATTGCACTCACGGGAGTGTTTCCCGATCAATGAAATTGAGAAATAAACCCTCGCTCATACCTGCGTTAGGTAATGACATTATAAATCGTGTTTAGATGGTCAGTTCAAAGGCAGCAGAATCGTTGTAGTACTGTTCCAATCTATTCAGATCTACAATGCACCAACAATCCAGATGTTATGAAGTTAACCGTCTCGGTAACTTAAGGTAACTAAAGGGCAATCCAGCTGAGATGGATTTTTTAAATTTCTGGATTGATTTACATAAAAAACTATCTTTATTATTTTTTCATTACACACAAATAACATATATTTCTTATGAATTGAGTGTAACAAGACATACTTACCGCTGATTGGGTTGAGCGTTGAGCCCTGCTTCATGAGAGCGCCGTACACGAACCAGATACAAGAGTTGAGGGGGAAGATCCGAGTAAGTTTCTCGCTGCCCTTGCAGAGTCGCACTCTGTGGGGACAGAAAGAGTTATAATAATTGATTATTGATTGGGTAAAAAATCCCCCCCCCCCATTTAAATATCAAAACATAAACGTTATTATTCCACCCAAAATGAACAATTTAAAACTCATATTTTTTTTTTACTCCCCCCCCCCCCCCAATTTTGTAATACAAATCTACTAATTGGAGGATAAATAAATATAAATAAAATAGATTTGTATTGAGAGTCATAACTTAATAGTGGCCCCCACCCCCCACCATTCGGCAAAAACAAGTTTGGTTTGAATATATTTATTGCACCCAAAACACTCATTTTGCAATCCTATTTTTAATTTTTCCACTCCCTCCCTTTTTTAAGTTAAACAAGAAATAATTGGGGCCACATTCATTCACCCATATTGAATCTAATCCAATAAATTACATCATACCAGGTATTGACCCCGGGTCGTCTCACCTGATGAGTATGATGAAGTAGATGACCGGCCCCACGGCGATGAGAGAGACGAGGATCAGCAGCCAGACGGTGGCGTCGAAGGGGGCGAGGAGGCTGGACCCCCCCGCGGAACTCTGCGGCCTCCTCATGAGAACCACCCACTCTGACTCGGCCAGAGACACGGAGTAACGCAGGAACTTCATGTTCTCTGTGAAGACAGGCAGGAAGGCGGCGGCCATGTCGGCTTTCTACAACACAACGGGGAAGCAACGCTTCAGTAAGTGAAGGGGGCGAGGAGGCTGGACCCCCCCGCGGAACTCTGCGGCCTCCTCATGAGAACCACCCACTCTGACTCGGCCAGAGACACGGAGTAACGCAGGAACTTCATGTTCTCTGTGAAGACAGGCAGGAAGGCGGCGGCCATGTCGGCTTTCTACAACACAACGGGGAAGCAACGCTTCAATAAGTGAAGGGGGCGAGGAGGCTGGACCCCCCCGCGGAACTCTGCGGTCTCCTCATGAGAACCACCCACTCTGACTCGGCCAGAGACACGGAGTAACGCAGGAACTTCATGTTCTCTGTGAAGACAGGCAGGAAGGCGGCGGCCATGTCGGCTTTCTACAACACAACGGGGAAGCAACGCTTCAATAAGTGAAGGGGGCGAAAAGGCTGGACCCCCCCCGCGAAACTCTGCGGTCTCTTCATGAGAACCACCCACTCTGACTCGCCCAGAGACACGGAGTAACGCAGGAACTTCATGTTCTCTTTGAAGACAGGCAGGAAGGCGGCGGCCATGTCGGCTTTCTGCAACACAACGGGGAAGCAACGCTTCAATAAGTGAAGGGGGCGAGGAGGCTGGACCCCCCCCCCGCGGAACTCTGCGGTCTCCTCATAAGAACCACCCACTCTGACTCGGACAGAGACACGGAGTAACGCAGGAACTTCATGTTCTCTGTGAAGACAGGCAGGAAGGCGGCGGCCATATCGGCTTTCTACAACACAAGGGGCTGTACCCCTCCCGCAAGGACTTGTGCTCCCGTTCGTGCGAAGGAAAAAAAATGTGTAAAATTTCAAGTGGGAAATCTGCACAGGGATGTAATGGATGACCTTCTTCAGGTGTCTTACTAGGTATTTAGGAATTAGGACTATGTCCGAGGGCTGTATAATCTCTTGCATTCGCATTAACGACTGAAGAAAATCTCAGAAAAACTTCAAGTCAGGATTGCCGGTAGCGGGATTCGAACATTATACCTCCCGAATAAGAGTCTTGCGTTTTGCGCTTGAGCCAACACTCTCGGTTGCCGTAAAGATTGAACGGAGGTTTCTCCACGAAATCGACAAAACATATTTCTGTTCGTACCACAATTTGATGGAAAAACAACAGGGTCGGGGTCACGGGGTAGAAAAACCTTTGGGTATAAGCGCCATTCAACATAAATACGTCATGGATCATTCGACATAAAAAAATGTGCAAAATGCGCCATTCAACATAAGGGTCATTCGACCTAAAATGTAGGTTGAGCGGCCCGTCCCAAGAGGGTCATACCACCTAAAGCTAGGATTTATACTGAATGACTACTCCAGTACGGGTCATTCGATATAAAATTGAGTTTTTATACGCTGTGGAATGGCGCCTATACCCAACGGTTTTTCTACCCCGTGACCCCGACCCAAAAAACAAGGTTCACACCTTTCTGGCGCGCCAGCTCTGGTATACAAGCGTATAAAACGTATACATTGAAGGAAGTTAGCGTCCATAATGAGTGGATAAATGCAAGCACGTGCACGTAAGTACTCAAAAACAGAGGGACAATCTAATTTATCAACATATGAGCCACGATGATGGTTGGATGAGCGTAGCGAGCGTAGCGAGCGAAGCGAAGATTCCATTTCACTACACTGGAGAAAAAATCCGGAATGTTTTTTTTTTCTTTTTCTTTTCTTGTATTTTTGTGTGTTTCTCCGCACGATTCCAGCCAAACCGATACTCCAATTGCGATGAAATTTTATTGAGGCCTTCGAAATCTCTGAACTTAGAACTGCCACGTTTTTGAGCGCAATCAAAAGAATATTTCTTATTAAAATCTCAACTTTACGATTTTTTACGATTTTTGAAAAATTTCTTCTACTTATAACACCTACATGCCTTATCCGATTGTTATGATTTTTTCACAGATCCATAATTTTATGATTTAAAATATTCGTGTGAAATTTGAGCGCAATCAAATAATTATTTCTTATGAAAACCGCAATTTTACGATTGTTTTCTTTTTTTAAATTACGATTTGCTAAAAAAAATTAAAAATTAAAGTTTATTTTTTATTAAATTTAATTTTTTTTTAAATCTTCAACTAAGTACTGATTTTTTCACAGAACAACAGAAAATCCGCATAACACATGGCAGCTCAATACACCAATTACGCTCATCCAACAACGCGGCGGGACTTAAGCGTTTTCCTAGTTTATTTTAATAACACAAAAAATAACATTGCTTAATATTTTGATGTGTCTATTCATTTGTTTATTTTTTACCTTAATATCTTAGTCCATGACACACTTACCCCATTGGCCAGCATCTCGACCACTCCTGACTTCTCGTCGCCGACTATGTTATCCTGCGGTACGACCATGCGGTACTTGAAGCCGTACTTCTCTCTGAGGATGTTGATGAGAGCCATGGCCACACTCTCCCCCACGTACTGACCCTTGCTGCCCAAGGTCACCTTGAAGCGGGAGTCCTCTTTGGTGGCGATGGTGAGGGTCTTGCCGGCCAAGAGCTTTGGCTCCCGGAGGACGCACGAGGAGTCCGTGCCTGTAGAGGAGGTTGTTATAGGTGAACCACACGCACACGTATACACACATATAAATATATATATAAAGGCCATACTGCCCTTTTCTGCCAACCTTCCTACTAAGCCTAATAGTGGGAAATAAATAATAATAAATATATGGGGTAAATAAACCCCCCAAACCCCCCTATCCCATCCCTCAATGGTAATTTTAAAACAAAACACATATGCAATTATTTTACTCAAATTGAACCTATTGCAATTTTTATTTTTTCACCTCTTACTCGTTCGAAACAAAACCATATTATTAGAAATATGTTTTTGCAAACACGAAATTATTGCATCCACAATGCACGAATATATTTCGACTTTTTGTATTCATCACCCCGAAATAGGATATAGGTGCAAAATGGTGCATGTCAATTTCAATATAACATGTGTGTTCTCTTTTATTGTATTGAGTGGTGGAGGGGGAGGGGGAGTGTTAATGACCCATTTTACATGTTGCATCATATTTTTTATTTTAATGTTCCTGTCTTGCATAATGTATGCAATTTTTATCGTTGATTTGAAGAATTTAAGGGTCCTGCTTCTCGTTTTAACTTGTATTTTACTGGTTGTGGGACATTGCACCGTGTCGACATGAGTGGAATAAGTTTACCACAAGTACCCGTGTTGTTTTTAACTTGATGCATTGCAACCGACTGTGGGCCGCATTGTAGAAAGGCTATTTCCACTTTTGCAATGTCCCGAAAAACTTCTTACAAAATATCGGTTTACTTTAATTTTAACTCATGCGAAATTTTTACATTTGGTTTCAAATTCAGCAAAATATACCACAACATTGACTTTTAAGAAAAAATATCGAAAATAATTTTCTTCCATCAAGCATGAGTTTAACACTCATTTGCATCTAGCCTATCATACACTAGAGTGGCGCATTATGACCCCACAGTTGAAGCGCCCTTATACTATCTAATCTCATAACTCTATCATTTATACCTTACACCAATCAACTTGAATGCAAATGTTCCCGGGTACTCACACATGACTCGCTCACTCGTCCATAACGACTTTGGTGTTTTCCTAGTTTAGTATGGTTTTAAAAGTGTTATTTTAAATTTATTTGGGCATTTAGTCTACGTTTTCTTTATTCACAAGTGAGAACGGTGCATTTCAATCAAGTGAATCAGTTTCCAGCTAGAAACACCATGCATGAAACAATGTAAAATAGTTAACTCTTACCGTTTAGCCCTTCTGTAGGATTCTTCACTGGCAAATTCATGCAGATACTCATAACTAACATTTTTACCAGACCCGAAAATCCCGCCATCTTGAATGTATTAAATTACAATTAAAATATGCCACTTTCACAAGTCCTAATCACGATGGTAATGAAGCACTTCTGTTTAAAGTCATTGTTTGGGTTTGCATTGAAGTGTTTCGAACTTCACTTCTCATGCTCTTTGCTGTGTGAATAATACCAAGAAAAATGTATCAATTTTATTGATGAACTAAAACAACATCATCGCAGTTTACCCTTTATTAATTATAATAAGTACAAAAGAAATGTTAACACAACTGTACTGTTCACAAATAGGATAAAACTTAAACACTCAATTTTCAATTTTTGTTTGCTTTAAAATTATTGAGGCAAAGGTGTGCGACGTAGAAAATAAAATAATTGAGCTTTCAGTCTACGTTTTATCAAGTACCGGCAGATATTAAGCTTAGAAATGTATGTATTTAAAATCATTATTGTATCTTAATTAAATTTGAAACTGAACTACGTAAATATTTAAAAATATGACCGAAATGTGTAGATAGTTTTTTTAAATCGTGATTCAAGACCTCTTCTCTCAATGTGATTGAACTTCGAAATACAATTCCCTCCTAACCCGACGAAGATGTTGTTAGGGCATAGGGTTGCTGTGACACTGACTTTACACGCATGCGTAGTCCTTGCCGGGCCAGCCAATCACATGGCGTTTGCTTAGCTGCATGCGTTCTGAAGGGTACATGCGACGACATTGCTTCATTATTAATAACGTGACTTTTTATGTTCGAGGGTTAAAAGTTAGTTATTGACCAATCAACAGACCAGAAGCAAATGACTAGGATTGATTTTCAGGATATAGAACTAAAAGTGATGCATGGTGTGGTGCTTTGGCGTGTTAATGACATTGACCCTTGAGTGCTAAACATATGGCTATAGAGTTGGAAATAAAGAGCTGAAAAACATGTATAAAGACATGAATTGATTTATAAAGCGCATATGGTGGGAAAGTGACAAGGGTTGTCAAATGATAGGTGAGAGCGTTTAGTTTGATCGAAAAACCTTTGACATTAATTATTTTGACAAGTTCAAGGAAAATATTTATCTTGTTTGATGTTACACTGAAATGTGGAATAATCACATCAACGTTTAATAAATAAATGAATAAATTCGTATTTAGAGTCTACCCACACAGCCAGAACTGATTTTCAGTAGGGGACATTAATATAAAGCCGACCAAGCCAACCTTGTAGGCGCAGTCACCATCGACGAGCGAACAATGACCAACCCGGCATATTTGGATGAGCGTAGCGAGAGAAGCGAATATTCCATTTCACTACACTGGAGAAACAAATCCGGAATGTTTTTTTTTCTTTCTTTCTTTCTGTTTGTATTATTGTGTGTCTGTTAGCACGATTCCGGCTAAACCGATACTTTAATTGCGATGAAATTTTATGGAGGCCTTCGAAATCTCTGAACCAAGAACTGCCACGTTTTTGAGCGCAATAAAAAAATTATTTCTCATTAAAATCGCAATTTTACGATTTTTTTACGATTTAAAAAAAAATCAGCTTATTCTACATTCTTTATCCGATTTTAATGATTTTTTCACAGAACCTTAATTTTATGAATTTAGGTATTCGTGTGAAATTTGAGCGCAATCGAAAAACTGTTTCTCTTGAAAATCGAAATTTTACGTTTTTTTTCTTTTTTAAAACAATTCTTTGACTTAACACCTACATGCTTTATCCTATTGTAATGATTTTTTCACAGAACCTTAATTTTATGAATTAATATATTCGTGTAAAGTTTGTGCGCAATCGAATAATTATTTCTTATGAAAATTTCAATATAATGATTTTTCCTTTTTTAAAATTACGATTAATTAAAAAAAAAATTAAGTTAATTTTTAATGTAATTAAATTAAATTTCTAAAAAATCTTCAACTTAGTTATGATTTTTTTTACAGAACAACAGAAAATCCGCATAACACATGGCAGCTCAATGCACCAATTACGCTCATCGAACAATGCGGCGGGACTTAAGCGTTTTCCTAGTTTAGTAGGAAACATAAATCAATCAAGATGGACACGATTCCACCAGCAGACAGCGCCAGAATCAACAAGGCTGATTCGGAACACCATTAGGATTTAATTATGTGCCTCGTTGCAAGGACGGATCTAAAGTCACCTTTTATAAATTTCTAAGCCAGTCCAAATCAGAAGTTTTAGCGGGAATCGAAATCTAAATCTTCTGTTTTGGAAGCAGAGACGCTAACGACAAGATCAACAACTGCCACACACATTGATATCACAATGATCAACTCCGATCAATTATTGATACGTAATCGCCCGAGGAAGTTCATATCTAACTGACATGGCATGACTCTGATTCGCGAGGTCGTTGGTTCGATACCCGCCATCGTTAATCACTGCTGAATATTTTAACAAGGATTTGCTGTTCAGTCGTTAATGCGAATTCTAGGAATTATGCCCTTTTAAACAGACCTTGGCACGAGGAATACATGTTACTATGCGTGTTGTGATAATGATTGTAATATTTAATCACTTAATAAAAATAAATAAATATGTACATTTATTAAGGAATATTGATTGTAATATTGTGGCGCTATGTATGAAAAATGTACTCTTTTATTGTATTTTATTGCAAAATACATCATCACACGTTTATGGTTTATGGCATCCAATTGAGATTGAAGCAAATAAATACATTATTGGTTTATCATAATATAACGATCGCCCCCCGTCTGGATCCAGGCTAGAACTTGCATAAGCATAAGCTATAATATAATCGGTATATGCCATAAGTGGGGGCGCCTATTACTCCTCGAAACTGGGGGAAAGCTATGGCATTCGTCTTCGGGGACCCTCGCCCGCCCCTCGACGATCTCCCCAACGACGACGAAGACAATGACAACACTAATTGGATGAGCGTAGCGAAGATTCCATTTCACTACACTGGAGAAAAAAATCCGGATTTTTTTTTTGTATTTTTGGCTGTTTGTTAACACGATTCCGGCTAAACCGATACTCCAATTACAATGAAATTTTATGGAGGCCTTCGAAATCTCTGAACTTAGAACTGCCACGTTTTTGAGCGCAATCGAAAAATTATTTCTCTTGAAAATCGCAATTTTACGATTTTTTTCGATTTTTTAAAAATTTCTTCGACTTATAACACCTACATGCTTTATCCGATTTTAATGATTTTTTCACAGAACCATAATTTTATGAATTAAGATATTCTTGTGAAATCTGAGCGCAATCGAAAAATTATTTCTTATGAAAATCGAAATTTTACGGGTTTTTTCTTTTTTAAAACAATTCTTTGACTTATAACACCTACATGCTCTATCCGATTGTAATGATTATTTCACAGAACCTTAATTTTATGAATTAATATATACTTCTGAAATTTGAGAGCAATCGAATAATTATTTCTTATGGAAATCGCAATTTTACGATTTTTTTTCTTTTTTAAAATTAATATTAATTTAAAAAATTAAAAATTCAAGTTTATTTTTTATTTAATTTTAATTAAATTTAAAAAAATCTTCAACTAAGTTATAATTTTTTCACAGAACAACAGAAAATCCGCATAACACATGGCAGCTCAATGCACCAATTACGCTCATCCAACAACGCGGCGGGACTTAAGCGTTTTCCTAGTGATAATATTTAATACCATTCAGAAATTATTATTAAATATTAACAATTCTGCCTACTTTAGTGTTTCCCGAATAACCACAACGAGAAATACTAATGTTGACAAATACAATGACGACCACGACGTGAGAACCCATTCTTTCATCCACCTGCCCATGAATGGATGGATTTTACCAGCACAAGACTTTCCGCCCTACGTCCCTTATTTTAGAGTCGCACGCGCCCTTAAATTTGTGGCTCATTGGTCTTTTGTGGCTCGTTGGTCTTGTGGTTAGCCTACCTTCGTCCAATGCAGAAGGTCCAGGGTTCGATTCCCGCCAAAGCCAGAAGTTTTTTAACTTCTGATTTGGACTTAAGTCCATCAGTTCTTGTCTTAGGAGTTTGTAAACGGTGACTTTGGAGCCGTCCTAGCAACGAAGCCCATAATAGATTCAGAGTTGTTCTGAATCGTCCTTGTTGATTCTGGCGTTGATCCGCGGGTGTTCGCACTGTCCATACCACTGATTGCTATATTTCCTCTTAAAAATATCGATCTTTGGTTGGTTATCGCTCACTCGTCGATTGCGTCGGGGCCTACAGCGTAGGCTTGGTCGCTTTGATTTACTGTCCCCCACTGAAAATCAGTTATATATAACTGAGTGGGTAGACTCGAAATACAATTTTTTATTTATTTATTTAAATCAAATAGATCATAATTATCGCGTTGTTTTATTTTCAAACGTTGGCACCCATACCACAACTTGTTTAGCTCATCTAGCCGTCGCCCATGGTAACCGAGTTAGAGAATAAACAAATCGATTTAAATCCTTTCTTGTCGCGAGACTCGGTATTTTGCTGAGACTTACTTGTTATGATAGTTATCTATTTTTGTACTAGTGAAAGACAGGTAAGCTACAAATACATTGTGTTGTTGACGCCTTCGCATCTTACGTAATGTTGACGTTGCCGTGTTATGTATAGTCGAGTAGGTACCCTAGGTTGACGTTCCCGACAACATTCACCCAATAGAAAGTGACAGATAGGAACAAAAACATTACGTGGAGAGTGGACATGCGAAACAACGTTGGTCTCATTGCTTAATTTACTCTATTTCATAATACGGACTAGACTAGACTAGACTGGACTGACTGACCAACCGACACTTGTGCGCGAGACTTTGATTAGGTTCAAGGAAGTTGCGGATAACGATACCAGTCATCTGACAATCCTGACAGAAAGTTTGTCCGAGGTTTTCACAACTACCCTAACGCCAAAATACCCGTTTAGACACCCAAAAGGAGGGCAATGACTCAGGTCACGGACATCCGTTACCCAACTGGCCGCGAAAATATTTCACGGACTTCGCGCGCATGCGCAATAACACGGCGAAAAGGCGCAGAGTTGGCGGCGCGCCGTAAGAATAGTATAGGCCTGACGGTCTATGCCTACTATGACCATGCACTAGGCTAGGCCTAACGTCGCTATTTTAAATCTAAAGTACCTACAAAACCTTTAACGTCGCTATTTTAAATCTAAAGTACCTACAAAACCTTTAACGTCGCTATTTTAAATCTAAAGTAGGGCCTACCTACAAAACCTTTAACGTCGCTATTTTAAATCTAAAGTAGGCCTAGCCCTACCTACTGATCAAAAACTGGGCATACCAAACGAAAAAGTTCGCTCCATGCCGTAAGAATAGTGTGTAGTAATTCTTACGGCATGCCGTAAGAATATCCACTCCGAATAATATATCGCTTAGCTGCTAAAGAGTAGAGCTAGGCTAGCCCCCGGCTAGGCCTAGCCTACCTACCCTAGGCTAGGGCCTAGCCCTAGGCATCATCTTCTTAAAAAAATTAAGCGATCCAGTGTTTACGTCGGTACAGAGTCAAAGCCCTAGGGGTCTTCAGTTGCGGCACACTGCAATAACATTTGCTAATTGCTTATAATATAAAAATTAACTTAATAAGCCCTAGGCTTAGGCCTAGGGCGTAGGCCTAGTAGGCTGTGTAAATATTCATTCATTCTACAATCTACCTCCACGTTTTTCACAATAACACACAAGTCGAAAAAAGTGTAAAGGCGCATGCGCGCAAGTCCGTGAAATATTTTCGCGGTCACTTGGTTAACGGATGTCCGTGACCTGAGCCACTGCCCAAAAGGAGCATGCAGATTCTCTACCTAACAAATTACTTATTATTAATAATGAAATTGTAGGTCTAATTACTTTATTTTTATTTAACTATTTGCCTGCACAGACTGGTTTTGGCCTAGGCCTACATAGTATTTAAGTAATTACGAAGCACTGGATATTTATAGAGCAATAGGTTGCAACGTGGATATTTGCCTTTCATCATCATGATTTTTAATGAAAACTCATTGTTTAGTCACATCTAGCTTTCTTTCAATGAAGAATGTTTGGATTCAAACCTCTGTTTAGCATGTTTAGGTAGAGGTTTGTTGGTTCTCAAATAGACAAATCCATCCGTGATGGAAGGGTGGGTAACACCCTTAGGGCTAATAGGCCTATCTAAGCTCTGGGCATAAGTCTACATGGAGTAATGGATAGGTAGGCCCTATATAAACGGTGACTTTCAAAACATCATTGGACATTTTATAACTGAGTGGGTGGATCATAAATAATTCAAATTTGTTATTTCACTGTTTTTTTTTGTTTGGCATGTGAAGTTAGGCATGGACTACATAGAGCCTATAGGTCATCATTAGGCTAATATTCCAATTGCTCATTTAGGCCTATAGACAGAAACTTTATAGGACTAGGCCTATAAAACACGCTATAAAAAACATAGGGCCTACCTAGGTCTAGGGCCTACCTAGGTCTAGGGCCTACGCATATTTTGAGTCCGTATGCCTATGTTTCTTGAAGCATGGGTTTCATATTTATCTAGGGCTAATCATGAAACCAGTATTCTACTTCTTATTCAAAAGTTTGTCCATGTATGTTTTGCAGAGCGCGGGTATCCACTAACATGTCGCCCAGACCGACGGTCGTGGAGATGAGTCACGTGACACCCTCACCTACCGGAAGTGACGTCATTGGTGGAGAGATGGCTGCACCCTTCGCGCTGACGCCCACCCCTCCTGCCACCCCCTCCCCCACCCCCTCTCCAACGTAAGTCCGACCTAGTGTTAGTTGCTGACACTCTGGGAGTTATAGCTACTTCATGACGTCATTACATGTCTTTACCCTTCCATTAGAAGTAAAGTGGGTGACCGCTCTGCCCTGAAACTCACGTATATACCGCTGGTTAGAGCAGTGGAGGGTTCGAGAGCTTGTGTAACGGCTTCGTTCTCCTCGACGTCTGCTCGGCAGTCCGGGTAAGTGGAGGAACCTACATGACTGTCAAAGTTACACCGTCCTTTCGGATGGGACGTTAAGCCGTTGGTCCCCTTGGTACTTTTCGAAAGGAGTAGGCTACGTGCCGGTACCAGGTTTCCCCTCCTTTTTTCTGATCATACTTCATTCTCATCTATCACCACTCATCGTCTCGAATAGCCAAAGAGCATTATTATAAGATGTTAAGCAATAACCAATCCAACCAATCCTTCCATTAGAAACATTTGTTGTTTGTAGCCTACATTTCGCTAAACTGACTAATTATACCTTAGAGATTTTGACTCTTTTCATGCCAACTTTTTTGGCGCAAATGTCCAAAATTCATTTTCAATTAATTTTGGACATATGTCTTGCGAAACAAATTTGGTAAAAAATAGAAATAATAAAATCATACGTTGTCAACTCAACTTGACCGGTTAGTATGGAAAATATTCTTCTTCTCCATATTTTCATTCTCTGTTTTCTGTCTGTTTCTGTGTCCTGATGGTTTAGAAGAATAGCCTATCTAATTGTACAAATATAATCTAATAGTTGTTTTAAGTTAAACACATTAATGGACACGACTGGAATATGGCGATGTTTAGTTCCTATGTGCTGACGTGTTTTCTCCTTCAGACGCAGGCGACGCTCCTCCAGCCGCACAGCCACCGTACAACCACCAGGAATACAACAACAATAACAACAACGCGTACGACGAGGAAGAACCCATACTACCAGAGCTGCATCCCTTTGTCCCCTATCCTCCCTACACTAGTGAGCTGGACGATGCCGTGCCCTTGAACACAAACCTGCCACAGGTTCTGGTAAGATCACCTTGATGTATCTCCTTTGTTGGGGCTTCGTAAGCTACAGTCAAAATGTGATCTACAGTTTCAGTAAACCCTTTCGTTCCCAGTGTAGCCATAAGGCAACGGAAAGTTCAAAAAAACTTTGCGGGTAAATTTTGGTTTTTGAGTTTTACCCCAATTAAAAAAAAAAATTGGTAAATAAAAAATATATACATTTTTTCCCAATTAAGGAACGAATAGTGCCTTTTTGAAAGAAGATTGAAAATACACGGGTGCTAAAAAGGCTACAAACAGAAAAATTTTGGTTTTACCCTGAAAAATAATAAATCGCCAGTTGTTATTTGAGATAGGCCTACACATATTCTAAAATATGCAAAAAATTCAGAAAAAAATCTAGTTTTAGAAATGTACTATTTAATTTAAATTTTAGACAAAAATGAAAATTTTATTCAAAATCCAAAAATTCCCAAAAATTAAAAAAAATGCTTAAAAATCAAGATAAAAAAATTTAAAAAATACCAAAATTCTTAGAAAAACATGGATTTTTAATTGAATTATTACAACTACCTAATTAAGACAAAATTAATTCGGGAATGAAAGGGTGAATGATATTTTTCTCTTTTCCGAGGTCAGAGGAAAGTGTGTGGCACGGATGAGCTGTGGTCAGTACGACAGTTACGACTTCGGGTGATATCCAAAGATATGAGTCTGCAGCGACTCTGCTTCCACGTGCCTAACTTGAGAGAATTGACGCTAGATGGCAGCTCTCTTCTGTCGCTCAGGTAGATTGATTACTTCTAACCATTACACCACGGACTTACAACAAATACCGTAATATTACACTACGTAGTTTAAATCATGGAGTTATAAATAGTACTTGTTTCACACTTATATTTTATTGTATTTTATACGACACACATGTCTGATATTGATTTTACACATCATTTCGTAAACTCAATACATTTAACAGAAATTTCCCCAAAAATCTATTTTTCTTTTACGAGAACTTCAGCATTATGGTTTAATCATGGAGTTATAAATAGTACCATGGTTTAATATTGCGATTTAGATTCAAGATTCAGATTCAACATTTAGGTCCCAAGGGCCACAATTTTGAACGGGAGCCAAAAGTGTTTTGGATCTCACCCACACACTAATTAAATTGGTTTTAAAGATGCTTTTTCACGTCCAGAAACTAGTTTTGGGCTTAATGGGTCTTCATTCAACTTTATAATCACCTTTCCAGAGATATTATTATTTTATTGCAAATCATAAGCCTGCTTTTGAAAGCTGAATTCATTTTCATACGTCATGCACTCCATTTGCAGCAGTTAAGCGTCCGAAACACGATAGAGTTTTCTTTGCAAATTCTCCTCGGAGAATTATTTTCAAAAAGTAGAATACATGTTTAATTGGCGCGTGAAACAGAGAAAAGAAATCTTCCGCCGAAAAAAGGTTTTCCAGGAAAAATCCGATTAGTAGCATTGAAAAATCTTAATAAATCTTCTCTGGTGCAGCGATCAAAAAAATTCTTCGTCTAGGAATCTCCGTCTAGAAATCTTCAGTAATCTCCACGTAATATGAAAGCTTTCTGTCCATCGTGTCACGACTCAAGATAAAAATTGAACATCACCTCCGATTGACATGTATTTTTGGTTGAAATTTATCGTCAATAGATAAAAGGATATCACAGTATAAGGTTTAGGGGATGGACCCGGCACCTCCACCAAAAATGTTAAGGGTCCATCAATGTATGGTATAAGCTTCGTTCCCTGTTTTTATTTCTCCCGTTTAATATGTTACCCCTGGTTGTTTTCATTATAATATATACTTCAGGGATCTGGGGTGTCGTCTCGTGCACCTACGGAAGCTGCGGGTGGCTCGCTGCGGGCTGGACTCTCTGGACGGCTTGTTCGGACTGATGAACTTAAGGGAGCTCCACGCTGCAGATAACAGCATCGACGACATCGGGCCGTGTTCCGTATTGCAGCACATCAAGCGCATTGACCTATCCAGGCAAGCACCGAAATATTAGAACTTTTCAATCATCCAAACATTCTTGATTGAATCGAGTTGTTAATTTGTTTTCAACGATTGTTATGTCTGCATTTATGTAAAAGGATTTATTTAGTTGTTCTACTTCGTAAATCAGTCGGTATTTTAACTGAATAGGATAGACGTTAAATAAATAAATACATAAGCAAAATTCCTAAATGTACTATTTCAATAAAAACTACCATGCACTGTGCATGGTAACTAATATTTCTTCTAAATGTGCATGATGCACATTTAGAAGAAATATTAGTTCATTTTGCTTCCACCTATATGCATTCAATTTTCAAATAACATTAACAAAAGTCCAAAGAGGTGCAACTTTGACTAATAAACGCTGCTAAAAATAATAGTTATCCTTTATCATTCGCATATTATAGCTTCCTCAAGACAATGACTAAACAACAATGTATTTTCTCGTCGAATAACTTGGTTTGGCATACAATTACCAATAAAAACTTTAGTGTCAAAAAAGATGTTTGTTTCTCATATTTTTATTTTTGACAGCGCCTGTATCTGTTTCATACAGGAATCGAGTGACTAACGTCAGTCACTTGACTTTCTTGAGAGTCTGCTCATCCTTGAAACACGTTTCGTTGGCTGGCTGTCCGGCTGCTGAAAACATTCACTACCGGGCTGAAGTGAGGAGGAGGATGCCACAGCTAGTGACGCTAGACGGAGAACCACTGCATCGCGGCGCTGTAGGAAGGTGAGAGAAACAACCCTTGCTGTACACCCATGTATTGTGGAGGACATGCACTACCGGGCTGAAGTTAGGCGGAGGATGCCACAGCTAGATTGATTGATTGATTGATTGATTCAGGTCTTTATTTTAAGGCGGGATTAAGGCTAGTAAAACCTTATCTTTCATCCAACCTAATTTTGCTAATTAGACGGAGAACCACTGCATCGCGGCGCTGTAGGAAGGTGAGAGAAACAACCCTTGCTGTACACCTGTTTCCTGTTCCGTGGCTGCAGCAGAAATTTTGTGATGTGAGAATTGTACACCACATTGTAAACAATTATTTCACAGGTTGACGAAAGTTATTCTCAAAGTAATGAAATCTCAAACTGTTTTAATTTTGGCAAGGTTATTGTACACAGTGAGTGTGTGTACTTGTGCTAGTTTGTTTTGTATAGAGCGTCCTAAACAGAGTGTGTTATGTGAAACTATGTGTTATATTTCTTCATTTGTTTCACCCCTCGTCAATGGATTCATACCAGACGTCGACGACGACGACAGCGAAGACGACAGCGACGGCGAGGGAGGTGTCGGTGTCAACGACGTGTCCCCCTTCAGTAGTGCCGGCGAGGATGGGGGCGAGTCCGACGACGACGATCCTCCCTACGCCGGTGCAGGCGATTCGAGTCCTAGGCCAGGTTCCGGACGACGCAGGGTAAGAAGGTCATGTTCGGAGCATAGGGGCGTTGCTAGCCAGCCGGCAATGTCCAGTACCTCACTTTACGTGTGTTGCGTTATTCTGTCATGAAAAGTACTGCGCATGGTAGAATTTGGCCCCGAGCATGGCTCTGCTAATCGTTAAAAGGCGATTCAAGAGAATACGTCCACCTCGCAAAAATCAGCAAGTATAAGGAGAGTATATTACACCCCTGAACTAAAGGAAAGCTCTGGCAATCGTCGTCACAGGGACACCTTCCCTTTTCCCTTGACGACCTCCCCGACGACGATGACAATGACACCACGAACGATGACAAAGACGATGACGACTGCGACATGAAAAAACCCCATTCCCCCCCCCTTACCCGTGGCTGGTTCGGACCAGCATAAGCCTCTCCTCCCCTTATCCCCTTGGCTAGAGTGGCGCATTATGACCCACAGGTTGACGCACCCTTAATTCAAAAATGTATAGATAGTTAGACACAGAAGAGAGCCACACATACATCATCCTAAAAAAGTTTTCCCACAACAAATTATTCATTATTAATTATAGGTTATGTAACGTATTCTTGAAACAGTTTGAGCTACTTTTGAAACTCCAAAACCAATCTTGGCCATGACAATGGTCAAACAAAATAGACTAATAGTTAAGTGGAAATATAGTAATTTCTTGTGTCAAACATGGGTAAATTTTATCGCTAAAGATGTTTTACGTTTACGTTCGGATGCTAACAGCATGCATAATTATTATTGATGCGAATTACGATTTCATGTTACAGTTGTGCATACAGTTGTGTTGAAAGATTAACAATTTTATCCTTCTAAATAAAATTGAAGAGTTTATTTTATTTCTGTGTTTGCTTCAACTTGAGATTTATGCCATTATGGTTCCTATCTCAAGAAGAGTACAATAACCAGTAATTTAAATTATGTCAATGATTTCTCTAGGAGATGCTTCCGCCCCTGCTTCACAGCATGGCACCGTTGCCACCCTTGCGTCCTCTCCACCCCCTGCCGCCCATTAGAAGCCAGTCTCGTCCATCTTCGGCCGGCGCCGTCAGATCTACCTCGGCAGTCGTTGCAGAGAGGCGACCCAAGACAGGATGCGACAAGATCAATGGTTAGTGGAGATATCATTTTTTTTTTATAAATTTATAAGTCGCGTTACAAGAAAGTTAAACCAGCCATTGGCCAACGCAACTGATTTGTTTCGGAAAGTATATTACTTGAAGTTTAAACCAAACATAATGAATGTTATTTTATATGTAATGCTTCACATTTTGAATCCGTGAAATTTTTCACATCGATCAGCCTTCGCACTATAATGCACCTTGCGGCAATACAATTACAAATGTAACCGTTTGTAATCATGTCTTTAGACAAAGGGTGGACCTATAATTGGATGAGCGTAGCGAGCGTAGCGAGTGGAGCGAAGACTTCAATTTCACTGACCCCCCAAAAAATTTAGCTCGGGTGTTTTTTTTTTTTTTTTTTTTTTTTTTTTTTTTTTTTTTTTTTGTTTTTCCGTCTGTTTGTTCGCTCGATTCCGGGCAAACGGCATATGCGATCTTGATGAAAATTTGACCGGACCTTCGTTTTCTCTGAACTTAGAGGTGTATTGTTTTTGGGTACAATCGAAAAAATATTTCTCATGAATATCGTACTTTTACGATTTTTTTCGATTTTTAGTGCGATATTTTCGTGACATTTGGTCCGATTCTGACCAAACGGGTTGGGCTACAACGTTCATATTTCACATGGACATTAAGGTTATGGTGATGTAGTACCTTTTGAAAGAAAAAGTTGAAAAAGTTAGCCAGAATTCATAGAAATAAAGGTTTTAATATAAGTTTTTCAATTTTTAGAGCGATATTTTCGTCCTATTCGGGCCGATTCTGACCAAATGGGTGGGGCTACAACGTTCAGATTTCACATGGACATTAAGGTTATGGTGATGTTGTACCTTTTGAAAGAAAAAGTTGAAAAAGTTAGCCAGAATCCACAGAAATAAAGGTTTT
Source organism: Sweltsa coloradensis (assembly GCA_024449915.1). Lineage (NCBI taxonomy): Eukaryota > Metazoa > Arthropoda > Insecta > Plecoptera > Chloroperlidae > Sweltsa > Sweltsa coloradensis. The sequence goes on from JAMZAV010001205.1 coordinate 73,901, forward strand.
AATATGAGTTTATTGAGGTTTATAATACCAATTAACACGTAACAATAGAAACTTGACAACAATCACCTACAATGCATTCAAAAAGCACTTGCAAAGGAAAAGTGCAAACAAACGCAAAAAACGCAAACAAAAAAATTACAAAAACGCTCATCCATCAACGCGGCGGGACTTTAGCGTTTTCCTAGTGTATTAAAAATAGGCAGTTTAAGTAGGTTGTGGAAACAAACTAAATGTAGGTCTTACTTGGACATATACCTGAATATAAAAAGATCTCATGCCTTCAATGTATTACAGAATTGCCACGGTCGTCGAAAGCCAGCGCGGAAGGTGAGACGACTGATGCATCCGCGGTTAGGCCGCAGACGGATCCAAGTCACGTGACGTCAGCCTCGTCGCCCACTGGCAACGTTGCATCGGCACTGATACGGCAACACCGCAGCCCCAGCAAACATTCCGAGGTAGTTGATAAAAATATCTAACGGTAACTCGCGGGTAGGACATTATGTATAATTAGTAATTACTAGATCTTGTTTTGGCTGAAGTGAAATAGGTCACAGAATTGAGAAAATAGACACGATTACATGAAACACAGCACATTATGTCCTTTAGAGCTTATTGTGGTGTAATTTCTTATTATTATTGTGATATCGTCCCATTAATCAGATCATATCCATCGTTTCCGCTTCTGACATGCTCGGCTTGGGTTTGGCAACCAATTTTTTCCACTACTTTAAAATATCCTCCCACAATCGTATCTCTTCCACATCTTACCAGCTCTCTCTTTTTGCTTGTAGGTCTCCTCCCATATATGATCTCATTCCATCTTCCTTGCATAGCATCCCCCTCTTTTTCTTCTTCCTTCTTCAATCCTTCTTTCATACATTCCTCCTCCTGTCTCTATTGGATAACACGACAACACATTATGGCCGCGTAGGCCGATTGGGGGCATATGAAAAGAAGAAGACGAAGAGAAGATCTCTCTCTCTTGGGCATCCTCTTTCTCAATTCGTTTAATTTATTTATCAGCTGATACTAGATTTAAAATTGTAATGCCAACATCATTGTTGTTTTCGTCTTCAGTTTGCCGAACGATCAGCGCACAAGAAGATGGCCACCAATCAGCTATCAGAAGACATCGAAGAGGGCAGCCATCTTGCTGAGAAACAGCCGGACAGGAAGTCCACTAAGAAGTTGACCCATGTCGACTGTTTGACCTTGGAGATGGAGGAGAGGTGAGGCGATCTTGTGTAACTGAACTACACATTGTATAATGTATAGCTTTGCGATCGAGAATTCAATTACAAAGCCACTTTGTTGCCTCAAGTACATGTAAGAAGGTTTTTAAAATTCAAGTTGATAATTTCATTGACAAGAAACTCAGATATTTCCAAAAAATGCACATAAATATAATAAGATGTAGCCTTTTCTTACGAAACGAACGCATTCTTGAAGCTTAATTTTTATATCTACTCTGCTGTTCATCCCGAACGAGACGATTTCATTTTTTCCCTACCATCATGAAATTATTTTACACCAAAATAAAAATCTCTGTGATTAAACGTGTTAACCATTTCTTTAAAACATATGTGGAAGTAAAAAGTCTTATGTTTGTAGATTTAAAAAAAAACAATGTTCGTTTCCTTCTGAACGAATATCCGAATGTATGGTTTGTGTGTGTGCTTAAGCTTTGTGCTTTCTGTCAGGGTGAAGCGCTGGACCGACGAGATCCTTGACAACACGGCCTTGGAGAACCTTGAGGAGAAGATGACCTTGATCGCTACCGAAGACGAGCCTCATCCCGGTGACGAAGACGAGGATGACGAGGACAAGCCTGGACCTTCTCGCAAGAAGTGATGACTAGCCGGGAATAAACCAAACACATTTATTTATTACTTACGTTAGCAATACTGAACTCTCTCACTAGTACAACAATACCCTGGCGGCTCGTAGTGACAACTCTAGACTCAACATACTGTATTTGAAATTAGTTTAGTTCTCACCCGCTCCGCCTGGATCGCCACTAGCAGCGCGTCGCTGTAGCCGGAGAGTTTTTCAGTATTCTGCCGTCAGTAGTAAAGTTCGAATTCTGGCTAAGCTCTGTTTTATCAAGGTCTGATAGTACTAAAGCAGATACTAATATTATGCTTCCATTTCTGTACTTGTCTTATTGCAAATAGTGATTATATCTGCCGATGAGATTTACATACATTTTACTGTCAATCTATTTTTAACTTTCTCGCAATTTCAACGCGACTTTAATCCTCATTTTCTGTATATTTATAACTGAATAGTAAAAATTGATGATTCCAACCATTTCTTGCACTATTTGCAAATTAACAAGTCTTTAGTCAGGCATGAATTCTATTTCAAAATGTCATGATTATTTTTCAACTCTGAAAATAATGTAGACCTATAATCCATTTAAATTTTCTCAAGGATTAACTATCAGATTATCATTAAATAACAAAAATTGTTAACACTTTTAAGAATGGCATACAAAGGCTTCCATACGACAGACGAAACAATGTTACCTTGTTATTGTGGCGAATAGTTTATGTGAACAGGCTGGCTAAAGTATATAAGTAATTTAAAATAAATATTTTGTGTAATGAGTGTGTTTTAGTTTGTTATCATCATCATTATCCATCGCCGTTTCCTGCTTCTGGCAGGGTCAGCTTGGGTTTAACAACCAAATTTTTCCACTTTTTTCCATCCTCCCACAATCGTATATCTTCGACATCTTCCCAGCTCTCTCCTCTTGCCTCATAGTCTCCTGCTATTGTGTCCTTCCATCTCTTCCTTGTTCTACCCCGTCTTCTTTTTCCTTCTTTAATCCTTCTTTCATACATTTTTCTTGGGCAGCCTATTCTCCGCCATTCGTTTCATATGTCCATACCATCTCAACCGTGTCCTTCCTATCCTCTTAACTTCTCTACACCTAGCATTCTCTAATGTCCGTGTTTCTTATTCTATCCCATCTCGTCTTGCCCACTGTACTCAGGAATCTCATCTCTGCCGCCTGCATCCGACTCTCCTTCGATCTCCCATTGTCCAGGTTATATTGAGACTAAATAATAAAATTATTTATTATAATGGCAACTTTCTAAAATAAAACCTATTTTACTTCCTTGCGTCCCAAACTTGTGTTTTAGTATTCATAATAGTATGTATAATTATCGAGTTATATATCTTTCTGCTTTGGACTTGATTGATGTTTAAAGTAAGCTTACTTATAGGGAATTTACATAGCTCACATATTAAACATAACGTATAATACTATCATGGTGAAACGACGTTATAGAAGACGTTTGAAATGCATAGAATACAATGGAAACATATCATAGCGTGGCTATTCAATATTTGTGATGTGTTGTTGTGGAACCTTGATCGTGGTGATTCGGTACACGTTGGTAAGTGGTAACGAACGTATGTTAAATGCTACACATTTTCAGTCAATTTAAGATTTATTATATCTTGTTTGCAAGAATCGTAAAAGACTTTGCTGAAAATTTAAACAACACCCACAAATTTGTTAAGGGATATTTTCTCAAAATTTCAGCGCAATCGGTTCAGTGGTTCGGCAGTATTTTGGCGCACATGAGGTGACACAAACACAGATAAAGAGGAAGGCCTATTTGAGTTCCGTTGTAAGACTAACTTCGTATCTGCGCTCCGCCCTCAATGATTGAAATAATATATTACTTAATTTGAGTGATCTTACACGAACTCGCGAAACATATATTTATAATAATGGTTCTTCTAGAATCTAGAATAATTATGACGAAATATATTTTATGATACCGACCGAGCGTTAAGCGCTTGACTCTGATTCGTGAGGTCCCGAAGTCAATTAAGGCGAATGCAAGACACTGAGTCCTCTTAAACAGCCCTTAGACATCTCTTCACAATATTGACCATTTTGGACCAAAATTGCCCATTTGTCAATATTGAAATTAATATTTAATTCGGTTTTGTGAATGGTTCGCAAGAAATTTAAAACTTCAAGTGCTAGGGAGTTCCCTAAATTGTCGAAGAAATACGCCTACAAATCTTGCCCGGTATTGAGTGCGAGATCCCGAATAAGTAAAATAAAATATTGTGAAGCATTAAAATCGCTCTTGGTGGAGGTGCAAACTACAATAAATTCCCATTTTCAAAACGGCTGGCTACGCCCCTCTGACCGCAAACGTCACCAAAATCATTCTATACCCACAAGGCCAACAAACAAACGCTTCGTTATCAATAAGAGTTCGTGTTCGGTTTTTATCGTGAGACGTGATACACGCACAAACGGACGCACAGCCAAAAAAGTTGTGCATATAATAATGTCGATTAGTATTCTACGGTTCACCAGATCATTCATAACAGCCTTGCATAGCAACACATCAGTGATTGTTGACATAGCGCTCTCCTGTACCGAGTTTTGATTTTAAAATAAAACATAATTACAATAATAGAACAAAAATACAACACTTGATTTGAAGTGTTAATTTACATTACTCATAGGCTACATCAGATTGTCGTTTTAAAATGTTGCAGACTTTGATTCAGATTTTAATAATCATAATCTCGAGCTGTATGATTGTGTGTCTGTGTCATGTGCAAAAATCAGACTATAATAACTAAATGTTATACTTTTTGTCCATTACATACTTAATATTTTAAAAAAGCACTCAACATATAAGATTGAAACTGATTGAGATCAAATAACCTATTATTATCAAATAAGTTTTGCGATAATACACTCAAACGCCACTACACAGCATATTTCAGAACCTTGAGCCTACCTCAACAGGTGTAAGCATGACTATTCTGAACTTGAGTTTTATCGCATTGACTACAAGCAAAGATTATGAAGGCTGTTCTACAAGTTAGCATTCCGAAACGAACCCGTTCAAATCACCATTCGAAGGAATACCGTTGAATTGTTTTTAATTGATTGTTTTACATTCAGTACAAAATGGCCAACAAGACTTGGCTTTCTCGTGTTTTGAATATCGTTGCGATCTGTGTAATATTCCATGTGGCGCAGTCAGCCTTACTGCCCGAGATGATTAAAGGTAAGTTATAGCATGATTATCAGCTTTTAAGTTTATCCAAAAATGGCATGATTATTTCTTAAACTTTGATATCATTTAAGACTCATTAAAGAGTTCAACTATATTTTAAAGATTATAAGAGTAAAATTAAACATTCAAAATAATTCCTAACACTTTAAAGAAATGGCAATAAAATCCATAAGATACTCAAATGTGTTATTTGTGAAGGTTAGTTCTTGTAAAGAGAGTGTGTATAGTTGTATAGTGTGTGTGCGCTTATCATTACACCCAGAATGTAATTTTGCACTTGACTAGCATTACCCAGTAATTGTAGTATATGGCTGATTGTAAGCTCATGTCCCACCCTAAAAAATTAAGATCTTTTCCACTGGTATTTATGTAACTATCTCTTTCCATAAGCCAAATGATCAGCTAACGCTTTTAAACTGTCATTCTGAAGTAAAGATATACGAGTGTGATTTTTGTGAGCTGAAAAACATTGTGGTTGTTCTAAATGATTATTTTATAGACATATATTTTCTTTATTTTCATTATAGTTTTGTTGTTATTTATGTGGTGTTCACCCAAGAATGTTTTCCAATACATCATTTGACCATGATAGCATTTACAAAATACATTTTATTTGGTTCAACATACATCGTTCAAAAATACCAATTGTTTATCGCGTGGTTTTATTCGTTCACTTTAAAGTTTTTATCTAACTTAGGTATATCCAATCCGTAAACAAATGGGGAAAAATACTACTCTTAATTCAATCTACTCATAAAAAATAGGGAAAGTACGTTACATTACTGGCTTATCCTGTCAACAACAGTGAAGTTTACGCATTTCTACCTCTGCTACAGATGTGGAGAAGGACTCTGAATCTCCCCGGGCTACGGAGTGGGACGACCCTCTGGCTTACATGGACGAGATTACACAGCTGTTCGGTGACCGTCTCAAAGAGTATGGGTTCGAGAACCTGCCAGTTCCCGACAAAGAGTACAAAGTCAAGTGAGTATCGCCACACACATAATATACAATAGTCTTGGCTTAAAGTAGCCAAAGATTGAAATTCAATAGATGAAATCTACAAATGAACTCGGGAGGATCCAACATTTTGAGAAATTACAGTTAATTAAATATCTGGCTCTAATTTTGCTCTTTTACCAAAGACGTACATTAATGTCCCAGTGTTCCATCTAAAAACAATTTATTCAACAAAAATGAAAATTTAAATTAATTTTTTAAACTAATTTTTTAATTTTAATTTATTATTTTATTTTTATTATTAATTCATTAAAAATTCAATTAATCCAAAAAGAATAAATTGACCACCAAAATAAAAATAAAATTTTATATGATCCACCTCGGAGGAAAGATTTGCAACCATTTTCTACTCATGACACCTCTAAGTCACCCTCATCATAGATGCCATAAAACCTATCACTTTAAAAGGGAGGGCTCGTTTTCTTAGCTTTTTATGTGTCTGCTTTTAATCCAATCTCAGTGAGTGTTATCACAACTTGTTCTTGTCAATTTTTTTCAATACTACTGCACCTATTAATGATGTCTGCGGCATACTGTTTTTGGGGCCAGTCCAAACCAATGCACTAGGTGATGGGTTTTTGAGTTGAACCCCATTTTTTTTTGTAAATAAAAAATATATAGTTTTTTTTCCAATTCAATGGGACGAATAGTGCCTTTTTGAGAGAAGATTGAAAATACCCCTGTGCTAAAAAAGCTAAAAACAGAATTTTTTTGTTTTTTCCCGGAAAAGTAATAAATCTCCAGTTATTTGAGATACACAAAATCTAAAATATGCCAAACATTCAGAAAAAAATCTAGTTTTAGAAATGTACTTCAAATTTAAATTTTAACCAAAAATAAAGAATTTTTTTAAAATCCAAAAATTCTCAAAAATTAAAAATCAATATAATTTTTTTTTAAATACCAAAATTCTTAGAAAAAAATTGGATTTTTAATTGAATTATCACAATTACTAATTAAGACCAAATTAATTCGGGAATGAAAGCTGGTTATCACGTTATCACTAACGACTGTGTCCTCCCCTCAGTGCCACGCGCTACAACATCCACCTCCTGGGCACCACTCAGTACACCAACGGATTCGTGATGGACATCCTCAACATCAGCCGGTATTACCGCCAGTACATCTGGTACTTCGACAACTCCGAGGCTGTCATCCAGTACAAGATCCTGATGGGAGATGTGGAGATTCTCTACGACCTCGATGCTAAGCTGGAGGTCGCCAACCTAGTCGGTACAGCAGGGCTGTCGTTCCCGGAGAACCTCTTAGAAGTCTTTGTGAGTTGGAAGTAGCAAATTGACAGCGATGTCGTTCAATTATATACAAAGTACATAGTATTAAATAACTTCACACACATTGGTTTGGTAGATTTCGTTTTTGGTGGAGGAATAAATTGAACAACTTAGTCACAATTTAATAGGCAACCACCACAAACGATAGTCAACCATTATTTCTGCCAATTCGCTGAGTAGCTGTCTTACTATTTCTGTAACATATTTTACAAAAGACAGCATTTACCACAGCAAGGTCGTTTGAACATATTCCATATTATAGTGGTTACAAATCGCCATCTCGCCTTATACGAGGTTTTTTCTTGATACAAGGTTCGATATTTTTTTCCCCCTTTGCCGAAAGCTTGATTTTTCAATCATTTTTCTTCCTGGCTATCCAGTAAATATGTGCTTCCTTCTCTGGCCCGCTGAGGTCATTTGGCAGGGCGTCAATGTCAGATTTAAGTGCGGCGCAGCTGAAGAGGTGCGCTCTGTCCTGAAAACCCGTTGTACATAGTTTGCAAGTTGCTGGTTCCTTTGTGATTTGAAATCGATTCAGGTGGTGCTGCAGGACGTCATGTCCTGTGGCCAGCCGGAACTGCGCTGTTGCCACCTTTCTTGTCCAGGATTTCGATATGTAAGGTTCGATGTGAATTTTTTAATTTTTTCCATTTTAGTCTTTACTGCACTATATTATAAGTGACCAGTACTGCTTAAATGAGGGGGAAAAACACATAGAACCTTGTATTTCTGGGGTCTCAACGTAGACGTATAATAAATAAATAACATCAATGATAACTATAGACAAGACGTAGTGCAATAGGTCTTGACTGTGGTACTGTAGCCGTCGATCAATGGGAGCAGATATATGTGAGTTCTGATGAATACATGCAAATCCCAAAAGGCTTATCTTTCAGCCATTACCTTGGTCTTACTTAGATCTCTTAGACACGTTCTGCAGCTATAACCTTTGATTGATGAACACCTACACTAAAAAGTTCTCAGGAAATCTTTCCTATGCTAGCATCATAGGTAAGCAATACTTCGACCATGCTTTGACCAACCAGCGGTTCCCAACTCAACTCAAAAGGCTTTGCTAGTTCCAATACTGATAGTTATTTGTCCAATACCCTAGTAATCATATGACGCCACCCAGGATGCATTACGTCGCAACAAATTTATCCTAGAACGGCGACTCACTCATGTCTACGTATGTCCCCAGATCAAATATAATCGAGACACGATGGTGCCCACCGTTACATCAATGGAGGTCAATTCAGTGGCGGGTCCCAAGACAAACTTTGCACCGGACACGGATGTGATGAGGGCGCTCGCCTACAATGTGAGTACAATGTGATGACAAGCTGTAACATTGACGGTGCTGCAAACCCACATTTGAAATCAAACCTGTGTTTCATATTGGAACCAAGTAATACAACTTACCGTTTCTGTCCTCTATCCACAGGCTCGGCTCACATTGGCTGGCTCCCTGTTTGGTGACCTCGACACCTGGATTGAGAAACCGTTCAAAGAGTTGTTGGAGGCGATTGTGAAGGAAGTGCCATTTCCCGTGAAATAGGCTCCAAGACAATTGCATCAAAAAGCTAGAAGCGGTTCTATTTTGCATTGTATTCTATTTTAGATGCCGAGAATAAGCGAGAGAATGTACGGCAACCTAGAACAAGGCTGGGTCGATAAGCTTTTCGTTACCAGTTATTTTAATGTTTAGTGGCAACAAAATAATGTCAATAATTTATTCACATACCTATTAAAATATCGTTCTTCCATGTATTACATAACCCTTGATATTCAAATAGTGACGTCCTTCTTTAGAAACAGTTTTATAGGGCGCAAGTTTACTATTATTTTCCTATTCATCCTTGGCTCTTGATTCCTCTTAATTATGGTCTTTAGTATGTAGCCTATAAATGTAGCCAGTTCATGATGGATGATTACAGCAAAGGCAGCTGCGGAATAATTGCTGCACCTGCCCATTTCCTGATTTTTCTTTTAAATACACCATTTCCAGTTTCAGAAGGTTTTCAATGGACAAAATGTTGCACAGCACAAGGTATTTTTTTAAACAAAAACCTTTCTGTTTGATTAACTTTTTAGTCTCTATAATGTTATCTTCTATCCAGATGTGAGTTTTAACCATATTTTAGCAATGCAGGTCTCTATTGCTAGGAATTTTCTGGCATCATTTGAAGTGGGAACGGTATTTCTTGTACGACATCTTCTAGTAGCGCTTTCATCGTCTTGTTGATCCAGATCGACAGGTCAGAAAAGAGTGAGCTGCTCATAGATAGTCTAGCCTGTGGAAAAGCAAGAAACGTAACATAATTTAATCATGAAATTGTTTTACATCATTAAGTTGTTGCTTGGGAATGGCTATATCTACCTTAGTCGAGGCTCGAGGGCCGGAGCCCCACGTTGGGCGCCAATTGTAAGGTTTACTTTTGTTATCGTTTTTATTATTTGTAAAATAAGGAAATGATTACTTGTGTCACTTAATTCTTATGTGTGGAATGAAACACTTTTCTTACAAACTAAAACAAATAATAAAATAATATATATAATTATGTAACTTACATTGTAGGCAAGAGCTCTCATAACTTTAGAGTCTGGTACAAAGATTGTCAGCGGACCTGTCACTGATTCCGTTGACATCGAAGTGACCCCCACTTCCTTGGTGATTATGTTGTAGAATAGCTTCATACAAGAATGAAAAGATTGCATTATTAGCTAGCACGCAGTTCACGTATCACGGTGACTTTATAACTCTTTTAATGATATGATATCTGTGCTTAGTTGGATCTAAATGAGGTAGGAGTATGTCATGGCCATTAAAAACTCAAATGGTGTGTTGTGCTCTTGTGAGTAAATATAATGTGAAATGATCTTTAGTGTCCTGGTATTGACAAAGGCTTTACAATACTAAAATTTGGTGGTGAAACATTATTTGACATCCTTGTTATTTCTAAATGGAACTAATAACCACTGCTCTGGATCATCATATTTAATGCACCAAGGTCATTTGGTTACCCCGCAGTATTCAATTAATTAAGTGCATAAATGCAATGCATAAAGAAATTAGTTTTGTGAATTGTGATTTAAAAAATAACATTTAAATTCCACAACGTTCAAAAGATAGAACTTACGTTAACATCAATGAGGTTTTCTACAAACGCCAGCTCAGCGGTTCCCTCCAGATCGGTGACCTCTAGTTGAGCACTAATATCATACATGACCTCTACTCCTCTCATACGGATCTTGTACTGTATGACGGCCAGGTCTTCCTTGATGTACCAGATGTGCTTTCTGTCACTCCGGCTTATGTTCTGAATGTCGATCACATACCCGTTAGAGTACTTCGTGTTTCCTAGAAGGTGGATGTTGTAGCGCGTCGCGCTGGAGGAAGAACAAACGCCCAATGTTATGTTTGCATTTTAGTTAGAGATTCCATTATGACAGTCAAGTTTTATTTCTGCTGGCTACCTTTACGTCTTTGTAGGAAGCATTAGAATGATTTGTAGTTGTTATTTAAGCATACATGGAGGCTTTGACAAGTGTACATTTCTTAAGTGGATAATCGATGAAATAACATATATAACCGATAATACAATAGCAATTAAATAACAATGCAAATTATATACTATATTAAGTTTAAAGTCAAGGGTCACCGAATCACCTAGTGCAATTTTGGGACACATGTTGTGGAGTACAGGGTCACGGAGATTTAGAGGACCTTGACCAAGACTTTTATAAATCCAGAAATCCATTCTGGTCGTGTTTGTTTTTAGCGATGGCCTTACCAAGGAACGAGCGGTATCTAGCGGTTAGGTTGGTACCAAATCAAAGGGCGTCTCTTAGCTCTCTACTTTAGTCGTGAGAACTGTAGTTCTACTCACTTCACGTTGTAGACCTTGTCAGCTACAGGAAGGTTCTCGACCCCGAACTCTTTCAGTCGCTGTCCGAACAGCTGCGTGACGTCATCGATATATTCTAGGGGTTCATCCCACTTTGAGGTCATTTTGGTCTGTTCTCGATGCGTTTCCACTCCTGTACAGGGACCAACAAGTTAGACCGGATGGATCACACAAGTGGTTTTTGAGTTGAGAAAATTTTACTTAACGCTACTTTTTGATTCCTTTATATAGCATGGATATTTACAGGCCATGAACCTTTTTTGTGTACACTACATTGTTTGAAGATAAAAGCACATTAGAAATTTCATACTATATTTTTCATAGATTGCGTTGTATAACAAATATTAATACATAAATTCAGATTATTCCTCATTACCATATTATGTACAGCAATGCATTATAGAAATGAGTCAACATAAAATGTATTAATTAATTAAAATTTTTAAACTAGAGTGATAGATTTACACTGAATTTTGCAAAAAAATGTATAAAAAATGTATGTATATGGTGACCTATTTTGACTAGGTTACCAAACCCTTGCGTGTGTCACGCTGCTAGATCAGGATGTGGAGAAAGGTAGAGAGACCTTGGCATACATGTCACTAAAGCGTACCTGGTTCTAAGCTTCATTGTTTGCTAGGTGTAAATGAAAGCTTCCGACACGCAAACGTATATCCGAAAACGAAGAAATATCTATCTAACCTACGAAAAGATTAATTATTGACATATACGAAACAGCGACAAAGAGGAGTTTTATCCAAAAAAATATCAATGAGATCAAAACATGGGGCAGGCTTATGTAAATGTACTAACTAACTAACTAAATTTAAATAAGCAAAATTATTCCGTGCAGTATTTTGGCGGGAAGATCCTACCGTTGTCGAAATAAATGCAACTCGAAAATACTATTTAGGATTTACTTTGTTTTGTAAAGTTCTAACCCAAACTCACTCAATGTTTGCAGTCATGTTTGTGCACTGTGTAATTCAATATGTAAGCATTTTTTTTATATTTGCTTTGAAAAAAAAAATGGGGAAAGTTTGAGTAATATGTTATTGGTTATTGAAAGAGAACGCTTAAACCAATCTTGGCAGTCGTACTGGTACAAATTTGAAAATGAAAAACCCGATTCTCATGATTTAAAGCATAAACATCATAGAGTGGGGAAGACACGGCCAACGAGTTTTAGGATCTTCGAATAGGTTGTTGGCAGGATAACTTAATGGTCCAGTGACGACATATTTTATGTTGTAACAATTGAGGAAATAGAGTCGCCAGCAGCTGGTATTGAACCAGCAATCATCCCCAATCAGTCTTCCATGTAATACGCCAGCTCCTGTATCGAAGGAAAGAAAGTTTACGTCTAACAAGTCGAAACGTACCCGACCGGAGGAGGCTGGCCTTCGTGCGATGTCTCTCACAGCACAACCTTCGCTCGCGCCTCGCTTGACCTTGAAGCGGCCGCGGGATCCCCGTGAGTTTGTCTCTGTTACGTTGGCAACAGAGTGCGCGCGTCGTCGGCAGCTTCTTCTTGGCGCGCTTTACCTTCATTGATAATGGAGCCTCACGGACGATATTCTCCACCATCGGTTGGAGGATGTGCTCGATCCATGACGTCACGTCCATGAAGAGGGAAGCCGACATCGACTGGCGGGACTAGAAGAGAAACATTGAGACTCCATTGTTACTTTTACATTTAGTACTATTAGTTTCAGTTCTACGATCGTACGTCATGATTTAGTGGCAGCAGCTACTTGAAGGAATTTTGTTTTATCCGTAACTCTTACTTTGTGTTAAACAAAATACAAAAATGTTTTGTATGTAATGTCAATTTTTACAATTGTAATTCAATTTTTACCCATCTTTCTGTTAATATTTCTAAATTGAAACCCCTTCTTAGGCAAGCACGCACGTATCACTATAATCTTTCAACAGCCTAGGTGTTCTTAGAGTTTTGAAAGATTTACTGAAGGAAGTTGGCAGAGTAGGAGTCAATTCTAGCATTCGCTTATGACTGGGCAAATTCTGTTTAAATTATTCCTTTCAATGTGGACTGCAAGTGGCTGATATATTGAACCGTCTATCTTCCGAATGGCAAAAGTCGGTATGTTTCCTCATATTCTCAATCCCTTAACAAAATGAATACACATTCAGCAGTAAGACCAATCTGTTCTATTCAATTATCTCCTATTTTACAGGACATAGACCACTTTTCAGTGAGATATATTTTAGTTACTATCTGAAAACTTTTGACTCACATTGTAAGTGGCCGACGTCATAATAATGCTGTCAGGAACATACGTCATCTTCGGGGGTGATACTGAGATGGTCTTCATAGACTTCACGCCAGTCATATCGTCAGCCAAGCTGTAAGATATCTGTTAGAAAAAAACAAAATGTATTCTTATATTTATACTTGTTAATTAACAAGAACTCTTAAAGATGGGTATAAGTAGGTAATGGAAAATAAAAATTTACCTTTAACTATAGGCATTCTACATGATTGTGACGACACTATATATTTGTATTATTATAAAAATACAGATGTTATTATGCAGAAAACGAAATGAAAGTTATTTATGATGATGCCTTTGACAACATTCTGATATAAATTGGTCGTAGTTCCACGACAATCTCTTGAGAAAGTTTAAGTAAAAGTAGCCTTATGATCTCAATTTTTACTTTTAATGTTTATGAAATTACATTTATGGTATTAAAAATGAAAAGCAAGGCCTAACTAGTCTATTCCTGATACCTGCTCAAAATTAAGGACGGTCTTTTAAGATATCCTACAAATTTTAAAATTTAATAAATCAACAGCGTAGTTACTCTTACTCACCATGACTTCAATGTAGATGGCTGGAAACGTAAGAACTGATGTAGTGTACATATCATGGCTGGCTTTGAGGTCATATACGATAGTAATGTTTTCCATACATAGCCTAAATTTCAAGATGGCGTAACCATTCTCTGTATACTTCATGACTTTCGAAGGTCGTCTTATGATGTTTTTTATTCTGACCACTACACCGTCTGCGTAGGTGAGGGTACCTAGAGGGTGGTTACTGGCCCGAGCAGCACTGGAATCACAATTAATAAAAATGTTTATCTTTGTTGTGTACAAAATGTTATCAACATATGACATTGAGGCTAGAAAGAAAACTTAAGAGCGACTCTGTAATCTTTTAGTGAAGGTGAAGTTTTAAGAAAGAAAAAACAGGAGTTCCAGGCATTAGGGAACTTAATATTTTACCGAAGAGGTAGGCGAGGCAATTTGAAATCTGAAACAATTGGTTTTAGGGAACTGCCCTCAGAATGCCCTCCCTTAGAATTGGGTTTTAGTTTTGGATTTTTTTCTTATCGTTTGAATACACACAAAAAACAAAAAACATCAAAGCACGTATTTATTTATCAGGTATAATGCAACGGAGCAATCACTCCACAAGTATAAATAAAAAGCAGTATATTAACCAAAATGCACACAATAGAAAATCAAACAATGCTTATATTCCCATTATCTCTGCTTCCGGTCATCTAATTAATTTCTTGTTTGTGAAAGAGGATAGCCCGGGAGTTGACTGACATTGGTGAGAAATTTTGTTTCTCGAACTGGATCCGTTTGAACCCCACAAACCGGCACAGAATTACCTACCATCCACCCCAGCTGAAGAAGAAAGTATTTTGAACGATCTTGAAGTCTTAATAACTTCCAGACGCGTCATCAGATAGGGATAAATTTTGAAATGGGTATCTCATGGTGAAAGCCCACCGATTAAAGCAAGTTGCAGGTTTCTATCTCTTATGGTTTCGCGTCGGCAACATCCGCCCATATCAATCCATCATCAATCCATCATTCTGAATTAATGTTTGATTTACGTATTTATCTTGATGCTAACTCGTAGCAACAGCCATACATATAATTCTCTAACTATGATCTACAATGTGGGCATGCTCACTTGAAGTTGTATGCCTTGTTGCGCACAGGGAGGTTACACACCCCGTAGTCCTTCAACTTTCTCACCAGTGATGACGTTACGTTGTCTACGTACCCCACCGGGTCCAGCCACTCGACGGTCATGGGCTGAATCCGCGACCTCATGCGGACAATCTCCACTATACAGACAGTGCAGTGAGGTACAATCAGGTTAGTTTAACATACAACTACAACCTCCATTTAAGCAGACTACGCCTGAAATAATTATTTCATAAAAATTACCGTCCACTGTTAGCACATACGATTAGGGCGTTGGTCCGACGCGTATGGCTCTACGAGGACGTGCGTTCGAATCCCATATAAGGCGTGTTTTTTTGTAATCGGCTTTCGTCGCCATCATCACACATTGTCGCAAATAGCCCTAGTGCATTAATATAGATTTTAAGTTACAAAATACGCATCAACAGCACGAAGAAAAGAGTTGGCGCTAAATGATTGTTCTCCAAGGAAAGTACAATAATTCATCAACTAGATACTCGTAGGCATATCTATCGAGCACGTTTGATGGGGGCAGAAGTTTACAATCTCATTGATTCAGGTTGTATCTTCAACCCCCATTTTGCCCTCATTTACACTATCAGACTACTATTGAGGAGTGACATGCACTACTAATAAACTGAAAAACGACAATTTTAAAAATCACCTATTTTTATTGCTCCATTACATTATGTTATATATGTTATTTATTATATACACTATGCTTACAACGATTTGGATACTCACAGGGTTGTATCTAAATTGCCTTTGTGCACTGGTAGCTAATATTATAATATTAATATCTTTTACTAGCTTATCCGTCGCGCGTTGCTGCGACGTATGTCAGAGCCATTACGGTGTCGAAGTCAATTCATTGGTGAGTCCTCTTTGCAGGCACCGATCACCACGTGGAGGAGTTACAACAAAATGGATAGCATAGAAACCTTCCCCGTGAAAAATTCATATATGTGCCAAGTTCTATGGAGATCGGATGAATAGTGTAGTTATGCATAAAGGAAAAACACACAGACATACATTCGTATATATAGATAAGAAGTACCTCGACCCGTTCACGTTCTAAACCCATGTTTTTACCTTTCGACTCATAACCATTTGTTATTTGTAGCATTAAGGATTGACAAATGACTTTATGGTCAACTTAGGGCCTAGAGTGTCTTAAATCAGATGGAGAGATAAGTTATGCAAAGGCAAACACTGTAGACATTCGTGAAGCTTCGCTCCCTTAATACGTTAGATAATCTTTAAATATATATCTGGCCTTATTTTCATTGTTAGATTGGATTGGATATTGCTTCACGTCTCATATATATGCGCTTTGGCTAATCGAGACGAGTGGTGATAGATGAGGATGAATTATGAACAGAAGGGAGGAGGGGAAACCCGGTACCAGCGCATAGCCTACTCCTTTCGAAAAGTACCAAGGGGACCAACGGCTTAACATCCCAACCAAAAGGACGGTGTAACTTTTGACAGTCAAATAGGTTCCTCCACTAACCCGGACTGCCTAGCAGACGTCGAGGAGAACGAAGCCGTTACACTAGCTTTCGAACCCTCCATCTGCTCTAACCAGCGGTGTACGTGAGTTTCAGGGTAGAGCGGTCACCCACTCTACCCATGACCACGCCCGATTCTGCTTAACTTCGGTGTTCGAGTGGGAACCGGTTAAACGAGCTCGGCTAAACCGCTGGCTTTATTTTCATTGTTACGTCGTATGTACGCACATGAAGGAAGAACGGAACAAATAAACAACCCACTCAGTCACATTAACTGATTTCCCGACCAAGCCAACCATGTAGGTGCCGACACCATCGACGAGCGAACAATGACCAACTAGAGACCGGCAGGTATCAAGACCGCGTTATTACTAGCGTGCAACGCGGCTTGGAACACGGGTTGATAATAACTCAACGTTCGCAACAACCTGTGCTCGTTTGTACGACTAAATTTACCCGCGTAACCCACCAACTCGCATAGAACGATAGATGTATAAACGGGTAATATTATAATATGTCTGTCTGAGCAGTACACATAGATATCTTAACACCTATAGTAGGCTAGATGCGCAGTCTCCAATACCTCCTCACAGGCGCGAGTGTACCAAATTGAAGCGTCAATCCCACCCATTCAAGATGGCGATTTGGCGTTTTAATTTATGCTTTTTTAATGCAATAAAGTACTTTACTGGATTGTTTGATATGGTTTTAGCGTCTGCAGCATGGTATTGAACAAACAGAAACAATGCAAAGTGATTGCATAAGGGAATTTAGTAATCATTTGGTGTTAAAGTCTAATATGCTCACATGCCAAACTGGCGGCCATCTTTAAAAATATTTTTTCGATTAATCGCTCCCATCTAGTTAACATGCCAACTCACCCATTCAAGATGGCTTCCAATTGTCCCGGAAGTGGACCGCTGACTGCTAGTCTAGCCAATTATATGGGATGTCTATGGCAGTACAATAAGTCCAGTGATAGTTAACATCTATAATAGTAGGCTAGATCCCGAGTCATTGATAAGGTCCTGCACTGGCGTGACAATTAGAAGCCATCTTGAATAGGTCAGTTTGTATGTTAAAATAGGTTGTAGTGTTTTGTAGCCCAAATATTTTTCAAGATAGCTTTAAGGTTGACAGGTGAGCATATTAGCCATAAATACTAAATGATTATAAATTCCCTTATGCAATACTTCTATTGTTTTGTTTGTGCATTCCCATTCTGCACAAGCTAAAACCATATCAAAACATCCCATTTAAAACATAATGTAAAGCATAAATTGAAACGCCAAATTGCCACCTTGAAAAGGTCAGATTGACGCTTAAATTTGGTACGCACGCGCCTGTGCGGACGTATTTGAGATTGGGGAGCCGTCTATAGATGTTAAATATCATTGAGTAGGTCTACCTAAGCTGAACAAGATGCCTGAAGAAATCAAGTGGTGTATGGTGTAACCTGCATAATAGTATACCAGTCTATTTACTCTGAACTAATGGCGTACTATTTTTGGATGAGCGAAGCGAAGACTTCAATTTCACCGACCCCCCAAAAAATTTAGCTCGGGTGTTTTTTTGTTTTTTGTTTTTTGTTTTTTTGTTTTTCCGTCTGTTCACTCTCTACCGCGCAAACGGCATATGCGATTTTGATGAAAATTTGACACGACCTTCGTTTTCTCTAAACTTAGACTTGCTACATTTTTGGGTACAATCGAAGAAATATTTCTCATGAATATCGTACTTTAACGAATATTTTCGATTTTTAGTGCGATATTTTCGTGACATTTGGGCCGATTCTGACCAAACGGTGGGGCTACAAAGTTCATATTTTACATGGACATTAAGGTTATGGTGATGTAGTACCTTGTGAAAAAAAAAGTTGAAAAAGTTAACCAGAATCCATAGAATAAACGTACTTTTACGATTTTTTTCGATTTTTAGTGCGATATTTTCGTGACATTTGGGCCGATTCTGACCAAACGGGTGGGGCTACAACGTTCATATTTCACATGGACATTAAGGTTATGGTGATGTAGTACCTTTTGAAAGAAAAAGTTGAAAAAGTTAGCCAGAATCCATAGAAATAAAGCTTTTAATATAAGTTTTTTACGGTAAATAATACCAATCAAGAAACAATAGAAACTTGACAACAATCACCTACAATGCGTAGGCAACAAAACAAAGCACTTGCAAACAGTGGCGTAGGAACTATTTTTTTAGTGGGGGGGTCACACTCAAGTTGACTATGAGGTTGGGTGGGTAAACCGGGGTCTGGGGCGAAGCCCCAGCCGCCGGAGGCTTTTTCACCGTAGGCGAGATTTTTTTAAAAAGGTGCCCTTGATAGGTGGCCTAAAACACGTTTTCAGGCGAATTTTAATTATGAATAAGAGTTACATTTTGAAGCTAATATTGCATTGAAGATTGATTACCTGCAAAATATAATGAATATTAGTCTAAAATCAGATGGCTAGTCTTGTCTCGCAAATCACGTCTCTTACTAAATCTTTCTAAAAAATGTTAACAAAAACCTTCCTTTTTGTTTGCAAGCCCGACTGTAGTAAAAATCCTAAAAATCACCCAATAAGCTATAAGTTAGAAAATAACACCCATACCTGGCTTGACCCCCCACTGGGGGGGTCAAGCCAACCAGTGGGGGGGGGGAGTTTCCCCCCCATCCCCCCCCCGTCCCTACGCCCCTGTGCAAAAGTAAAGATATCCCACGCAAACTAAAAACTTTAAAAAGCTCATCCATCAACGCGGCGGGACTTTAGCGTTTTCCTAGTGGTAAATTAGGGAGTAAGCTCTAATGAATAAATGCAATATCCGTTCGTCCGAACTTTCGTTTGTGCGTGTTACGTCTCATGGTTTAATTTAAAAAAATTAAAATTAAAAAAAAATTAAATTAAATAAAAAATTAAATTAAAAAATTAAAAACGATAAAAACCGAACATACCTCCGACTATCAGTCTTTTATGTTGCCATTTTGCCTTTCAACAAGAATGATACAGAATGGTTTAGGTGACCGCGGATGGGGCAAGTAGTACAGGGCCGTTGTGATATGACCCACGCATTCAAAAAAACAAGCAGGGACCGCTTGGGATTTATTAAGGTGGGTCTCCTGAACATCCCCAACAGAATCCCAAAAAATCCGGTTGCGGGTTATCCGCCATTTTGAAAATCAATTTTCAATTTTTTTAATTTTGTCGAAGAATGAAAAATTAGCAATATTGAGCGAAGTATTGGACCGAAATAGCTCAAATTTGTTTTAAATTGTTTTCGAAGAAACGATTAAAGCATTTGGTGCGCCCTGCTTTGATTATCTGGCGACCTACGGCCCATGATGGAAACTTTAACTCTTTTTCTTTCAATTATTGGAATAGTTTTCGCATATTTATCAATATAAAGTAGAAACTAACGATCCGATGAAAATTTGTTTATGTAAAAAAAATGTAAAATGTATGAAAACCAAGTGCGTGTACTTCTCGTATGCCCAAAAGAAGATGGCGCCGTAAAAAAACTTAGGCCCGGGATGCCAGAGGTTTACCCAAGATTTTTTTATCCTTAAGGTATACCCTAACAGGATCAGAAGAGAAAATCTATAGAGGTCGAAATTCATACGACTGCGGGGACTGCGCTAGTGATAGAGCATCGAGCAATCATCTGACACTGCTCACCACACAATTGTATTGCTTGTCATGTAGCGTTCGGCCATTGTTATCTACGAAGACAGTCTAGAATATGAAATGGATGTGTTTTTTCATGCTCTACAAATTTTCATCAGATCGTTAGTTTCTATTTTATTTTAATAAATATGTAAAAACAATTTAGATAACTTTTTAAAAAGAGAGTAATAATTTGAATCAAGTCAATCAAGTCACCAGTGAATCAAAACAGGGCGCGCCAAACGCGTAATTATCAAACAACCGATTCTTATCAAACATTTTAAAACAATTTTGAGCTATTTCGGTCCAATACTTCACTCAATATCGCTAATTTTCCATTCTTCGACAAAACTAAAAAATCTGAAAATTAATTTTCAAAATGGCGGATCACCCGCAACCGGATTTTTGGGATTCTGTTGGGGATGTTCAGGAGACCTACCTGAACAAATTCTAAATGGTCCCTGCTTGTTTTTTTGAATGCGTGGGTTAAGGCCTAAAATGAGCTAATTGCACTGTACTAAAGTGGAATAGTGATAGTTGAAATTGATCTAGAGTTCTTCCTCAACTGCTTGCACTTTAACAACAGTAGACGGACCTTTATAAACATTTACTTTAACCGTTTTCACAATAGTTGTAAACAAACAAAAAGTTAATGGTTTGTTTGAATCACACCCGGTGCAGATGAATGAGATAATCTATCTGGAATTGGCTTATTCTATGTTTGTTTGTACTCACCTTTTTTGCCTGTGTTTGTTTGTACTGCACTAACAAGCACCGCTATCATCACTACAAGGCCGATGTATGACCACCCATCACACCCCTGACGTAGTCGGCTCATGGCTTTGTCATAAACACTCTTTCCAGATTAGCATATTAGTATTATAAAAACACTTGATCCCTCAAAAAATTACTCTTTTTAAATAACATTTTTGTACATATACTTGTATTGCACATTATTCATTAATTTAACTATTTATTTAAAGCGCGTTATTTTTAAGCGTCAACCTAAAGTAGTTATAATAAACTATAAATAAAATAAATGCACAATTACAAACACATTTTCTCTCAACAATCCAAGAGTAAAATTCTACAGTCTCGTGACAAATATTTACGATGTTTTCGAATTATTTTGTCAAACTTTAATATCAGAGCACATTTTATAATATATGTATTAGTTAGGATACGTTTCGAAAATATATTTCCAAATCCCATTCGCGATGCTTTGAAGAAGTGAAATTTCTTGTCTGAAAATGTATTGTAACTGTAACTACCACGGACTGACTGACAACGAATATAAGGTTGTACCTGAGCAATGCTTTACTTTTTATATACAAGGTTGTTTGGGTGTCACTTGGTTGACGTGTGTGGAGTGTATCTTATTAGTTATCTCAATTAATACATGAATCTTACACGAGTTAGCACGTTACTAATAGTAAACACACCAATAAGATGTCAGTGCTTGTTAAAGGCTACAACTCGCATCGCAGATGATTTGAGGATGTGAAGTAGCAACTTAATTCTAAATGGCTTGCTAATTTCTAAAATACGCTCTCAATTTGAAATGTTTTCGATAGCTATTTGAGCTCAAAAATGGTATAGTAAACAACTTAAGCTAAGTTTGAATTCATATAAAATAATGTCAATCAATACATTTGCAACTTGAATGCATTCACCCGATTGCATTGTCGATGCAATCATGTTTGGATACGCCTGTACGAACGGAAGATTCTAAATTCAGTAACTGTTCAGTATTATGAGCAAAAATTGCCATCATTCCACTTTTTTTAAATAACCCTTTTTGCAGCTGAATGAGCAAGATAATTTCTCAATCTTTTTGTAATTTTAATGGAAACTATGAACAACATCTGAGAAGGCCATAATTTAAATTCCTAAACAGCTTTGTCGTATGAAGTTTATAGCTGTTCATTAAATCAACCAAATTCCACAATGTTCAAGAACAACCAATTGCTATAGCGTTTTGCACAAAACAATCATGTCGACATTTTGGTAAAAAAATATTCATTAAGTAAACAAATTGTCCATGTTTAAAAAAACAATTATACAACAATGCAACAGCATTGAACGGGGACATATTATTGCTCGTTGTTGGATGAGCGTAGCGAGCGTAGCGAGCGAAGCGAGCGAAGCGAAGATTCCATTCTACTACACTGGAGAAAAAAATCCGGAATGTTTTTTTTCTTTTTTTTTCTTTTTTTTTTTTTTTTTTGTATTTTTGTCTGTTTGTTAGCACGATTCCGGCTAAACCGATACTCCGATTGCGATGAAATTTTATGGAGACCTTCGAAATCTCTGAACTTAGAACTGCCACGTTTTTGAGCGCAATCGGGAAATTTTTCTTATAAAAAACGCAATTTTACGATTTTTTTCGATTTTTTAAAAATTTCTTCGACTTATAACACCTACACGCTTTATCCGATTGTAATGATTTTTTTACATAACCTTAATTTTATGAATTAAGATATTCGTGTGAAATTTGAGCGTAATCGAAAAATTATTTTCTCATGAAAATCGAAATTTTACGGGTTTTCTCTTTTTTAAAACGATTCTTTGACTTATTACACCTACATGCTTTATCCTATTGTAATGATTTTTTCACAGAACCTTAATTTCATCAATTTATATACTCGTGTTAAATTTGAGCGCAATCGAATAATTATTTCTTATGAAAATTGCAATTTTACGATTTTTTTTTTTTAAATTACGATTTATTAAAAAAATAAAGTTAATTTTTTATTTTATTTAATTTAATTTAAAAAAATCTTCGACTAAGCAATAATTTTTTCACAGAACAACAGAAAATCAGCATAACACATGGCAGCTCAATGCACCAATTACGCTCATCCAACAACGCGGCGGGACTTAAGCGTTTTCCTAGTAACAATAATCAAATTCCTTCGTCAAATAGCATAGTTGATGTGATTTTGCACTAGAAAAAGTTTTTATGCTTATATCTTTAATTCTGTAAAACTTCTGCAATGTACAACAATTGTTTTAATAATTCGATGGAAAGATTATTGAATTTTGCTTCAACTCTACCCAATTTGATGTGCCCTCGATTGTACATTCTAAGCCAATGTACACTATTATTGGATGAGCGAAGCGAAGATTCCATTCTACTACACTGGAGAAAAAATTCCGGAATGTTTTTTTTTCTGTTTTTATTTTTGTATTTTTGTCTGTTTTGTAAGCACGATTCCGGCAAAACCGATACTCCGATTGCGATGAAATTTCATGGAGGCCTTTGAAATCTCTGAACTTAGAACTGCCACGTTTTTGAGCGCAATCGGGAATTTTTTCTCATGAAAAACGCAATTTTACGATCCTTATAACACCTACATGCTTTTTATTTTTTTCGATTTTTAAAAACTTTCTTCGACTTATAACACCTACATGCTTTAACCGATTGTAATGATTTTTTCACAGAACCTTAATTTCATGAATTAAGATATTCGTGCGAAATTTGAGCGTAATCGAAAAATTATTTCTCATGAAAATCGAAATTTTACGGGTTTTTTCTTTTTTAAAACAATTCTTTGACTTATTACACCTACATGCTTTATCCTTTTGTAATTATTTTTTCACAGAACCTTAATTTCATGAATTAATATATTCGTGTTAAATTTGAGCGCAATCGAATATTTGTTTCTTATGAAAATTGCAATTTTACGATTTTTTCCTTTGTTAAAAATTACGATTAATTAAAAAAATTAAGTTATTTTTTTACTTATTTTAATTTAATTAAAAAAAAAATCTTCGACTAAGTAATGATTTTTTCACAGAACAACAGAAAATCTGCGTAACGCATGGCAGCTCAATGCACCAACTACGCTCATCCAACAACGCGGCGGGACTTAAGCGTTTTCCTAGTTAGTGTATGGCAGCGACCACATTATTGCCTTGAACCACAATGTAATGAAGTCATCGATATGTAATGTTGTTTGTAAATATATCGGGAATGTGTGGATAGAAATGCATGCAATGGTATTACACAAATTCAAAAACATCAACAAGATAGCACAAAACTTTATTTTGTGTTTATTTTTCATAATACATTCACAACTGTATTATTGGATTTAAATACTTATATTATAAAAGTTAAAAAAACAAACAGTGTTTATGCAATAACTCTTTATTTTATTTTCTTAATTATAAACCAACTGTTCATGGTGCAAATTTTAAAAACAAATGAAATATAATTATTGAGCAATGCGAAAATGGAACATATTTCGTAGTAAATTCCTGATCAGGAACAAAGTAGAAACATATAGGAGTCGCTGAACCAAGCGCGGGAAAAGCATACACGTTAAGGATTCACATGAGCATTATCAAATGACACAAGAAAGTTAAAAAGAACCGACTATCCAAAACTTGGTTGCAAAGAAAGTAGTAAAATGGAAAAGACAAACATGAGTTGAATTCGGTTAACAAAATTAGCAATTTTATTTCACGTTTGGATCCAGCACGAAACTGATAGCAATAAAAAGGGTACCTGTACAAGTTAGAATAAATTGATGAGTACTCAAAAATTAAATATATTGAGAAGATTTCTAGATTTTCAACTCGAAATCGATTAAGTCATTAAGAAATGTGAGGAATGAATCTCAGATTGTTAATTTAATAAAGTTCACTTAGGAAAAAATTTAGCCTACACGCTATAGCCTCAGCGGCAACTAGTCTCCGCGCTATAGCCTCAGCGGCAAATACAAGCAAATAGGTTCTAGACCAATCACAATGCTTGCGTTAATTGTTCATTTTAACTAACTTATTATTATCCGGTCTTGAACGAGTACTTCTTATTGCTGGTCTTCCCCTTTGCCTTCTTCTTGCGAATGTTCACGTCAAACTTGACGCAAGTTTTCTCCTTGCCATGGTCGGCCTTTATTTCTCCTCGGATGCGACCGTCGGCCAATGCCAAGTACTTGCTGTACTTCGAGATGTCCACAATCGCGTTCGTGTCGTCGCAAATCTGAGCCTGGAATACAAAACACTTTCTGTATACACAATAGTGGCTCATGCATAGTGTGAAGGTCTCGGATTCGAATCCCGCCACCAGCAATCCTGACTAAAAGTGTTTAAGTGTTATTTGTTAGGATTGAGTCCTCTTAAAATTGCCCTCGGACATTCCCTATACAAATACCCTCACAGAAACACCCTAATAACCTATAGGTAGTCCATTACTTCTATGTTCCTCAACTCACTTGTTTCGTAGGGCATCATACTATTTCCTCAACTCACCTGTTTCTCAGGGTACTTCACAGCCGTAGTCAGACATAACCTTTTCCTCAATTCACCTGTTTCGCAGGGCTCTTTGGTTACGTCATCAGACGAAACAATTTTCTCGAATCACCTGTTTCTCAGGGCACTCCGATAACGTCGTCAGACGAAACAATTTCCTCAAACCACCTGTTTCTCAGGGCACTTCACAGTCGTAGTCAGACATAACTATTTCCTCAACTCACCTGTTTCGCGGGGCACTTGGCTATCGTAGTCAGACGTACTTCCTCGACTCACCTGTTTCGCAGGACACTTGGCTACCGTCATCAGCGTTCACTATTTCCTCGACTCACCTTTTTCGCAGGGCACTTGGCGAACGCCGTCACTGCTTCTAAGATGGCCTTGATTTCATCAGGAACGTTGTCTATTTCCTTACAGCCGTCGACGTCCCCTTCGAATCTCAGGAGTGAGTTATCTTTAGACAGTTTGTAATGCACCTAAAACAAATTACAGTTATTGCAGAATCGAAAAGCCTTTAAATTCAAGTATAACTTTATGTGCAATGTATATATCTAAAATCTTTGTATGTATAGGCCCTACAAGCACAAGTACGGGAGCAGGCACGTAGGAAGGGGGGGGGGGAATGGGGGGAGTTTCCCCCCCCCACTTTTTACCGTGACCCCCCCACTTCAAAATCTTAGAAATTCAGTCTCGCCGTAAATACGCACGGAAACAAATTCTGAATAACGAATTTTCAATTTTGAATTTCCCACTGTGATTCTTTTATTTTTGTAAATGAGTAAAAAGTACATTATAATTGGCATAGGTAGCGTCGGGATGTTGTGACACGGTATTGCAGTCCGTATACTGGGGTGCTGGGGTGTGTTTAACGAAGACTTGTTTGTGGCTGGTTAGTTTAAGCACAGATAATAGAGTACACTACGTAGTGTAGTCTATTATCTGTGGTTTAAGTTATGACTTGACACTGACAGTGGAAGGAAGGAGAACCTCAGAACAATGAAGAAAAGACCTTCAGCTCTTTTGAACTGGCTCAAAAGCCATGCATGGTCTATCTCTTTACTATTCCAACTTTATTTTTAGTTTTATAGTTTTTACTGTACAAAAAAATACATTAATTTGGTATTGCATTTAGCCCACGATTTTTTTCTAGAACGCACCAAACACACTTTAAAAACCTAATTTTCAAAATTTTCGCCTGCGGCGCTGTTGTTGGGGGCTTCGCCCCCCAAACCCCCCGTGCTTGGCAGCAGATTTGTTGTTCCCCCCCCACTCGAAAAGGAGTTCCTACGCGCCTGTACGGGAGTACCCATGATCCAATGATATTCTTCCTTAGCCACACAGAGATATCATTGTACCATGGGGAGTACCTACTCAAAATATGGCTTTAGCCAACAGATTTTCGAAAAATAAACACTCTTAGGCAACAATGACATCTCTTGGTGGAGGTGCCAAATACGTAAAATAAATTGTTTTTTGGATGAGCGTAGCGAGCGAAGCGAAGATTCCATTTCACTACACTGGAGAAAAAAATCCGGAATGTTTTTTTTTTCTTTCCTTCCTTCTTTCTTTTTTTTTCTGTATTTTTGTGTGTTTGTCAGCACGATTCCGGCTAAACCGATACTCCGTTTGCGATGAAATTTTATGGAGGCCTTCGAAATCTCTGAACTTAGAACTGCCACGTTTTTGAGCGCAATCAAAAAATTATTTCTCATGAAAATCGCAATTTTACGATTTTTTTCGATTTTTTGAAAATTTATTTTCCTTGTAACACCTACATGCTTAATCCGATTTTCATGATTTTTTCACAGAACCTTAATTTTATGAATTAAGATATCCGTGTGAAATTTGAGCGCAATCAAAAAATTATTTTTCATGAAAATATAAATTTTGTGGGTTTTTTCTTTTTTTAAACAATTCTTTTACTTATAACACCTACATGCTTTATTTTATTGTAATACTTTTTTCACAGAACCTTAATTTTATAAATTTATATATTCGTGTGAAATTTGAGCGCAATCAAATAATTATTTCTTATAAAAATCGCAATTTTTTGTTTTTTCAATTTTTTAAAATTCATACGATTAATTAAAAAAATTAAAAATTAAAGTTTATTTTTTATCTAATTTAATTTAATTAAAAAAAAATCTTCAACTTAGTACTAATTTTTTCACAGAACAACAGAAAATCCGCATAACACATGGCAGCTCAATGCACCAATTACGCTCATCCAACAACGCGGCGGGACTTAAGCGTTTTCCTAGTAAATCCAATTCACTAGGTTCACCAAAAACATTTTACATCATCCTAGTTGAAGGTCAATGTCAACAAAAACGTTGGGACCGGTTGTTTTGTTATCGTGACGCGACAAACCATGATTTCAACCAAAATGTAACACTAAACACTGTTCAGATTTATGGTGTTTAAAACACAAACACACTTCAAGGGAATAAAAAAGGCTTACGACTGAAAAATCAATAAAATACAATAAAATAGACGGACAGAAAAGGGACGTATATTCAGTTCGTTATAATTTAGAAAATCCCGTATGATTTTGATAAAAACTGAAAAGCCGCGACATACAGACTGGCGAGACTAGATGTGGGCACATGGCAGTGGCACCCTTCAAGAGGTTATGAGTTCGATTCCTTCTACCGTGGATCTAGTCTGACTTTTCGTACGAGGTTCTATTGTTTTTCCTGAATCAAAATCAGGATGCTGGTACTAAATTACTGTGTGGTAACCTACCCAGGTATGTTATACGTGCGAAACTAATATGGTTCGCCATTTGTTCAATGTGACCCATAGCAAACGTTACTGAGTTTTTCAAAGGTATTTCCTTAGTAGAAAAATTTGAATGCTGAGACCGTTTTATTTTTAAGTTTACCTTTAGTTTTACACTAAGTTTGGCCCTTGAAAATGAAAAGTATTATATTTCTTTAGTGTAAAGAGAGTAAGATGACACTGACCATCGCAGTTGTGAAGGGCCTAGTAGAGATGCATCCCTTGGGGATAATCTTGCAGTCGTCGCTGAGTATGACTGTCAGGTTCTGCACAGATACGACAGAGTCCACATCTTTACACACTTCTATCTTGTTGACAGACAGAGCGTAGCCATTCTGCAACAAAACGAGGTGGATACATGAGCTGACATACAATGCATGATGTGCATACACGACTCACAATCCCCCCCCCCCCTGCTAGCCAGTGACGTGACTAGCGTTCACGCTGTCTACAACACCTTAAATGTCTAACTATGGAATAGTATGAATTTTTCTATGAATTATACTATGAATTATTAAAGGAAGCCGTCAGACGTGATTGATGTTTGATTTTGATGTTTTCATATCAGATTTTCAATAAATCATAGATCAATCAGAAAATGAGTAATTATGTCGGTGTTTTTTTTTAACATTTTGACACATTCTAAATTCTAGATTTTTTCCTACAATCATTAATGGAAAAGTACTATAATAGACGCATTCAAAATTAATTTTTACACAATTTTACAAAATCGCAAATAGAGGTGACTAAAATTGTCTGAGAAATTTGAAAGAGCGTAAAATGAGCATGGCGCAGCTTCCTCTTCAGACGGTAGGACCAACTTTTTAGAATGCTAAATACTCAAAAACTTGGAATTTATGAATTTTATGTACTTTCGAGATATTTTTGGTTTACCGAATTTCTTATAAAAGAGTGACTTTGAAAGGAATATAAAGTAACTAAGTAGTAACGTAACTTTGTTTTTTTATTGACAACTTATCTTCTTTTTTATTATAGTTCCTTATTTTGGGCCTAGCTTGCCCTTAACTGATATAGTCATGGCTACGACATGTTCCTATGATAAACTAAACTTTCTCGTAAAGGAATCTATTCTAAATAACTATTTGTAAAATTATGGTATTGTGACTTAAGTTTTGAGTACTTACACACGCTAGAGTGGTAGAGACCTGAAGACACACCACAAGTGCTACAGCCACCGCACATATCATTGTGTTTGCCATGATCAAGTCAGAGAAGCAACTAAACGAGCTTTGATTTTAAAACCCCTTTTATACTAAAACTTTAACTGGCCTTCAGTCCATGCACGTAACTCCATCTGCCCCATGTTTTGTAAATATTGCGTCATGAAATAATATATTATTATCTTGATCTAGTTTTTGGAAAAATATAAATTTTCCCTTATCAGACCATCGTTAACATCCGTAGAAATTCCCATAACAATTTGATTTCTAAAGAATAATTTAGATTTATAACTTGCGTCATTATCATTTGTGCGTCGGACAATTGTATTCAAAGTGAATTTAAAAAAATGGATGTCCTGTTGATGCAATATATGATTGTAAAAAACGTGTCGCATCTAATACAAACTGATATTCCAATGCGGGATGTGGTGAGTTGGATATTCTAAGATCAGATAATTAATGCATGATCTCGTGCTTTTAGTGATCGCTTCATGAGGTAACAAACCCATGATCGTCAGTTGTTTTCTGTGAGTCATGACCTGTACGTCAATAGATGTGAATCTGCTAACAAATCACATGATGAGTATGACAGGGGGCAATGTCATAACCTTGTGTGATTCTTAGGTTAAATTGTAGGAAATCCACGTGTCCATTATTGCATGTGCGCATGCAATAATGCGTAAAACTGTCATGGTGGCGGTAATTGATATTATTTTCTTATCGCATTACAAAATATGATAATGACGCAAGTTATAAATCAAAATTATTCTAAAGAAATCAAATTGTTATGGGAATTTCTACGGATGTTAACGAAGGTCTGATAAGGGAAAATTTATATTTACCAAAAAAATAGATTAAGATAATATATTATTTCATGACGCAATATTTACAAAACATTATAGTTTACTATTTATTCTCGAACATAAAAATATAACGGCTTTGTGAAGATACTACACTACTGTAGTATGATATTTTGTCAGACAATTCAAGATCACTCAATAAAATAAAAACAATCAAAACAAAATTGTGATTTATAATATTATGAGGATCTTTTTGCCGTCCGCGGTGGTACATACGAATGGGCGTTAGTCCAAAGCGCATAGTTCTACCGTATTAGTCACTCAACGGTTCTATGAGGAAGTGGGCTCGAATCCCGCATTAGGCATGGGTTTTTGTAATCGACCTTAGTCGTCATTTATTACCACTCATCGTCTCGAATAGCCTTAGTGCATTACTCGCAACAAATATCGACATTTAATTTTTAATTTGCCACATTGCATCATAACACATGTCCCACAAGCTAAATTTATTTTACAAACATTAACACTAACAAAACAATACATATAAATCACCAATACAATATAAAAATGTATGTAACATAATTACATAAATATTACCACAAACATAATACAAACTTTACTTTACTTAACTTAATTATTTTGTCTGAATTTATGTACTGAGACTGTAAATCGATTTTTAACTGAATAGGATAGAAGTTAAATAAATGAATAAACTAAATAAAATAAAATAAATATTTTGGTGTTGTAAGTATCTTTGAGTGAATGATTGTGTGAATGGGTATAAAGTGTAAATAAAACTTGTATGTACAATCATGAGTGACTGAAAACACTAGTGAAGTTTATATCAATCAATCTAATCAATCAGATCATAATCCATGCCGTACGCGGGATTCGGACACGCGTCACTGGTTCTAAATTATCTCGTGCACATTATTTACATTAGGGGAAGAAAACAAGGTAAATACATTTTAAACTACACGAGCAAAAACACAGAGAGAACAATAACATTAAACGAATCAAAGAAATAAAATTATGTGAAACCACAACTTTTAATGGATTTCAATGGATTTCCAGACGACCAAAACAACAGTAGCCATGAGTGACGATGAGCAGTGATAGACGACTATGAGTAACAATAAATTCATGTCGTATGCAGGATTCGAATCCACTTCCTTTGGAGTCGTACGCTTCGGACCTTCATCCCACCACAAACCCAAAATAGACATCAAACTATCCAATCGGAAACCAAGGACTTATAATTGAATATATCCAGCTAAGTGATTCAACCAACCAAGTATTATATAAACTAGGAAAACGCTAAAGTCCCGCCGCGTTGATGGATGAGCTTTTTAAAGTTTAAAGTTTGCTTGGGATATCTTTACTTTTGCAAGTGCTTTGTTTTGCTGCCTACGCATTGTAGGTGAATGTTGTCAAGTTTCTTTTGTTTCTTGTCAATTGGTATTATTTACCGTAAAAAAACTTATATTAAAAGCTTTATTTCTATGGATTCTGGCTAACTTTTTCAACTTTTTCTTTCAAAAGGTACTACATCACCATAACCTTAATGTCCATGTATAATATGAACGTTGTTGCCCCACCCGTTTGGTCAGAATTGGCCCAAATGGCACGAAAATATCGCACTAAAAATCGAAAAAAATCGTAAAAGTACGATATTCATGAGAAATATTTCTTCGATTGTACCCAAAAACAATACACCTCTAAGTTCAGAGATTTCGAAGGTCCTGTCAAATTTTCATCAAGATCGGATAAGCCGTTTGTCTGGTAGAGAGTTAACAAACAGACAAAAAAACAAACAAAAAAAAAAAAAAAAAACAAAAAAAAAAAACACCCGAGCTAAATTTTTTGGGGGGTCGGTGAAATTGAAGTCTTCGCTTCGCTCATCCAATAATTGAGTTGATTGGTTAAAATCTAAAAAGGAGAGGATAAACCAAGGAGAAGACACCTGGGAAAATTTCAAATTTCACCGCAGCAGTTATTGAAAACGACATCACGAACAAAATGATAGGAGAGGGATAATATTTTCTGAAAATTCGAAGGATGAATACAAGGAGGGAATGGTGTTTTTAGAACAGATTGAAAAAAGGATATATAAAGAGATGAAAGACCATCAATGGAATTTTAATAATAATCCTAACAAGACAGTTTGGCAGGTAGAGCGCCACTTTTGGAAATGCAGTAGTAGGCCTATAGTATAGTTTCGAGAGTAGCGAGGAGCAGCATTTATAGCAGCTATTATAAACAGGTGGCTCGCATTCTTACTTCACTGACATCTCATCTTTTATTTCACCACAACTATCATTACGTTCGTAGTTTGTTTTTGTAATATTTAGAGACAACTTAAATTTGAATACAAAACATTATTTTCTGTTTGCTGTTGTGTGTCACTTTTTATCCAGTTCAGTTCATAAGCATTATCTGAGATTTTGTCAACATCATGACACCTGTATTAAAGATACGAACTGGCTTATCTGTGGGCCTACTTAGATTTTATTTTAGGGTTGATTTCAAAAACAGCCTATGTCCAAAAAGCACATTTTGCAGGAGATCAATTAAACTTCATACCATCCGTAAAAGTTGTATTAAATTTCCAATTTTTGGTTTTAACTGTGTATCTTGATAATAGTTTTTATTTCTGCTATGACATTTTGCCACAGTACTTCCAACAAAGACAAAAAAAAACATTTGGACATTGGTTGTTTTTGTAGAATATTTTTAAAATGTATACATTTTTGTTGAGGTTATTTTCCAGAAAGTTCAATACGATATTATATATGATATATCTATAGTTCCAACATAACAGCTGGATAGCTGTCACCTACTTAAACCACCTTTAATGCCGAAAAAAAAATTAAAAAATAATGGACATTGGTTGTTTTTGTGAGAAATCTGTTGTTTTTCAAGCTTAAACGTGTGACATAGGTTCTTTTTGCCAGAACTTTTATTTTAGTATTATTCCCAGTGAAAATACGAATTTTTTGATGGTATGTGCTCGAAATCGGTATTTTTGGACATTGGCTGTTTTTGCAAACAACCCCTCGATTGTGATTACTATAAGACACTAATCATAACCTGGTAAATATACTAATATCTATTTAAAGGGCATAATATAATTTGAAAGTTAATCGCGTTTGTTTTATTGTCTTTGGCACATGCGGAACAGGCGGCTTTTGTCTGACTCAGTATTTTTTTAGTCAACCTAAACCAATGTTAGAACTAAGAAATATTGCGCGCATCGGCTGAAAAATACTTCCGAACTCAAAGCCAGGGAAAGATGAATACTCGGAAGAGTGAAGAGATGATCTTTTGAACTTGTCAATTCTTTTTATGTAGCCCTATGTTTTAATTTCTCTCTCGTTGAATTGCACACATTAAACATACGTTGCACGTTACTATGCAGCCTTTTCTGTCATAAAGATTTTAATTAAAACAATAATAATTATGCATATCGCATTGTCATGCAGAAGTAGAAACAACATTACACATTTATTGTTATTTTTTATTTTAAAATCCCATGAAGGTGGCCGGTGCAAGACACGCAAGGTGCAAGGCTAGTTCTCTTGTGATTGTGTAATGAATGATTGACTCTCTATTCTGCTTGCGAGTCACACAACCCACCTATATCCTCCAACTGCGTGCCCCGAATGTAACGAGCACGACTTACCGGTAGAGAATACTTTTTATGACTGAAACTCCAGTAGCACTAGCAGTGGGGCCTTCAAAGTCCAACTCGCTACCTTCCCGTGGTTTGGCCTGTAAATAGGGGAGTAGTGTATACCCCAAAACTAAGGGCGAGCTCTGGCCGGTTGGGGTGCGTGTTGCAAAGAGAGCTCTCGCGCAACTTTTTATCACACCTTTCTTCATTCACACAAGCCTTACACATATTTATTTTCTTCTTTCACTTTTTTCGTCTCAATACTTACCGGCCCTCTCTGCAACGAGCACTCCTCCGTTCCCACCCAGTTTAATTCATCCTATCCAACATCCTCACTTCTTCCCATTAACCCCCCTCGTCTTCCCTTACGTTCCTCTCATTGGAAAGAAGAAAACATGGTGGTAATTCACAATTATGGAAAAAGAAAATTTGGAAGATTCCAATACAATTGACATGGGCACTGATAATTCTACTGTTGAGTGCCCTAAAACAACATTAACTAACTAACTAACTAGCACTAGCAGTGACGACGCTGGAGGGGTTGGGGAGGGAAGGGGCCAATTCCCGTAATGAGTTAATTTGTAATCAGCTTATTGTAATAAAATAGCTTATACTTAAGATTTAAAATATCAGGGGCAGGGCAATTGTGTTTGGCGACTCAAGGGGCTTCGTACATTCCTTGTTTTTCTCATTTGGTTTTTTAGACATGATAATAAAGATCGACCCAAAATTGAATAGCCTACTTTTTTAGGTCTTTGCGGACAAGCAGGGAAAACTGTGATTGTATAAAAAGGGGTTGTGTAATATGAACAGTACGTGAAACAAGGTTTGAGTTACCTATCGGATGGTATAAACAGAACTAAAATACTTTGCATATAATTCGAAAAGTACGAAAGTATAGCACTCGAAACGCCGAGGCTGAGTGAGTGTCAGCATCCAAGCCTACTGCTACAAAAATATAATGAATTATGTATTATTAATTTAGCCACTAAGTTCTTCTTGTATGGGCAACACTATGGAGATCAGCAGTTATAAATAAGAAGTCACGTACATTTTTCTCTATCTTCTCTCTTTTGAAGGAATGGTAGGCGGAGGGGGGAGGTGGGGAGGGAGGAGTTAAACCCCCAACACTTTTTTGTATATTCTCGTGTGTCCCCGTGTTTGAGCGTGAGCGTGTATATCGGCTCGGAGTCACAGTCTCAAGGTTATTGTACACCTGACCTAGTCCTAGACCGTCAATTGCTTGGCCTCGCCGCCTCAAAGTCAAAGCCAAGCCTCCTCCTCCTCCGACGCCCTAGGTCCTCCAACAGTCTCCTTCCTCTAGACTCCTCGGTGTAAGGCACACTGTAACTATATAAGACAGCTCGGATTTATGTCGGTGGAATCTGAATATCATTCACGTGTGAACATTGGAACCGATAGGCTGTGACGTTGTGAAATATAATCATTCGTGGCTGATAGCGGTAAGGTGAGCTTAGTGATTGTTTAATCATTTCATTATCTATTACTTAATGCTGTTGTCATGTGGTGTAAAAAGTGTCCTTCTAGTTTTACTGTATTCAGGTGACGAAAATATATTTCACTTCGAATCATTATCCTTCGATATTCTACATACCCAAAAAATTTGGGCAATGTTTCGGTTAAGAATGGCCAACTTTGAAACACTTGTAAACTGTGTTGTGTGTGTTAAAATGGTTTTGAAGGTTTTTTGTTTAA
Source organism: Sweltsa coloradensis (assembly GCA_024449915.1). Classification (NCBI taxonomy): domain Eukaryota; kingdom Metazoa; phylum Arthropoda; class Insecta; order Plecoptera; family Chloroperlidae; genus Sweltsa; species Sweltsa coloradensis. The sequence continues at coordinate 109,740 of JAMZAV010001205.1, forward strand.
AATAGCGACGTTAATTTTGAAGGTTTTTTTGTTTTAAAATAGCGACGTAAAGGTTTTAGTTACTACAAGTGAGTGTACGGCTCGGTGGAAGTGCTGGTGAAAGTTGGCCATTCTTACCGAAACAGTACCGAAATTTGTATGTCAAATTAAATAAATTACAGACAGCGAAGTTGTGCAAAAATATTATATTTTGCGTATAGTTCGTTATGCATTGTTGTTATACATGGTTCCTGTGTCCTAGGTCCGAATCCTGTCATATTTACTATTCATATTTTAGCATGGGCGCCGCCAGGATTTGTTTCGAGTTTTTTTTGTCCTCCCCCCCCCCGGAGGGGGGAACATGAAACATGAAACATGAAACCATAAAACAACACTCTGGAAGAATGGGGGCTCGAGGGCGACATCCTTCCAATAAGCCCCGCAGGGCGTTTAAAAATGCGAATAGGCCTACTTTATAACCGAATTTGTTTTGCTAAAATAGGTTTTGCAAAATTTAAATTTAAACACATTCATCCTGGTATAAGGAGGGCGTTTTATTCACATCACTTTTTGCCAGATTTTGGGTTGTTAAAATAGGTTGTAGGTTGTTAAAATAAGTTATGAACAAATTAAAGTCCTGGTGCAAAATTGATTATTTTCCCTGAAATCCAGGGGGCAACTGCTCGCCCTCCCGGCGCCCATGTCTTTTAGGCATATTTATTCTTATATCAGTTGATCTCGATAAGCGTGGTTTTTTTATCGTGGGAAACCTGCTATAGGGTGCAGTTAGCCCCTCTTCAGGTGAACTAGGTATGTGCGGATAGGAAATTATACTTATCTGGCGTAGGGGTTACCTTGATCAAGCGTGGTTGGTTACCGAAGTGTTAGGCGAATATACGTCAAATATTATTTACATTAGTATGACAAAATACATTGTTACCATAATAATACGTAATACATAGTTAGCACAATCGTAGGAAGGAAGAGTTACATAAAAATAACCACTCAACCACTAGAGAATGTAAGTCTAACGTAAAAGGTAGTGAGTTCTGACAATGTTGGGTCGTTTAAATAAAAATTAATCACCACAGTGTCAAATAAAATTAAAAATTAAATATAGTATTTGCATTATTATGTAACTCAATTTGGTGACAGAAATGAAAAAGTGGCTAACAGTTCAACCCCGTGTGTAAATTACGCTTTTGTGGATCTTTAATATAAACAGTTAAATGACAGTGAATAGCACACCATAAAATTATTTCTTGTGTAAAAAATTTAATAAAAATGGTCTGCATTCACTGAAGCATAAAGCATGACACACATGGAGATAGATAGATGATGGAGGTCATCGGTTCAATACCCTCCCTCACAAGTACCATCACGCCCTCTCAAGAAGAAGGGCAAGGTCAGACTAGAAGTTTCAAAGTTCGGTTTATTTGGATTAAGGGCGCGACAACCGTTAGGTCATTGCGCCACTCTAGTCTAGGGGATATGGGCGGGAAACGTCCTTGCTGGTTTAGAACATTCTGGGTAAGGAAGGAAGGGGCGTTCTCAGTCGCGGTCTTTTCGTCTCTCTCGTCATTCCTGTTGTCATAGTTGTCGTTGTCGTCAGGGAGGTCGTCAAGGGAAGGGGGAGGGTTCCCCGATGACGACCGCCAGAGCTCGCCTCTAGTTTCGGGAGTAATAAACTAACTTTCTTACTAGCTGTTGTTTGCCAGGTGGACTTTTTTTCTTGAATCGCCTTTTACTATTAGCACAGCCATGCTCTGGGCCAATACTACCCCGGGCCCAGACGGGTGTAGTAGTTTCATCAAAAAGACTTTATCCCGAAGCAAACGTAATCATTCACTTTAGAATATTTGAAAATAAAAATTATTTATGTTTCTCTCGTAGTATAGACTAGGACCTACATGTCCCTCTTTAGATGGCAATGATTTATTACCCGGTTCGTGGTAGGTAGTAGCAAATTTACACGCAAAGGATTTGTGATGTGGTGTGCATCTCAGGATTCTTCTTTCGACGTAAGAAAACATCCAAAACTTCAGGCATGGATGTGTGTATCAAACCGAAGAGGATTTGACGTAGCTCATTCATTTTAAAAACAGTTATTTTCTTTGCTTGGCTGGAAAGATGTTTTTTTCCTGATTTTTTTCAAACTTGTAACATTTTTGTGGTTAAAAAATGAGCATGTAATCCTTTTTTGAAATTAATGAGATTTAAAAAATTTATCCGTTTTGTTCATTTCCACCCTTTTGGGTTTTGGTTCATAAATATAATTCATACTAGCCATGCGATTCAAAAGATTTAAAAGACAAATTTTGAACAACTTTTATTAAAGAAATTTGCAGCATTTAAAAAATGTTTTTTTTGTATTTTTTGAACACCTTAAAAGTTCCCCCGAGCCATGGACGAGTATGACTCGACCACGTACTCCAATGGGTTAAATCTTAAAGACACGTCGGTAGTAAAATTATTTTTTCATAGTATACGGACTCGGTTATTATTACCTATAAATACATATTACAGTTAGTCAGTTTCATAATGATACGCGAAAGTTTAAAGTCTATTTATATAATTTAATCTCAAATGCATTGCACACAATTTTCATTACCGTGTTTCAGAATGAAAATGCATATTTTACTAAACCAAAACAAGATAATATATCGTTATATTGGTTTCGACTGGATATGTTTGTTATACGTCATCATAAGTACTATTTACATAGGGGCCTAGTCTAGAAACTTCTTCTAGCAGTATTGATCAGTGAATCATCGTTCGCTCTAATCGCTACGGCCATGTGGTTGAACTTGAAAGATAACAACAATGCACATGGTTTACCTAGAATTCATTGCAATAATAACTTGAACCTTGCCCGTCAGCTGTTATCACTATTACCAGCGACTTTGCTATCAGAACACTCGCGTTCTCTCGTCGATACGAGTCGGTCGCCTCTCCTAGCCCTGTGTATTAATAACCATGGCTTTCGCCTGCTGCAGTCTCGTCATGAAACTGCTCAAGAATGCAATCATCATGCGCCTGTTCGTCTACTCCTTGGCGCTCTTCTATGGGGGCGTCGTTGTTGCTAAGATCTTCTGGAGCTGGATTTGGCACCCGACGAAGAAATTCTGGAGGGTGAAGAGAAGGGAGATTGCTCCAGAAACCATGACGGATCCGGCGAGAGGAACGCATTGCTACGCACAATTGAAGGTAAGATGCTACACTGAAAAGTCACATTTCTACTTGAGAAACTATAATAATTTATCACGTTTCATACCTCAGGCTCATAAGTGTGGTTTACATAGAAATTCGCTGAATTTAACGAATATAGGTCTAGGTCGAGGTCTAGGTTACCAGAATTTGTATGGTGCCAGCAAATATTTCAATTGTTTGAATTTTTATATTTGGTGTTTTGATTTCTGTATTTTGTGTTTTGTGCAATTTAAAATAAATGAATGAAGTCCTTTGCTATAGGCCTACGCACAATAAGGCACTCTTTCGGATGGGGTGCCCCAACCTTTCAACACTTGTTTTTTCAATGAAAACATATGCACCGAAATCCTTCCGTTACAAAACATACGTTAGGTTAGTTGACCTTTCCGCCTAAAATTTTGTTAGTACCTTCCGCCTAGTTACCTGCCGCGCTAGTTCTAGGATATTTTTTATAAGAGCGCACCCAAAATCCTTTCCGTTACAGTGTTTAAAAGTTGGGGCACACCGTCCGAAAGAGTACCGAATTTAACAAATAAGCCTAGGGTAATCAGAATTTGTATAGTGCCAGCAAATATTTCAATTGTTTGAATTGTTACATTTTGTGTTTTGATTTCTGTATTTTTGTGCAATTTAAAATAAATGAATGAAGTCCTTTGCTACGCAAGTTAATCTTACATCGGTACTAGCATCTTGTGGGTAGAAAGAGAAACTGTTGAACGTATTATGGAAAAAATGTTTTTGTGTGACCCTTAAAACGCTTATCAATTCATGCATCAGTTCATTAATTAAAACAAACTCACTCTGTGTCGAGCTTATTAAAGCAATCTCTTATCAATTAGTACAACAAGATATTGTTAGCCGGCCGGTCGCTATGTTTTGTGCGACGTCACGTCAGGCACTCTTATGACGTTAGGTAGCCTACATCAAGTTTCTAATGCCATTATTATAGACTCAATATTGTATTTGCTTTGCTATTGCACATTGTATAAAATCGTATTTATAGAGTCTACCCACTCAGTCACATATCTAATTTTCAGCAGGGACATTAAATTTAAAGCCGAACAAGCCAACCCTGTAGGCGCCGACACCATCGACGAGCGAACAATGACCAACTTAGAGACCGGCTTATTTAAGTTGGAAACACCGATCAATCAAGCTGGACACGATTCCACCCGCGGACAGCGCCATAATCAACGAGGCTAATTCGGAACAACATTTATTATGTACCTAGTCATGCTAAGACGGCCGTTTTCCTATGATCAAAGTCCACATCAGAAGCTTCTGCCTTAATCTAACAAAGATAATAATATACTGACACGCGGATAAGGAAGGGGGGATTTCTCACGTCGCGGTCGTCTCCGTATGTCGTCGTCGTCGTCGTCGTTCGTCGTCGTCGTCGTCGGGGAATCGTCGACCGGCAGCGGAGCTCTGACAAATGAACATGGCGTTAATTATTACGCGTTCCTTCCCAAACATTGCCACAATGTTTAGATAGTTGTAATGGTTGGTTTGGGATTTGGATCGGCATACTGTTATAGTTCTGTTGTACCTAAAGTTACCGGTGTCACAAAGTGACAAACCATTGAAAAATTTAAGGTCCTATATTTGTGCCAAGGTTTTTAATATAAATTATATATCCGGTAACTGTTGTTCTGTTACTTTGTGCAAGTTCAACACTGAAGATGGGATCGATTACATAGTCAAATTCACAATATGTTTTCGAAGCTGTTCGAAGCAATGCGGATTAGGTGTGCTGGTAAATAGCAATGCCAGTTTTCTCTGACAGAGAATCGAAATTCGAAATCGGTGTCTTTCGGTTTTGTGTATACATGGACCACCGAGTTTTCGCAATATTCAAATAGTTTTACAAAATTGCACAAAATTAGTAACAACTCTGCGATTAGCTATGTTTGGCCTGACCCTACAACAAGACTATTCAACAATTTAAAATCTTCCAGTTCTAGATATTATACTGGCTTGCTAAACAATGACCTTTCATTTCCCGGTCCACATCGATAGAGATCATGACAGTGTTGTAGTAACTTTTCATCCCAATCTGACTCATAATAATTTGTAGTAATTTACTGTTGACTAGTAGTAAACAATGATACGTCTATACCCCGAAATTATTATCAGTGCCCTGTCGCTACGCATAGCCGAAAGTTCGGGACGGTTCGCGTACCAGAAATGACGAATTTATTGGATGAGCGAAGCGAAGACTTCAATTTCACTGACCCCCCAAAAAATTTAGCTTGGGTGTTTTTTTTTTTTTTTTTTTGTATTTTTGTATTTTTGTCTGTTTGTTCGCTCTCTACCGGGCAAACGGCATATGCGATCTTGATGAAAATTTGACAGGACCTTCGAAATCTCCAAACTTAGACTTGCCACGTTTTTGGGTACAATCGAAGAAATATCTCTCATGAATATCGTACCTACTTTTACGATTTTTTTCGATTTTTAGTGCGATATTTTCGTGACATCTAGGCCGATTCTGAACAAACGGGTGAGGGGGGCTACAACGTTCATATTTCACATGGACATTAGGGTTATGGTGATGTATTGCTTTCTCAAAGAAAAAGTTGAAAAAGTTACCCAGAATCTATAGAAATAAAGCTTGTAATATAAGTTTTTTTGATTTTTAGTGCGATATTTTCGTGACATTTTGGCCCAATTCTGACCAAACGGGTGGGGCTACAACGTTCATATTATACATGGACATTAAGGTTATGGTGACTGTAGTACCTTTTGTAAGTAAAAGTTGGAAAAGTTAGCCAGAATCCATAAAAATAAAGCTTTCTATAAAGTTTTTTACGGTAAATAATACCAATTGACAGGTAACAAATAGAACTTTACAAAATCACCTACAATGCGTAGGCAACAAAATCAAAGCCACTTGCAAAAGTAATAGATATCCCACGCAAACTAAAAACTTTAAAAAGCTCATCCATCAACGCGGCGGGACTTAAGCGTTTTCCTAGTATAATTACAATAGCAAACAAAGGATGAATCTTTATAAATAGGACACGAATTATCAAAATAACACCTGCGCGTTTTACACAGTATTGCCAACTGTTTGCTGATGTTAATTTCAGGATTAAAATCTAGGGCTTGGCTATGAGATATCATTCAATAATCGATATATCGAGATTCCATTATTTGCGCAACAAATTTATAAATAAAAAATAAAAAAAAGAAGCCTCTATTAAAAATGAGTGGCTAAAAAGGGTTGATAAGCTATCGCCAAAAATTCATAATTATTTTTACGTTTTCACACTCGCGGTTAATGACCCGGCATTTCCACCATATGTAAAAGTCAGTACAAATTAACTTTAGACTACCCGGCACCTCCACCCATAATAATTATTAAGCACGCGAACAGAAATTTGAAGAAATAATCTCTTTTATTTGGTATTTAAAGTATAGAGGGCGAACACATTCACATTTCCGAAAATGCATATCTTCGCTTCAGTTTTTCATGTTTTTGACAATTTGTAATTTTGTAAATTTTGATATTGAGTGCAAATATCGTTATTGAAAATATTCCCACATGTCGATATCGTATCGAAATACTAAATACCACATTCTAAGTAATGTTTCTGCTTCAAATATTTCAACGTGTCTTACTCTTTATTATAGGTATTAAAAAATCCGATCATGTAACTCACGTAACCTCCACTCATGTCTGTCTCATTCATCGCGTATTATCAACTTCTTTACCGTCTTATCTTGCTACCAACTTCACGTATCTTTAACATTAGTTCAAGGACAGGTACTCAACTCATTTTCGCCGTTCACAGGACAAACCAATTATATAATCAATTCACTATCGGCGCACTTAGAACTTGGAACGCTATACCTACAAACATCAGGGACACCCGTATCAATAGTAATAATATTTTTAGGAGTAAAATTCATGAATTATATTTCACAAAATCCCATGGGAATGCTGACAGTTAAAAAATGGTCAACATGTTCCAACTCACAGTCACAAAAAAAATTGCTTGATTCTAACATCTGTATACTAAATAATAATAAATAAATAATGGTACGAATGAGAGTATGATTGTATTGTGTAAAATGTGTATGTAGGTTATGCACTTAAAAATGTAAATTTAATATCATCGATTAATATTTTCTTGGATTGGATGTAAATTGTGATAAACAAATTATAAATCTGCTTGGAAAATTCAGACGTATTATCTATTTATCTATCTCTCTCCCTCTCTCAGAACATCAAGCTGCACTATGTGGAGAAGGGGGACAAAACGAAACCTCTGATGCTGTTCGTCCACGGCTTCCCCGAGTTCTGGTACTCCTGGCGACACCAGATGGACGAGTTCTCCAAGGACTACTGGTAGGACTTACCATATTATAATATATCCTTGCTTGACAACCACTATGTCACTTTCAAATCCATCTGATACATACGAATAGCTATTTGCTAAATGCCCAATGTTTCCTATTCCCTTACTTATCATGTTCAGTAGAATCGTGTGGGTACCTCCAGAGCTAACTGTTCTCTTCTATGCAGGACTGTGGCCGTTGATATGCGGGGCTACGGAGACTCTGACAAGCCAGATGGCATCAAGAACTATTCTATGAAGTATCTCATCAACGACATCAAAGACCTCGTCGAGTTTCTAGGTAAGATACACATTACACGCGTGTTTGTATTATTTTTAAATTCACAATTTACTTTTTATTAAAAATTAAGATAATTGTGAAAAATCACTCGGTGATAGCGGATTGCTTTGTTGGTTGTGCTTTGGTGTTGAGGTCCAGGGGCAGAGTCCCGGTGGGGGTTGGGAGGAAACGCCCCCCCCCCGCCCCCCGCCCCATTTAGTTGTGCATCAAATTTCATTTTGGAAACCGGGTAGTTGGTTGCACGGATTTGCGTTCGAAGATTAGAGTGTGGAGGTGATAGTGGTTGTTTCTTACGTGTTGTAAGTGTCTGTTGTTTTGTGTTTAAAAATCATTTACAATTACTGCGTTTATAGATTTTATGTTTTTCAACGAACAAAATTGTTAAAAACATCGCTTTAAGAAAGAGTAACCTTCACTTTTACCAAAATTAAAATGACAACAATCGTATTTATCTAAATAATCGTAAAATATTAACATAGTTTATAATAGCCTTTATTTTGATATTTTTTTTCCTGCAACCTTAAAATAAACTTGGGCTTTTGCAGGTATAGTCTGAAGCATAAGCCTGATTTTGATTCATGTATGATGATCATTAAACTGAACTGATAGCACATTTAAAATTATATTTTGATAAAATATCGATCAGGAATAACAAATCGTTTGAAATATTATGCTTCTCCCAATTTTAAGGTAAATTATTCATTGTATCCTATCAAGCACTCATTGTCACGACATCATGATTGCACTACAACAAACGTCCGGAGAACATGTTCACAATAATAAATAATGTCATTGACAGTGAGTCAAGAGCCTCCTACAAACTGGTTTACCAAGTACGAGCTGTGAATGTAGTGTCGTTCTCGTTCAAAACTAGCAGCCGCGCCTGGATATATTTCTCCTCTTTTGTTCGGTATAAGTGAATGAACTTTTTGACACAACAAATGCGATGATACAGCACTTTTTAAGTGTTACAGAGAAGAGATGGCTGTAGCCTCGGGAAACGTAATGAGGTCACTTTTGTGTCGTGAGTAGATAGCAGGTCCCGTTGTTAATCAAACAAAAGACAACATACGATGGAACTGCAACCTAATCCACGTGACGTGTTAGTGAATCATTCATTCCTCGACGAACCTAAAGAAACATTTTAATTTTCTATCAATCTGGGTAAGTAGCACAAATTATTCTCGGTATATAATTTAAAATTGCACTTAAGCGGACCGAAAGTTTTTATGGACTGTACAAGTGTAAAAATATGTAGCACGGACGGAACTGATTTTATTTTTTGTTTCATTTGTAGATGAGTCGGGCATGTGTAATTGGTAAATGTAGGAAATAAAGAATGCATCTGCCATCGGCAAACTTTCGGGCATGGGCAAACTTTCCGTGTAAATTCAACAACGTTTCACTAGGTGAATTATACTCCTGACCAGTGTCAGGTGTGTGTACATATTACAATTATTAGCACCGACAGTGTTGGCTCGGGCGCTAAGCTCTTGACTCTGATTCGGGAGGTACCTGGTTCGAATCCCGGCGAGACCGGCAATCCTGACTGAAGGTTTTTCCGAGGTTTTCCTCGGTCGTTAATGCGAATGCAAGGGATTGAGTCCTCTTAATCAGCCCTCGGACATCCCTTCACAATTGCCCTATCCGCAACGTACCTAGTTCACCTGAAGAGGGGCATATTGCACCCTATAACAGGTTTAATTCCCAAAGATAAAAATTAAAAATGGACTACAATTATTATTAGCGTGTTGTGTGTAAGTGCTGTACTAATGGGGACACACACACAATTTAGACCTATCGCCTGAGAGTGATAAAATCAACATAACGCAGAGTGTTTTGATAACAGTAGGCCTACTTACGTAGTTTTCGGATTACTCGCAGGAAAATCAACATCCATTGGTTCTGTTTTTTGTCAGTGAGAAAACTATTTTTTTATTTCTCGTACATGCCCCCTTTTTTAAATAAAAGGCCCCATTTTTGTCTTGCGAGTCCTAGCAAAATGTTTACTTACTTCCGGTCAATGTTTGCGATTTTTTTTGCAAAACGAGGATTAGACGCAAAAAATCGTAGATTGGTGTATTCTTAAACACAACTAATGTGATACCAGCATAACAATTGCAATTTTATAATATTCGTAATGGTAATCACGAAACGAAAATAACTGGCTCCACGATGAGTTCTTAGTAATTTAACTATTAATTGATTGATAAAAACTAATTAGTTAATTCTCCACAAATTTCAATGTGGGGATAAGTTCGTCATGTTCAGTACCATAATTGGAAGCATTTTTTTTACCGACATTAAGAAAAATAATATACTGTTAAAATATATTGAAGTACCTATATGTTATAGCTAAATTAGTGGATTTTGGTGCTTTTTAGTTTTTGATCCAAAATATCTACTTCAATCTAGAATTTCTTGTAAACAATGATAACACAGTGTTCATAAAAGATCTGGTAACTATAAAATAAATCATTGTAAATAATTCTTAATAATAGTTTTACAATATTCTATTCAACACAAATTACCAAATTTTATAAAATTTAAAAGGTACAGAAACATGTTGTGTGACGTATCAATATGCATAATTTGAATTTTTACTTGTTTATTTTGCAATCTTAAAGATTTTGTAGTTATAATTTCGAAAATTACGATTACAAAATCTTTATACTATTATAACTGCAAATTTGTATGCTGATATCACATTTTGCACTAGACATCTTTACTCCATTATGAACGAAGTTCGAAAAGTACGAACGCACATTTTCGTCTTGAATCGTGGCGTTACCTACTATAACATGCTAGTTTGATTGGGGTTTCGAGCTCGTCCAGTCGTTTACAATGCTGTTAAGCTGTTCGATTGAACTCAACAAACATTATATTCTAATATACGCGACCATGGGTTTCTTGACCCCATGATCCGACAATGTTGGACTTCCCCGCCCCGCACCAGATCTAATGACGTCACACCTCTGTCTCTAGGGCGAGAGAAGTTCACCCTGGTGGCCCACGACTGGGGCGGCGTCATCGCGTGGACATTCCTCGACACATTCCCCGAGATGCTGGATCGCTACGTCATCATGGACGCTCCGCGATCTTCCATGTGGTTGAAGTTGGCATTGACCAGGAAGAAACAGTTTTTGATGTCTTGGTGAGTGAATTCTTTGAGGAAAGTGCAAGTGGCACAAGTAGGCCTAGTACTAAAATAAAAAGTGGTCGTAGCCAGGCGCGCGTAGGAACGTTTTGAAAGTTGGGGGGGGGGGGGGAAGCCATTAGCACATTTTGTGGGCGGAAGCTGGGGTCTGGGGCGAAGCTCCAGCTGCCGGAGTCTCTTTCGTCGAAAAAATTCACCATACTACAGTTATTTCGTCATGTTTTAATTGCACTCGGACTCTGTTAACGATGTTTTACAGCAACTATCTGCAATCTAAAAACTCAAAAAATGAACGTGAAGTGGCCCATTTTTAGTAAATTTCAGCCTAATTTTTAAAATAGTGAATCAAACAGGCAAACATATTCGTTTTACTAAGGTGACTGTCGAATTGTTTAAGTGTTTGTGCATATTTCTACGGAAATTATGGGGTTAATATTTAGTTCACGTTAGTTTTGCCCCCCCCCCCCCGGGCCAAACTTGGGGAGCTGCCTAACTCACAGTAAATAATGTGCATATCTTACACCCATATGATTATCTATTTATCTTAGATTACAGAATGACTTGCGCATAGTGAATTAGTGACCACGAGCCATTGCCTGAAATCCTGTACGAAAGTATTATCACGAAATATTTTGTCTACAATCGAACCTTTAGTTAGAACTCGCTAAGCACTAAGTGTTGTACATTTGTGCAATTAGTAAATTAGATGTGAATTTTGTTATGTGAACCCAGTAAATCAAACAAAGTGCAAAGGGTGCCTAAAGAAAACTAGGAAAAATAGAGTTAGAAAATATCATACTCATTGGGGAAAAACATGATTCTTATCATCAGAATGACAAGTTAAAATACTCGTTTTGATGAGTTTGTTGGCTTCTGAATTCTAAACAGGACTGCCAAAACACTTTCAGGCTATATACTTCACATGTCTTTTTTTTGTTTACTTAAATAGACAAAATTAGAACAAAATATAATTTTTTAAAATTTTTTTCTGATTGGGCAACATTGTCTCTTCAAACTTATTTCAAACTGGTTGTGTTTCACTGAGATTATTTTTCACAACTGATTTTCTTGAGTTTAACATAGAGTAAAAATTGAATGCTTTAAATTGTGTTTGCTGCAAATTTTTTCGTTTAAAATACTGGTTAACTAAAAACTTTTGTAGAAAATACTAGTGTAAAATCCCATTTTTTTTCTCTCTTTGACTTAAGAAATACAGTTTAATTTTATAATCTTACATAAAAACAATCGATCTTTGCTGAATGCTGTGCTAGGTGAAGTTCCAGTTTGAAATTACAATCGAAGATGCAATATTTGCCACGTAAAAAAATGTTTAAAAAAAATGATTTTATATCCTAATAATAGCCGTATTTCAATATTGTTCACTATATTTTTACTTAGTTGCATATTTTAGAAAATGAAAACCAGCCTCAAGCAGCTTTAAGACAGTATCCCAATGATATCCCTTACTTTAAATTTCTAATTTTGAGCACTTCCCATGAGTAAAATATAAAAATATAAATTGTGGCGTAAAATAGATTAATTTTATTTTCAACTACAAGATACGATGAATTGACTATGGTGTAAAGTAACTGATAATTGTGACAAGACTGAGTTGCCATTCAAGGTGTAGGGGGATTTGAATGTGGTATTCTTTATTGAAATAGGTAGGTTCATATTGATTGTGTTAACTGCTCTGCTTTGCACTGAAAATTAATGTTACTTTCAAAATAAATCATGCTTACCATCAGTGGGACAGGGACTTGGAGGTCCAAATCTTATATGACTTCTCTCCAATGAATCATCTCGAATAGCCAAAGCAATATCGAATCAATCAATCTCCAATGGACTTGGGTTCGAATCCCACTATAAATGTGGCTTTGTACGAATTTTTGGAAGTAGAGTGTCCTTTATCTACATATCACCACATATAGTTTTGAGGCTCAATTTGCATGAACATCATGATATCTGTGTGTCACTTTAGTCTTAAATAAAATGAATGCAATGTACAGTTGAAAATAATATCCCTCTTGTCTCCCTTGTAGGTACGTATTCTTCTACCAACTGCCATATCTACCAGAGTTCACCCTTCGATGCAACGATATGGGGCTCATGGGGAAAGTTTTCCGAGCAGGTAAACCCAAAGAGAAGACCGCCATCACAGACGATGATATTGAGGCATACAAATACACTTTTGGCAAACCAGGTAAGAAATTTATAGAATAATTCCAGAGGATGAGGGTTCTCTTCTTGAACATGCCAAAATATATTTATTTATGTAGCTGTAGGTATTAAGATACATACTGGTATTATGAATATTATTATTTTATTATTATTTATTTAACGTCGATATGATATCCTATTCAGTTACAAAACTGATTTACAAAGGAGAACAACTAAATACATTTACTTACATAGATGCAGATACAGCAATGATCTAACAGTTAAGTACATATTTGGAAATACTAATTTTGCAACAACAATGCACACACATATATATATATAAATTATTAATTAATAATTAATAATAATTAATTATACCCATTTTATCTAGCACTGTAAAAAACCATATTGTAACAATCAATCCCAAAAGCAGAAGCATGATTTTTTTATTTTTTATTGGATGAGCGTAGCAAAGATTCCATTTCACTACACTGGAGAAAAAAATCCGGAATGTTTTTTTTTCCTTTTCTTTTTCTTTCTTTTTTTTGTATTTTTGTGTGTCTGTGAACAAGATTCCGGCTAAACCAATACTCCAAATTATTGCGATTAAATTTTATGGAGGTCTATGAAATCTCTGAACGAAGAACTGCACGGAGGGAAAAATCGATCGAAAAATTATTTCTCATGAAAATCGCAATTTTACGATTTTTTCGATTTTTAAAAAAATTCTTCGACTTATTACATCTACATGCTTTATCCGATTGTAATGATTTTTTTTTGCAGAACCTTATTTTTATGATATATTATATTCGTGTGAAATTTGAGCGCAATCGAAAAATCTTTTCTCATGATAATCGCAATTTTACGATTTTTTTCAATTTTTAACATTTCTTCGACGAATAAAACCTACATGCTTTATCCGATTGTAATGATTTTTTCACAGAACTGTAATTTTATGAATTCATATATTCGTGTGAAATTTGAGCGTAATTAAAAAATTATCTATTAAAAAAATCGCAATTTTACGCTTTTTTCGTTTAAAAAAATAACGCTCATCCATCAACGCGGCGGGACTTAAGCGTTTTCCTAGTATATATGTATAAGTATAAAACTATGTCTTTAAAAAATTAAAAAAATGTGTTATAAAAATCACGCTTCTGCTTTTGGGATTGATTGTTACGATACGGCTTTTTACAGTGCTAGATAAAATGGGCATAATTACAGGGCCGGTGCGGGTTAAATGATTGATAACCTGTAGACGAGTTGGCCTTACTCTAAAGATGAAAAACACTATAAAAAAAACTATGTCTCAATTGAAAGACAAAATATTCGCAAATATTTTTGGCAGAAAAAATGGGTTCAGACGTGGCCAAATTAACGGCGTCTGAAAGAAAATTTGCTTATACTCTCCACCCCGTTCCCGAAATACCATGTCTTGGGTATTTACTTTTTTAGTTTTGAAATGGGGTTATCGTTATCCTTCCATATAATCTCAACACTTTGTAGATAGTGTACCTACATAAAAACAATGGTGATGAACTTAAAATGTAATTTTGTGTGATTTGGCATGTGAACAGACTATATTGGTGTATGACAAAACACATTTGATTCATGCATGACTGAAATCTTGTTAATAACTTTCCCCCCCCCCCCCAACAAAAAAAATTAATATATAATTGCTAATTTGGTAATTTCCTGTACCCCTACCCCAATAACCACTAAAAGATTGGGAATAATTAAGCATAGCAAATGGCTAATACTATATTCATCATTAGTACGTATAAAAGCCCACCTTAAAAAGTATGATAATCACATAGAGCAGTAGGGGAGGGAATAGTTGGATAGAATAGTGATTGTGCATGCTTGGAGCTGCTTAACGCCCAAGACGAGACCTACGTACGCTACTACTAGTGTCTAGGTGTGCAAGTGCAATTGAGCTCACCATGCGTTAACACAGAAGGCAATCTGGACTACAAGGCTGCTTGGTTCAGCACGTGATAATTGAAACTCGACGTGACAACAAAATAAATTGACACACACAAACTTCATTGTTAGGATATTGCATTCAGCTCACCAATTTTTTCTAAAACTCACCAAATGCACTCTAAAAACATGATTTTCTAAAAAGCCCCCCATACCCCCCGCACTTGGTCTCTTTCCCGCGGATGTACAATGTACATGCACAAGCGAATCTCCCCCCCCCATGATTATGTCCTAGATCCGCCACTGGGTAGTCCTGAGGTGGAAAATGTGAAAGACACCCAAGTGAAAACTGCTGAGAAAAAAACTATTTTTCTAGGTTGTTCAGAGCCCCATCTAAACATTTTGTTACATTTGTGTTGTCAGCTTTAGATTTTAAAACCAGTGTACTATACACAGGGTTCAATACTATAATATACGTAACATAATTTAGAAGATATTATGATGAACTACAGTACAATGCAAAGCCAAGCAAGTTCTAAAAAAAAACATGCAAAGGTTGTTTGTACTTAAAAAAAAGCAATTCGGCTGATCTGTAACATGAAAAAAGGGGAGTCATGTAGAGGAATTTTCAGGAACTGTAAAATAATGACACTACCTAGTACTTATATCTTTAAAACCATCTTGTATCTGAAACAGTATAGACCTGATAGATTGAGGAATTGTGATACTCACAGCCACAATACCAGGCGGAAGCAGGATATGTATAAAGTGCCCCACAACTCAACTCTCTATGAAAAAGGACCATCTTATGCCGGTGCCAAATTGTATAACAAACTGCCAAGTAATCTGAAGCAACTGGATACCATAGGATTGTTTAAACTGGAGCTGGAGAATTTTTTAATTGATAAAGAATGTTATGACATAGATGACTTTCTGAACATGTAAATACTGTATAGGATTAGATTGATTTTTATCTGTAATTTTTGACATGTGTCACACGATCTTCTACATCTAATTGTAAAACAAATTGTAAATGGCACGAATAAATGAAATAAAATGAAAATGAAATGACATAATAAATTCAGAGTTGTTCTGAATCGGCCTTGTTGATTCTGGCGTTGATCCGCGGGTGTTCGCACTGTCCATACCACTGATTGCTATATTTCCTATTAAAAATATTGATCTTTGGTTGGTTATCGCTCACTCGTCGATTGTGTCTGGGCCTACAGGGCTGGCTGGTCGCTTTGATTTACTGTCCCTCACTGAAAATCAGTTATATAACTGAGTGGGTAGACTCTAAATACAATTTGTTTACTTTTATTTACTAGTACTTATTTATGTTATCCAGGAGCGTTCACTGGTCCCATCAACTACTACCGTGCCAATACTCTTCGACAGCGTCCTAACGCAACGGGAACGGACAAGACTAAGAACTCACCACCCGGCTTGTTCATCTTCGGAGAGAAGGATTTATACCTGGACGTCGAAATGGTGGAAATGACGAAGAAAGAGATCAACAACTTGACCACTAAGGTTGTGGCGGGTGGAAACCATTTTGTTCAACAGGACGTTCCAAAGACTGTCAATAAGATAATGAATGATTTTTTCCACAACAAATGAATAGATAAGTGTAGGGTTTGAATCATGTTCAAATATTATATAGAATGTTAATCTGTGTGAAAACTTCTTAGAAACTAAACTTATTAAGTATGGTATGCATGTGTTTATTATGGAGTGATCTGAAAATGTGAAAGAATGAAAAAGGTTCCAAAAAAATATATACAGTTTGATCACAAAATTAATGTAGGCCTTAGTGAGCTTTGTACAGTATCCTTTATCTAGGCATCATCAAAAGTGTGTTTCAAACTTTCAATACACCAATTTTTTAAAGAACTAGTTTTTATTTACCAATTCTATGCTGTAAACCCTATCCATAAACCCTATCCAAATATAAAATATAGGCATATACCAGTATTTAATTTATAAGAAGTGGAACGTAGACGATAGCCACTGGAAATGGACATGAAATGAAAGAGAATAGGAGTGAGGACCAATAGGCCTATCAACATTTTATTTTTATAATTTTTGTATTTTTATTTCTCTTTTAATCAGATATAAAAAAACTGACTTATAAAAAAGTGGAAAAAAGAGACCACGATTACAGCAAAAACAACACATCGATATCCATACTCGATAGCGATAGGTATTCATTAATCAATTAACCACCGTCTTCTTGTGCTTTCTTTCATTAACCGGATTGTAACTTTTTGGTAATGTTACATTATGTGGATGAGTAGTTCAACAACTTTCTTTTTATTTATAATTTAATTGATAATAAATGGGAATAAAGCATCAATAATATGTAAATGTTCAGGGAAGGAAAGAAGACATAAGGGGTATTAATAATCCCCTTATGTTCAGTGCATTAATTCTATTGTAGCTTACAAGTTTGTAGATATTGGTCTACCAGTAGGCCTACCAGTGTTGGGTCAGTTCTTTTAAAATGAACTTTTAAAGTTCAGTTCACAGCTCAATAATGAACTTTAAAGTTCAAGTTCTTTTAAAACCTAAAATTTTGAAAAGTTCAAGTCGTCTTAAATATGAACTTAGTTCTTTTAAAAGTTCTTTTGTAAAAAAAATAACTCTATTTTATTAAAGGCTGGCGTAAATGAAGAAAAACACGAGAAAAACATAAGGTGTTCGAGTACCAAACTACTCGCGAGTTTAGTCTTACGAAAGTGTTGAGCTGTCTTTGAAACGTGTCGATGATTTGTACTACATTCTCGTCGACCAGCTTGTAAATTATGGCTTCCAAGATTTTTCCGAATTAGTGGCGTGCATCGTTTTAACTTCGTGAATCGTACGTGACCTTGTCGTAAACAGCTGAACGTGCGTCACATAGGCCTACGATGGGACACGATTGTTATTGTTTTTAAGCGTCGACGGCGACGAGTACGACCTGCTCACGCACTGAAAGAACTTTCAAATGAACTTTCTAAAACTGAAAGTTCGTCTCAAAAAGAACTTTTAAAGTTCAAGTTATTCATTTAAAAAGAATAGTTCTCTGAAAAGTTCACAAGAAAGACGCGTTCACGAGAACGCGTTCTTTTAAAAGTTCCTTCCCCAACACTGGGCCTACTATGGGATGTAACAAAAACCTTTTGGACTTTGCCTATACTGTAATTGTTTTACTTCAATGCATTTTTATATATTACGAAAGAGAAAATGAGTTGTTACGCAGACTTACGCCCCTTTTTTGTTATGAATAAAATAAGATCACAAGAAATTGTAATAATGAACTAAATGCATTGTAGCATAGCGTAATCTAATGGTAAATGTACATTTTAATCATGAATATACTAGTAAGTGGCCTAATCTCTTACTCATAATGCACATTTCAAAACACGATATCATTCAAATAATCGATCAATGCATTGTTATTCTATATGGCAGGAATGTAGGAGCATTCATGAGCCATACACCCTTTCAGCACCAAGAAGTAAATTAATAATATTAGTTACCGGGTGATTGATATAATTATTTTATTATTATTAACCTTTATAGGATAGGGTATTGATTGGTATAATAGTTTACCATCACTTTTCAAAATCTACACAATTAAATCTGCCAGTGTATCATACTTTTAACCCGGGTGAAAAGCTGCTTTGTTTTGTTTGGAATAGGTAGAATTTTTCCTTATTAAATACTAATGATTAGAAGGATTTTTGGAATGGTTCATAAATCCAATTGTGTATAAAAACCACTGCCTCCTAGATGCTCGTCGTGGCTCCTCGTTCCCTGCCTGTCCACGCAACAGGTTTTGATTGTAGAAGACAATTCACACTTTTTTCCCACAGCGCTAGTTACCATTCCAAAGAGCTTTCTTTTGTTTTCGTTGTTTACAAACGATCTGCATACGATTGAAATGTCATCATGCCAGAGTTGAGCTGTATTTTTCTTCATAATGGGCAATGGTGCCTGCAAGAAGTTGTAAGATACCGGGATGCCATTATCTAAAACAAGTAGGCCTTTCTTTGCATGAACTACTGGGAAATAAGGAAATTGTGCCACCCAGACTCCCCCTTAGCACGTGCCACTGCTTGATAGAATCAAGACTAGGGCCCGAGTAGGCTACCTATGCCTATTGATTTTTAATATGATTATTGATTAGAAATAGGAGGCATAGGCCCTCCAGATAAAAATAACATGCCTATTAGCCCTTGCCTTATATAATCAAACAACAAAGATATCAATATCTATTTTTTGTTTAATTCCAGCATAATATAACTAGACAAATTTGTATATTACTATTCTGCAAACAATGATAAGTGATGTACGTATACAAAAGATCTAAAACATTCAATTTAGTTGGATTCAACAGTAAAATACTAAATACATGGGAGGTGAGGTTTAATTGGATGAGCGTAGCGAGCGCTGCGAAGATTATTTCACTACACTGGAGAAAAAAATCCGGAATGTTTTTTTTTGTTTTGATTTGTTGGTTGTTTGTTAACACGATTCCGGCTAAACAGATACACCAATTGCGATGAAATTTTCTGGAGACCTTCGAAATCTCTGAACTTAGAACTGCCACGTTTTTGAGCGCAATCAAAAAATTATTTCTCATGAAAATCGCAATTTTACGATTTTTTTTTCGATTTTTTAAAAATTTCTTCGACTTATAACACCTACATGCTTTATCCGATTGTTATGATTTTTTCACAGAACCATAATTTTACGAATTAAGATATTCGTGTGAAATTTGAGCGCAAACGAAAAATTATTTCTTATGAAAATCGAAATTTTACAGTTTTTTTTCTTTTTTAAACAATTCTTTGACTTAGGGCCTATAACACCTATAGGCCTATGCTTTATCCGATTGTAATGATTTTTTCACAGAACCTTAATTTTATGAATTAATATATTCGTGTGAAATTTGAGCGCAATCAAATAACAATTTCTTATGAAAATCACAATTTTACGTTTTTTTTTTAAAAAGATTACGATTAATTTAAAAAATTAAAAATTAAAGTTTATTTTTTATTTAATTTTTTTTTTTTTTAAATCTTCAACTTAGTAATGATTTTTTCACAGAACAACAGAAAATCCGCATAACACATGGCAGCTCAATGCACCAATTACGCTCATCCAACAACGCGGCGGGACTTGAGCGTTTTCCTAGTGTGATAACATCAAAACAAAAGAAAGCTCTTGGGGACGGTAACTAGCGCTGTGGACAATAATTAACACTGTGCGCGTGGACAGGCAGTGAACGAGGAGCCATGACGAGCATCTAGGAGGCAGTGATAAAAACACTCTAAAACACAAATTTACAGGTTGTCCTGGATATTTTGTTTGCCTGTAGAAGTTTCAATTTGAACATGTAAAAAAATGGAAAAAATGAAAAATTCCAAAAAATCTAATTTTTGAAAAAATAAAATAAAATTTTTGATTTTTCAATTTTGATGTCAATTTGGAATCCAAAATTGGCATTTTATTCCTAAAAGATCAAGGAAAAGAATCTAAAAACATTCTAAAATTCATTAAAAAATCATGAATTTCACACTGTTAAGGTAGAAAGCAAAATTTTGGGTCCCAGTCTTTTGCCCTATAAAGGGTTAAGCGAGTAGGACTGACAATACATAAAATAAATAAATACAGGCCCTACCTAAATAAACCATTGGCATAAGCCTACTTGAAATTTATGCAAGCCCTTTCTACAGGATGAAAATGAAGGCATGGTTAATCAAAAAGTAAAACCACAGATAATAGAGTAGGCCTACACTACGTATAAAAAAAAGAGAACTGTGGTAAAACCTTCATTTTCAAAAGTAGTTAGCCTACTTTATAAAAAAAAGAGCACAATGCAAATTGATGTTTACTCCACAAATGAAAAACACACACTGTATACGTAATCGTGTAGTACTTGCAGACATAAGTTACATTGATTTGTACCAAATAAATAGGCCATAGCTTTGTATTTTGTAATTGGATGAGCGTAGCGAGCGAAGCGAAGATTCCATTTCACTACACTGGAGAAAAAAAATCCGGAATGTTTTTTTTCTTTCTTTCTTTTTTGTATTTTTGTCTGTTTGTTAACACGATTTCGGCTAAACCGATACTCCAATTGCGATGAAATTTTATGGAGGCCTTCAAAATCTCTGAACTTAGAACTGCCACGTTTTTAGCGCAATCAAAAAATTATTTCTCATGAAAATCGCAATTTTACGATTTTTTTCGATTTAAAAAAAAATTCTTCGACTTATAACTCCTAAAGCCTAGACCTACATGCTTTATCCGATTTTTATGATTTTTTCACAGAACCTCAAGTCCATGAATTAAGATATTCGTGTGTAATTTGAAAGCAATTGAAAAATTATTTTTCATGAAAAACGAAATTTTACGTTTTTTTTTCTTTTTTAAAACAATTCTTTGACTTAGGCCTATAACACCTACATGCTTTATCCTATTGTAATGATATTTTCACGGAACCTTAATTTTATGAATTAATATACCTATTCATGTAAAATTTGTGCGCAATCGAATAATTATTTCTTATAAAAATTTCAATATTATGATTTTTTCCTTTTTTTAAATTATGATTAATTAAAAAAATTAAAAATTTAAGTTAATTTTTTATTTAATTTAATTTAATTTAAAAAAAATCTTCAACTTAGTAATGATTTTTTCACAGAACAACAGAAAATCCGCATAACACATGGCAGCTCAATGCACCAATTACGCTCATCCAACAATGCGGTGGGACTTAAGCGTTTCCTAGTTTAGATTGTAGACTTTCATTCATTGCAGTTTGCGCCACAGTCTTCCATGATACTTAGCACTACATTAGACATGGCACACTGTGCAACAAGTTTAGTATACAATTTTTCAAAACGAGATACAGAAAACATACTTATATAATGATGCACTGCTTTTGATAAGGCACCGTCATTAATATGATTAGTGGTAAAAAATACTGTCAGTAAACGATCACAAGCCATATCGAAACCATTAAAGCTATAAATTACCGCAGAGTTTTTCTTTTCAAACTGGTGTAGCTGTACATTAAGTTTTTCTAGATGTTCAGGGGCTTCTTTCTTCATAAATTGAATTTCCTTTTCTACGTGATGTGCCGTGGAAAATAAAACTTCAATCTCGACATCGGAAAGATTGTAGAGACTTGAATCATTATAGAAAATGTTATTGACTTCATCAAATAACTGCTTGAAGTCCGGTATTTGAGTAGGACTACACTGTGACATCTTGTTGTTGTGACTAGGCCTATCTACCACCTGTAATGCAAATTAAATTTCCAATTACAGTCCTATCATTTAATTTATTTGTTAACAGTCAATACAACAGAGCAAATAAAACATGGGTTTTCCGGGAATATCAAACAGGTTACCACCGATACCTTCAGGGCAAAAAAAATACCATGCCCGAGATGCCCGGGGCATGTAAAGAAAGTGGTTGGGCACATAGATTATTTTCCCACATGCCCGCCCGGGCATGTGGAAAAATCTCTCACTGTCAATCAAAATCACTGAATCATTTTACAAGAATGAGACATTGGTAAAAGGTCCATTGAAAAGGAAAATAAAGAAGTGTGTGGTACCGGTACACTACTAGGCCTACTGTAGCCTAGTTAGTAGACTAGCAGGCATACATAGCCTACTGTTAGGAGTAGCCCTACCCAAACACATAATTATTGACAGTTGTGAAGATATGAAAAATTTGGTTGTGTAGGCCCTATCCTAAGGGCCGGTTGACCGTAGTACAAGGAATTGTTATTGTTTCAAAGAATCCTGGCTTCAAACAGAACATGACTTGCTTCAAAAGCACCTCCATGGATTTGGAATTTTTGAATAGGTTCTGTCGGATGTGTGGAGCTGGCAAACAAGACGGGTAACATCTTTTCAATGTAGGCCTACATCTAGGCTATAGGCCAAGGCCTAGGCCTACATAGGTTGAATGGGACAAAATGCCAAATGGACAGAATTGCTTTATGTTATAAACCCTATTCACCATTGTTAAGCGTAACCTAAACTCATGTCGTAATCTTGTTGTTATAAAGAATTGCGCAAGATCCAAATCATCAAATGAGGACTAGCCTAAGCCTTAGCCTTACGCCTTACATCCAAATTGTGAACGAAGCTAGAGCTGACCCTGCCAGCGGGGCAATTCAGTTAATAGCCGAGTAATATTTAAAATTAACGCTGCCGCCTGATTTTAACATATAAAATGCGGACCTTAGAGAATCACCCTGTAGAAGCAGGAAAAGGCGATGTTTGATGATGATGATGATTAGTGGTGTGGTCATGCATGTCCGGCAACAACATACAGTTGAGCTATAATGGCACCTGTCGGATTGACGTGTTATATGGCAAAGTCCTAGGACAGGAGTATGCCTAGGTGCTAGTGTATCAACTGGAATAGAGCTAGGCCCTAGGCTAGGCTATAGGCGAGCCTAGGACTCAGGGGCATAGAAATAGGGGTGCGGTCGCGCCCGGGCCCTGAGCATTGAGGGCCCCGAAGGGGGCGAGGGTGTCCTAAATGTGTTAGACAATATTATAACAAATAATTTAAAAACATAAAATGTCTTTATTTACATTGGAAATTAATTTGTCGACATGACAAAGATGGCACTTAATTATTGTTGTTTGCGTTGTAGGGCTATGCATCATTATAAACATAGGGTCATTGTCATAGGGTAACCAGACGTCCCGTTTTTGTGTGATCTGTCCGGATATTCGAAAAGTAGTTGTCGGGACAGTTCCTGTCTCAGATCGCTCAGATCTTGAGCAAAAAAAGGCCCCAAATTTTTTTTGCCTCCGGCGGCTGGGGCTTCGCCCCAGACCCCGTGTACCCCACGCAACTAAGCCTACAAGGGCCCATCAGAGAACCTTGCACTCAGGCCTTTGAGTTACTAGCTACGCCACTGCTTAGACTTTTGTGTAATTAGGTTAGGGCTAGGCCTAGGCTTACCAGGGGCAAAGCCTCCCTTGCTCCAAGTAGCAAACAAAAATCATTCTGGATCCTAGGCCTAGGGTTCAAAACGTTCAAAAAGTCTGGACATATTTCTAGGCTAGGCCTAAGCCCTACTTACCAAATTATTTATGAACAGGCTATAAATTTAGTGGCTAGGCCCATTGATATTAAACCCACATGTCCCGGCGTACGCAGCCTATTTTCTCCAAAGGTCTCTATAAGGAAGATATCCACAACCATATGATATTTCTAGTTTCTTTGAAATCCCATTCGAATGAAATGGTCCGCAAGTATGCATGTATGTGCATATATGTAGACTACCCGACTACCCGCCGCGTTGTTGGATGAGCGTAATTGGTGAATTGAGCTGCCATGGTTTTTGCGGATTTTTTGTTGTTCTGTGAAAAAATCAGAAATTTTTTGAAATTTTTTAAAATTAAATCAAATTAAATAAAAAATTAAATTTAAATTTTTTTTAATAAATCGTAATTTAAAAAAGGAAAAAAATCGCAATATTGAAATTTTCATAAGAAATAATAATTCGATTACCCACAAATTTTACACAAATAAGTTATATTAATTCATAAAATTAAGGTTCTGTGAAAAAATCATTACAATAGGATAAAGCATGTAGGTGTGATAAGTCGAAGAAATTTTTTAAAAATCGAAAAAAATCGTAAAAGTGCGATTTTCATGAGA
The DNA here is from genome assembly GCA_024449915.1 of Sweltsa coloradensis. Lineage (NCBI taxonomy): Eukaryota > Metazoa > Arthropoda > Insecta > Plecoptera > Chloroperlidae > Sweltsa > Sweltsa coloradensis. The sequence goes on from JAMZAV010001205.1 coordinate 134,500, forward strand.
AAAAATTTTCGATTGCGCTCAAAAACGTGGCAGTTCTTAGTTCAGAGATTTCGAAGGCCTCCATAAAATTTCATCGCAATCGGAGTATCGGTTTAGCCGGAATCGTGTTAACAGACAGACAAAAATACAAAAAAAAACATTCCGGATTTTTTTCTCCAGTGTAGTGAAATGGAATCTTCGCTTCGCTCGCTTCGCTCGCTACGCTCGCTACGCTCATCCAAAAATTTTCAGAATATTTATTCACCAGTGGGCCTGTACATAATACAACATCTATGTTGTGCATATCATTTACCTCATAGTTTGGCCTCCTATACATAGAAATGCAATTATTAAAAGGAGTGTAAAAAATACATAATTAGTTTGGCCGATACATACAAATGCAATTATAAAAAGGAGTGTAAAAATACATAATAATACACCAGTTATAAATGTCGTTGAGGTACGGGTAAAAAACATCATCCCCATAACCTTGAGATCATCTGTAAAATTCTTAAAAGTTTCCTCCCCATCCAGGGAGCCATAGTACTTCCCATCAAGCGATTGGGACAACCCATATTTGGCAATCACTTCAGAGAGTGTCATTTTCCTGTCAACATGCAATTCGCAAGAAAAAGTAAATAACACATCTTTGGGTCTAATATAATATTCAGAATTCCATGCTAGTTGCCACAATTTATAAACTTAACGCAGTTCTAGTTCAGTTATATTGGCCTCAGCCCAACTTCATTTTAGGATTAACAATTTTCGCGGGAAAAGCAATTGGCCCCCTGAACTCGAGGTTCTTAAATTGACACACTATAGATGGCTGTGCAACGTACGCGTACGTCGACCCATGTACAGATAGCGCTTCCCCATAGACATCCTATATAATTATAATAATATATAATATAATATAATATATATTATAATTATATAATTACTATAGGGGTTTAATATCAATGCGCTTCCCCTAGGCACGTGCGTGCGTATCTTTTTGTTTACGACTCGAAAGTCGAAACTCGGAAGTCGTAAATTCGATAAGAGAATCTGTTCGACTAATCGACTCTTTTTCGATTTTCCAGTTTGCCATGTTTACGTATTTCCTCTCCTAACCTCTTTGGAAACTAGACAGCTGGGTATTGTTCTGTTTTTGCGGCGTTTTAACTGTCCAGCAAAATGACTCTTCGTTTAAAAATTACCAGCAATGTGATAGAAGTAAGTATGGTTTGTTTTACTTAATAATTACATTGGATGATTTTGATTTAGGCCTAGGCCTAGTAGGCCCTAGGCTACATTTTAGGCATAGAGACTAGCTAGGCTGAGACTGAGCTTTGGTCTAGGCCTAGGCTAGGCCTACCTACCTAGGACTAGAAAAGGCCTAGGCCCTAGGGCCTACCTGATCTGCCTGGCGGAGTTAGGCCCCCGTTCCAGGCCTAGCCAAATCCTAGGCCGGACAGACAGTGTGACGGAGGAAAGCCACTTCCTAAAGGACCAGGGGCGAAGCAAGGATTTTGATTCGGAGGAGGCCGAGGATGAATTTTAGGGTTTTATTTGTAGCAGTGCACACAAAATCATGTTGGGAAAAGTACATACTTATGTATCCTGGTACAATGGAGGGCCTCCCGCTAATCCGGGTCAGCCCCAGAAGTGAAGTGTCTAACTGTGAGGCGGTGAGTTTGTGCGAGTTTTTGAAATGTATTTTTTCATCTTAAAATAAATAACATATTTTGATTTCTATGTGTTGTGTGGATCAAATGTTTGGAACATAAGTTGAAGAATTGTTTGAGGAGGTACGTCAAACATTATCTAAAGTTTCTTTTAATAAATGAGTTGAAAATGAGTGAATTAAAAAAGTATTTTGAGGGGTTTTAGATTGGAAATAAAAAACAAAACACCTCAAGGCAAGGTGTGAAGAAGTTTGAAGTGTGTAGGACTAGGAGGTCTTATCAATTTCTAGAGGAAATAGTAAAGTGAAAAAAGAAAAGAGATTGGAAATGGAAAACAAAACAAAACAATCGAGTTAAAGTCAAGGTGTCAAGATTTTTGAAAAATAGAGGTATACTTATTCCAAGTGAAAGGAAGTGGATTAGTATGGCTGATGATACATTAGTAATGTCTGATACAGTTCTTGTGGAGATGAATAATGGGTCAATTAAAAAAAATGATGTAACAATGGATGTAGTGGTTAAATGTGGTAATTATGGATGTAAAGGTCAAGTGGACGAGGGTATACAGTGTGAAGGTGAATGTGCTAAATGGTTCCATTATAAATGTGCTTACATGACTGAAACGGAATTTAAATTGGTTACCAAGATGAAAAATGTAATGTGGTTTTGTAAGTCGTGTTATGGGAAATCTAAACAAACTGTTGCAATGTCTATTGTGAAAGCTGCTACAGTAGCTACAGAGTTGGAGTTGATCAAGAACTCATTGGCTGATTTAAAACAAGAAGTTAATGGGATAAGGAATTTTCAAGTTGGAATGAGTAGTGGATTACCAAGATCAGTGGATTCTGATGTGTCAGAAAATAAGAAAAATGATACAAGTAGCGATGTTGTTACTAATGGAGTTAATACACAAAGAAAAAGTTACAAGGATATTGTGAAGAAAATAGGTGTGAGAAAACCATCTGAAACGGTAATTCTACAGACAGTTGATGGAGAGGTTAAAGATTTTGGAAGGGTGAAAGAAGATGTAATGAAAGTAATTGATCCAACAAAGATGGCTATTGGTATAAGAGGGGTTAAGCCTTGTGGTAAAGGAAGAATTTTAGTGAATCTTGACAATAAAAAGTCGGCGGATGTACTGAAAAGTGAAATTAATAAAGTAGGTCTACTTGATAATTATAAAGTGGTTGAGGACAACAAAGGATGGAGGCCAAGATTAATGGTTATGGGTCTAAGTAAACATTGCATTCATGATGATGATGAGAAAACAGTTAATGACATTATTGAACAAAATGGATTGGGAATAAATAACAAGAATGTTTATGTGAAGAAGGTGGTATCTTTTCAAGATCGAAGATTTGTAAAACAAGTAAAGCTGGTACTGGAAGTTGATCCTGAAACGAGGAGGAGATTGATGAGGGATGGTGTTCTGCATCTGGGCTGGTATTATGGAGTAGTGCAAGATCACATATTTGTGAAAAGGTGTTTCAACTGTGCTGGTTATGGACATAGAAAAGAAGAATGTAAGAGTAAGTTGGCGTGTCCCAGATGTGGGGGTGAACATATGTTGAAGGAATGTGATGCTTATAATGATGAAGTTAAATGTGTCAATTGTGAACGAGCAAATTGTAAGTTTCAAATTGATATGGACATTTGGCATAGTTCACTTGATAACAACTGCAAGTGTTTTGTTAGGCAGATGGTTGGCTTATCAAATAGAGTGAACTATGAAGATTAGCAACTAGTAGTTGGAAATGGGAATAGGAATATGAGTAGGCCTGATAATAAGTGTTATAAAGTGGAAGAAGGTAAAGATAAAGTCAAAATTTTGTTGTTGAATGCCCAAAGTTTAGTTAGAAATATTAAGGAAGTTGAGTTGTTAATCAAGAAGAATAACCCTGTGTTGGCTGCAATAACAGAATCACATGTAACAAAGGATATATATGATAAAGAAATAGATATATTAGGTTACTACACAATTAGATGTGATTCAAATAGTAGAAATACTGGGGGGGTGGTAGTTTATATTAAAAATAATGTAAAATACAATGTTAGAAGAAAGATAGAGAATAGTAATAATTATTGGATTTTGGGTGTTGAAGTAGTGATTGGTAGTAAGAGTTTTATCTTTAATGTGTTATATAGATCTCCAAATGGTAAAAGGGTAGATTTCTTGGATGAAGTAGATAACATGATGGAAATGGATGCTGATATAAAGGATGTTGTTTTTTATATGGGTGATTTCAATATTAATTGGTTAAGTGAATGGGACTCTAAAAAACTAAAAGAAATGGTTGGTATTTATGGACTTAAACAATTAATAGTTGATCCTACTAGAGTGACTTTAAATACCAAATCTATGATAGATTTAGTCATAACTAATAGCAAAGGTATAGTAGATGTAAGAATTGATGAAGGCAATAAAATTTCGGATCATGAAACTATTGAAATAGGTCTATTAGTGGGATATGAAAAAAACACAAAATGGATGTTTACCTAAAATGGTAGAAGATTGGAGAATGTATGATGATAATGAATTTAAATATGATCTAACATGTTGTGATTGGAAAGCCCAAAATAGTAATTGTGTTGATGGTATGACTGATGAATTGTTTGAAAACATATTATGTTGTAAAGTTAAACAAGTTAAAATGATTGAGGTAAAAAGTAACAATTTGAAAAGAACCCCTTGGATTAGTGATGAAATTAGGACAGCAATTAAAAAGAAAAATTGTGATTATAAACGAGCTAGGTTTATTAATACTAGTGAATCGTGGGAATGTTACAGAAATAGTAGAAATACAGTGAAATCAACAATTAGAAAATCTGAAAGGGAATACTATTGTAGTAAAATAGATGAAGTTAAATATGATTCTTGTCAACTTTGGAAAACATTAAAAGATGTGATTAGTACTGATAAAAGAAAGGATGAATGCTTGAGAAATCAAAGATGTAGATGGGTCTGTTTTGGATAATCTAAATCTTCTTCTTCTTCTTCTCATATGCCCACATTTGGCCTATGATGCCATCATGCTTGATCTAGTCAACCAATAGAGACGAGCCTCCCTTTCCTCCTTCTTCATGCCGTTGGGCATTGCGTCACGCTCATTTGCCAGACTGGCACAGGTATATAGATGTCGTCTGTCATGTTCACCATTTCCGCATAATCTGCAGGTACTGGTTTCAAACACGCCTATTCGGTGCAGATGCTTCCCTAGAAGGTCATGTTGAGTCTTCAACCTGAACTGTGCTGTTTCTGTTCGTCTATCATATATTCTTTTGGGTTTACTTGGCTGCGTGGTGTACACCTGCCATGGTTTGTCTTGTCCCTTTTTGACCCATTCTTGTCTAATTTTCTTAGAAACTGCAGCATTTACATGGGCTTTAACTGAGCTGTAAGTTATCGGTTTGCTCTGTTGTAGCATTTTGCTCCCTTTCTTAGCTAAGAAGTCCGCTTTATCATTGCCATATACATTGCAGTGTGATGGTATCCATTGTAGCTTAATTATCTTGTTTGCATTGTGCAGTCTTAGGATTTGTAATTTGCACTGCCTTACCGGGCAGAATCTGCCACTTCCTTGTTGACTATGGCTTGTATTGCTGCTTTGAGTCTGTTAAAATTACAATTTTGTGTACAATCAAAATGATATAGCCAATAAATTTAATGAGTATTTCATACAGAGTATAGATGATATTCTTAACAGTAATTGAACCAATTAGTGATGTTAGCAGAGAGGAAGTTGCTTATGTAGATGAAAGTTTGAATGATTTAAAGAATTATGTCAGAAATGATAAATGTAAGATGGATGAATTTAGACAAATACAAATTAGTGACCTAAACAGGGCTGTCAAAAGACTTAAAAATAAGAAAGGATCGATAGATGGTGTTAATTTCAAACTTTTTAAAGATGCTTATAGAGTAATAAAATTTAAAGTCCTAGAACTTATTAATACATCTTTTAGACAGGGAAAATTTCCAAGTAAACTGAAGGATTCGGTGATTCAACCGGTGAGAAAAGTAGTAGGATCTAACAATATTTCTGATTTAGACCAGTAAACATGTTATCAATTTTTGATAAATTGTTTGAAAGTATTGTGCATGAACAATTAGTGGATTATTTTGAATCAAATAATCTTATAAATGAAAATCAATCAGGTTTTAGACGAAATTATTCATGTGAGACAGCAGTGCAGAATGTCATTAGTAGATGGCTTCAGACTAAGGACAAGAATATGTCTACTTTGATTGTTTTTCTGGATCTCAAGAGGGCTTTTGAAACGGTGAATGTCAATAGGTTGCTGAATAAATTAAGAATGATGTATGGAGTAGAGGGGTTGGCACTGGAATGGATTAAAGATTTTCTTTCTGATAGACGACAAAGGGTTAGGTATGGAAATAGTGTTTCTGAGTATAAAAAACTGTTTAAATGGAGTACCCCAAGGGTCTATTCTGGGACCACTTTTGTTTATTATTTATATTAATGATGTAGATAAATGTTTGAAAGTGGCTTTCATTAATATGTATGCTGATGATATGGTATTGGCTATAACGGGTAATGATATTATTGAAAATGTTTAGATTAATGAATGAAGAATTATCAAGGATGACGAGGTGGCTAGGAATGAACAAACTAAAACTCAATGTGTCAAAATCAAAGGGTATGTTAATAAGAGGAGGCGGGTTATGTAATGTTAAGATAGATGGAGAGATTTTAAATAAACTAAAAGTAGTAAATGAGGTGATTGAAATTTTGAAAGAGTTTAAATATTTGGAATAATTATTGATGACAAACTAGAATTTAAATTACATGTAAATTATATAATTAAAAAAATTGGGAAGAAAATTGGTTATTTAAGAAGAATTGGAGGCAAACTTACTAGTTGGACAAGGAATATGGTATATAACAGTATAATAAAAGCCTCATTTTGAATATTGCGCTACAGTGTTGTATCAAAGTAATAAAATGAGTTAGATAAATTACAGATTCTACAAAATAAAGCCATGAGGTGTATTATAAAATGTGGAAGATTAATGCCAATAAAGAGTATGTTAAATATTTTGGAATGGTTAAGTGTTAAGGAGACTATAATGGTATTGGTATTAGTTTTCATTTATAAAATTAAAAATAATTATATGCCGAATTATTTAGTTGAAAAAATGACTGATGTGAAGAATATACATAATTTTAATACAATGGGATCTGTTGTTGGAAATTCTTTTCGAATCAGGTGTAATTTAAAAAAAACGCAAAATTCTATTTTTATCTCTGGTGTAAAAGAGTTTGATAAACTTCCAATTGAAATTAAAAGTGTAAAAAAGTGTAGGATCGTTCAAATCCAAATGTATTAAATGGGTACAACACCAGGTTTTATAGAAATATTAGTAAAAGAAACAAAAATGTTATTAATTAATTATTAAGATAGGTTATAATATGAAATGTCTAAATGTTGTGATGAATATTATTGTGTGAAATATTATTGTATGTAATGTAAATTGGCTACTTTGCCAGAAAAAATAAACTGAAACTGAAACTGAAGAATAATTTTGATTTTTAACATTGCAAAGTGAACCAGTTTTTAAGAGTGCTTTTGTTGAAATTTATAAAATTGTGAAGATCCACTTAGGTCTACTGCCACTACCAGTTTACAAAATCTTGCCATAATTATGTTAAACATGCAATTTCAATTTCAATTTATTAGTAGTTCATTCTTATTACATAGTAATAATATCACTCATATGCAGTGAAGATCTGCGAGTCACATAGTAGGCCTAGCCTACATACCTAGTGTTATTTAGTACTACCTACTTGGTAGTAGGGAAATGCCAAAGTCGTTGTTAAACGAGTGAGTGAGCCAAGTGTTGAGTAGCTGGGAACATCCCCTTTCCTCCCCTATACCTAAGGCTGGATCTAGCCCACCAGTATGGGGAATGATTGGGTACTCAACACATGACTCACTCACTCGTTTAACAACGACTTTGGCATTTCCCTAGTAGGCCTATATTGCAGGCTGTGGCCTTTTTTACATATGAAAAATCCAAACAAATGTTAGATTGATATTTAAAAAATCATTTTTATTTATTGTAGGTTTAAATCGCAATGGATCAGTTCTCAGTAAACTTGCACCGGGTGTCTGATTAAAATTTCAGCGCAATCCGTTCTGCAATTCGGCTGATTTTCGACGTACAGACACACAGAATCACAGAATAAGCACCATTTGAGTTGAATGGAGACACTCAGTCTCTCCACTCTCTCGTTTAATTATATTATAACCTGATTTAGGGGAGGTATCGCGATCGGACACCCTAATCCCCCCCCCATCGCTACACCCCTGCTAATGTTGGTAGCTATAAACCCTTAGTAGCTAAAATATCAAAAAAATATTTGTTTGCAAATTACATGTATTTGACTTTTAGGTCTAGCTAGGCCCACTCAGAATTGCCCCAGAAATATTTTCAAATTTCAATGATTGAATAGGATATGCCTAAGTTACAATTTAAATTTTTATTTTCAGAGACTCAACAATGTGGATTGCAAGAATACAATTGGTTGCCTGTTTGGTCTCATGTACGACAGCACACTGCTGGTGGTTGGCTTTAACTTTGAGCTCAATCGTAACAATGCAGAAGGATCAAAATGTTACAGCCAATTGAAATTGAATTTTCCTACTGAAGTTGACCTTTGTGGCCTCGTTACGTTCCGAGACTCAATTTGATGATGAAGAAATGACAAAACTGTCCTTAATGTTTTACAAGTAAGTTTTTTGAGATGATTGTAATTCTTGATGACCTACCGTAACCAGTTGAAGCGCCCTAGTTTCTCACGTCGTCGCTGTGATTTTGTTTAATTTTGATTCAATTATCTGGGTTTTCAATTACCGGTAGCTTTGTTTAAATTGCACTGATACCCTATCCTTGTCCTCGAGGAGAAACTTATTTCAGACAATTTTACGAGAACGTGTTTCTTTTTTACTCCAAGCTAGCATTTTTTTTTTACATTGGTAGGTAGACTTAGGTCTACAGACTTATGGTAGCCCTACCAAACGAAATCACAACTTTGTTCTGAAAATTTGGGTACTTTTTTTGTTTTTTCTGGGCAGTAGGCCCTCGTCCCTCCCAGCGAGAAATGATGATTTTACTTGATGCCTGTTAAATAGCCTATTAATGAGTAGGCCTACTTTAGGCCTATTCTCAAATTTTGAATTTTTTTTTTTATGTTCCTTATTCCATTAATTTTAATAAAACTGGTTTTCTATGCTTGACTAGGAAGAATATTGTTTTCTGATTTTTTGCTATGTGTAGGCCTACGCTTTCAGTTTCATCGAACGTGGTTTCAAACTTTGAGTAGGCGGTAGGGCCTACTGGGAGGGGTGTGATTTAAAAAAAAAATCATGATTTAGGTAGGCCTACCTATTTGATTTAGGGCCTAAATCAACTTTTTGATTTAAAACTAACTTAGGGCCTAACTAGGGCCTATAACTTTAAGATTTTTATTGATTTAAATTTTAAATCAACAATATAAGCGTTTCAAAACTTGACAAGTTGGTGAGCGGTTAAAAATACTTTCACAAGTGTTTCAGAAAATATAATTAAAAATTTAAAACATTAGGGCCTAGGCCTATATTTTTATTTTTTACCTAGGCCTAGGCCTACCTATCTATGGAAAACTTTGCCTACCTACCCTAAATCAGTTAGAACTCTTGTGTTTGTTGCTCAAAATGAAAAAAGTGCATTTGATTTAAATCAATTAAATAAATAAAAAATACCCTGGATTTTGTACATTTATCTCTGTTTTGTTCTTTTCTACCTTTTGAACTTTGAATAGGCTACAATAATATCAGCCATTCAATAAAAATACCTAGGTAGGGGCTTCCACCAACCCTGTTTTTTTCTTTCCATTTTCCCCTTTTAAATTCAATTTGAAATTCATATAGGCCTATATTTAGCAATCAGAAAATTCAATGGGCACTGATAACTTTACTGTTTTGTGCCCTAAAACCCTAATAACTAACTACCCTATTTTTTTGCACCCCTAAAAATCTTATTGTCAGGGGCTGATCTAGCCAAGTAACTAAAGGGGGGGGGGGGGTATTTTTTTCTCCAAAGATGGGCCTCTAGGTCTTTGGGTGACTTTGACGGTTATGTCAACAGAACTGTCAATAGTTATTTATGAACAAATATGGTGGTTCCAGCCATTTAGGCTACATTAGGCCCTACATAATAATCAATCACACTTTTATTTTTGTCCAATTTATGAAAGGAACATTGGAAGCAGCAGCAATGGAGTGGGAGGTCAGTCTGGCCAAAAAATGGTTAATTTACAACTTCAAAAAGCCTAAAAAATGGTTTAGGCTATTAATGTAATACATGTCATAAATAGGCAATATTGTGTGGTCCCTGATTCATAGGCCCTAGCACATTTACGTCACTACTTTAGTCACAATTTGTTCCAACGGCAAATGTAGATCCATTTTTCTTAGGCGTAGGCCTAGGCTAGAAATCACCCGCTAACACATAACATAGGCCTACCTACCGGTAACATTGTAATTTCTGAATTGTATTAAAATATTAACAATTTCACCTACGGGAGTGTTTCCCGAATCCCGACTATTCAAATCGAGAAATTAGATAATTGTTTGACAGTCTGTAGTTGTTGCAATCGAGTAGACATTGTCAATTATGCATAATTTATCAGGCAAAGTTGAGGAGGCAGCACTCCTTTTTGACCAAGGCAGAAAACTTTGCAATGTTGAAAAGCCTGTAGGCCTACCTTTTATATATGTTTAAAAATTAAAATTACACAAATATAGGCCTAGGAGGCTAGGTGATCTAGTGATAATTGGAAGAATTAACAACCCCCCCCGGCTACTTGCAAGGGTTATACCAGAATCTTGTATTGTTCCCTAACCCTAACTACTGGTACTGTACAGGCCTGCCTAGTTTGAACTTGGAACAGATTGCCCTACTTTGTTAAGAGGCTTAGGCTTCGATGCTCAGTCTTCTTTCATGCACATGCATGAAAATATCAATTTTCTTGGTCTGTTTTCATCCTCCACAGATAACTGTATGTAGGTACCCTAGTAATTTGTTATTTTTTTAAAAATTGACAGTTGGTCAATATTTAGGTCTATTATTTATTACCAATTTTGTGTGTCCACCATCATCATCATTATCCATCGCCGTTTCCTGCTTCTGGCAGGGTCAGCTTGGGTTTAGCAACCAAATTTTTCCACTTCTTTCTATCCTCCCACAATCGTATCTCTTTGACATCTTCCCAGCTCTCTCCTCTTGCCTCCAAGTCTCCTGCTATGTCCTTATCTCTTCCATGGTCTACCCTGTCTTCTTCTTCCTTCTTCAATCCTTGTTTCATACATTTTCTTGGGCATCCTATTTTCCCCCACTCGTTTTCATATGTCCATACTAGAGCCCCTTGAAATTCGTGACTGACGATTACCAAAATATGTGCTAACCATTTAATTTCATAAAATGGGCATGAATTGATCAAATCTAAACCAGAAAATGCCAAAATTGAATCACCGCCAAACACCGAAATATGTGTAAATTTCGTAATAACACCAAAATTCACAATAATCATGTTTTTAACAACGAAAAGCACTAAAAATTGGAATTATTGTTAAATTACGGTGTAATTTTAATTTTTTATGCAGTATAGTTCAACCAAACAAAGTTTTTATAAAATAAAGTTCAGAAAAAATGATGAATTTACTTGTAGTAAATTACACCAGTCTGAACATAAGTACATTCAAACTTGTTTGTTTTGTGGCTAGAATGATAGGCCTATGCTAGGCGTGAACGAATGTTACTCGCATATAGGCCTAAATTGGTAAAAATTTGGTGTAATTTTCAATATTTTATGCCAGTATAGTTCAACCAAACAAAGTTTTTATAAAATAAAGTTCAGAAAAATGATGAATTTACTTGTAGTAAATTACACCAGTCTGAACATAAGTACATTCAAACTTGTTTGTTTTGTGGCTAGAATGATATGCTAGGCGTGAACGAATGTTACTCGCATATAAATTGGTAAATATAGATAAAACCGCTGAAATACAGCTTTAAACCAATAACACCGAAATTTTAAATTTTAAAAACGAAATTCACTGCAAAATAAAACCACTGTCAAGGACCTCTAGTCCATACCATTTCATCTGTGTCCTTCTCCTTCCTATCCTGTCACTTAACTTCTCTACATCTAGCATTTCTCTAATGTGCGTGTTTCTTATTCTATCCCTTCTCGTCTTGGGCCCCCTGTGCTCCTCAGGACTCTCATCTCTGAGCCTGCATCTGGCTCTCCTCTCGATCTGTCTGATATGTGTGTCCAAACGAGATCAAAATTTGAAAAATAAATCATGTAAGCCTAGGGCCTTCTACAAGGAGAGGCATCACCAAGTTCTTAGTAGGCCTACCAATGTTCTTTCAATTTGCAGGATGTAGAGATCACGGACAACCCGTTGGTGTTAACTTGCCAACTAGGTAGTCCAGTCTTGAAGACCCACTTCTATATCAGTGAGAAGCTGGAAGAGATTCAGTACGAAGTAGTCAACGAAGTGGATCTGTGGAAACAGTTCATGCACATACGGTTGCAGACTCGACTTCCGCTCACTTGCGAACTACACGCCGATCAGATCCGGGAAGGACTCCAGCGACTGCGTAAGAATGTAAGTTACTACTTCCTGTGTATCGTAGGCCCACTGTCATTATAGTCATCTTTATGTAACTAATTTTATATTGTAGGCCTATTGTAATGTTAGTTGTAAGTTGTATGTAGGCCATTGTTTTGTTTCGTTTTTATTATTCCTACCCCATGTAAGTGGTTCTCAATCTTTTTTATTGGCACCCCCCTTTAGATCAGTTACTTGTCATTGTGCCCCATGTTGCCTTAAATTTGAATATGTTCATGTTATTAAGGGATATTACTTTTATGATTCCGTAAAAAAAAAAAACATCGTATATATTTGGAAAGAAAAATAGAAATGGGTAGGCCTACTTGGTAATTTGTATCTTTAAGTTTCATCGGGAAGGAGCGTAGGTAGGATTTGTTTGCAGGTGGTATGGTATTTTTTAACCCCCTGGAGGCCAAGTCTTGAGACCACTCGTTTCGAGTCGAGAAGTGAGTCGAGTCGCTCATTCTATGTCACCGGTGACTTGGGGTAAACGATAATCGGTAGTCTTGGGACCATTTTCACGGCTTGAGGCTCCGCCCCCAACATTCCATAGTGACCAATAGAAAACTTTGTTACAAAATAAAATCAATCAAAATCACAGCTAGTTAGATTGAAATAATCGATCTCTTTATTATGAAAGCTGTGCTATTTTGTTTTTGTATTGTTGTTTTTGAAAGGTAGGCCTAGATATCCAATGTCAGATATTTTTTTAAATGGAAATATTTAATTTATACTTGGTGTTTGATCAATTTGGAAAGGGTTGATGCATGTATTAATATGGGTACGTAAATTTGCCGGTTGCTAGCTCACCGTGTTACATCTATAATTGCATTTACAACGTTCATCTAGATTGATATGTCACAATTTATAACTACCAAATCAATAACAAACTGTTTTGATCGTCTCAAGTCGACAAAGTTCACAAGTCACCACCAAATACCTCGTGGTTTGAAACGTGAAAAAACATTCGTTCCAAGTCACCTTGCGACTCGTGAACTTGTCCCCAAGACTACCGATTTGGCGATTTTGAGCGACTTGGAGGAATTTCTCGTTTCAGAACGTGTGTGAGTTCAAACGAGTGGTCTCAAGACTTGGCTTCCAGTAGTGCTCAAAATGGAAATAAAAAGGTAGTTTCATGGGAAAAGGACCAAGATGTCTGGTTTGAGGGGCACAGCCCTGTAGTGGCGCAGGCTTAAATTGTTTTTTTAATTGTATTTAGTGCGTTTGTGCGTTAAAAGTTTTTTTTTCTTTTTAGGTTTTTGATTCTCAATTGCATCGGTAAACATATATTTTGTAAAACGTTACAAAAGGCAGATTTTACAAACAAAAAAAATCTATCTAGGCCCTACCTATTGAAAACTTGTTTAGCATTGTATTCTTACGTTTTATGCGGCTATGTATTGAGTTGAAATGTTCCTACAACTCATTATTATTTACCACTAGGAAACGCTCAGTTGGACGCGTTGATAAGCGAGCACGTGCTATAGCTAGACCCACATTGCACATAAAATTTATGGCGTTTGCGTTTCCAATATTATTTATTACTATTGCCAAGGTATTTGGGTAAACCCGTGTGTGAAAACCTTTACTTTGTGGATAAAATCCACCGCCATCTAGAGGACCTTGACTCCTTGGGAAAACTATTTAAACTCTTTGGTGACAAATAATAGACTGCTTTCTCGAAATTATTTTGATTACTTCTAGGTGGCAGTGTATTAGATAGAAACTTCGCGCGTCTTTTCGTTGCCATGGCAACGTTACTTTTGTTATAATGTAATTTCCATCTACACTACTTATCGGATCAAAATAAAATTTACATATTCTTGACCGGACGGACATTCTAAATGATTTGGCTATCTCAGATTTTGTCGCCGGTTAGTTTGAAAAAAAAACTTTCGATTAACTTTAATGTAACTTTTTAACTTTTTGAACGATTTTGCCACAAAACTAATGGCATTCAATCGAGAACAAAGCTTGCGGATGGTCAAAATTTCAACTCGATCCGAGCCTCCGTTCGAACGTTATCGCGAGACATACAAAAAAAAAAAAAAAACAAACAAACAAACAAACAAAAAAAAAAAAAAAACAGTGACTAATTTTTCCGGCAGAGTCAAATGGAAACGCTCGCTTCGCTCGCTTAATTAGAAGTGCAAGAAATACCCCACATTTAGGGTTTTGGTGGAAAGGATAAAATTATAAAATAAATTAAATACAAAATGCTAAATTTGAAAAAATAATGGTAGGCCTAAATATTCTAAATTGAAATGCTAAAATAATGTAACTATTTGTTATGTATGTGAACACGTGATTGATAATATATCTTTATACGTAGGTGGCATCCGGCATGGTTGCATTCCACTTCCCCAAGTCTGGTGTCTACCTGATGAGCGGCGACGCTGACAGCGGACTCTGTGGGGTGACTGGTGAACCTAGCGTTGGAGAGTTGTGGAGCAGCAGTTTCAACTCGTTGGAGGGACCCATCAGTAAGAAGAAGAAACAGGCAGCGAAGGAAATAGTACGTTGTTCATTCAAAGTCTTTTCTTCTTTTCATATGCCTGCATTTTTGGCTTACTGGGCCATCATGCATTTTCTTGTTTTCCAGTAGAGACAGGCTTCTTTTTCCTCATAGTTCATGTCAATACCCAAAAAGTCTTATACCTTGGCACTGGCAGGCACCCATCTGCAGTACCTGAGTTACTTGGCTAGTATAAATTTTCTTATTATTTTTGTGATGGATGGGACGGCATTTCATGATTTCTTACATAGGTAGGTAGACATGCTAGAAAGAGAAAACTGTGAAGCAACCAGGAAAAAATTGCTCAATTCTTACATAGGAAGACAAAAGAAAAGACCACTTACTGATGATGCAAAGCTCAGGTTAAATTAAGGTACCTAGCTGCTTGCTAGGGGTGTGCTTAAGATTATTCTATAGCCCGCGCTGCCACTTGATTTAGCGCTAGCGTTCCCCCCTAGCTCGCGAACTGCTCCGTTACCGGCAAATGGCCTCTAAAAGTTCAGCGTTTTCCCGATAGACTGCGAAACCGAAAACATCGCTTCGCGCGTAGTTACAATGTTTAAATGTTCGTCTCGTCGCTGCATCTGCGAGTCAAGGTCAGGCCGGCCTGCCGGCGGTGCGGAGGCCGTGGTACGTAGTTGTAATATATAAGTATCCTTGGCCGTGGACGCGAGGGAGGCAGAGATAAGACATGGAGATAAAACACTCGCGCTCTTAGACAACGATTCTCTACTGATCAAAACATTGATCATCTTTGTCTTCCAACCAAAGATGAGATTAATTGCATTTGGCAGTATTTTTAAACTTAATACCTATTGATATTGATACATGAGGCGGCAGGGGGATAAAGCCGATACCACGGGGGGCACTTGCAACCCCCCCCCCCCTCCGCCACTCGTTCAGAAAAGTTTGCAGAAGAGTATGAAAAATGTTTTTGCTCTACCATTGATTTACTTTTGTCCCCATCCGTAAATACGTAACAGTTATGAAAAATACAAAATCAAACATCTTTGTATTTTAGCGTGGTATTTAGTTTCTTTGTATGAAGATATTAGGAAAAGTTTTGTTGAAACTTCGCTTCGACTAATCGACATTCGACCAATCGACACCCGACGATACAAATCTTGTCGATAATCACAAATAAAGTCATAATCAATGTTTTTTTCAGAGGCGTGTTTGCCTAAACGATAATATATTTACATTTGTCAATATAAACAATAATCACAGTTATGACTAACAAGTCTAGCCTATAAAATATCTAAAAGCATTTCAAACGCTAATGTTAACAGATTCGATTGAGGGTGCTTAGTAACTATATTTTTGCTAAATTGCTATATATGAAATATTCAATATGACAGCCGTCATAGTAGGCCTATGCTGAAACAAAATCAGTGTTGGGGAGTACCTAGATACATGTATCTAGGTACATTGTGTGTACCTTTACCTATACCTAGATACAAGTACAAAATTGTACCTGTACCTTTATCTAGATAATAGTTTTTGTGTATCTTCAGCAAATTCAGATACAAAGATACAAGATACTTTGTCTCAAATTAAATAAATTTTTAATATCCACATTGTTAATAAAATTCTAGATTTGGTTTATTTGGTCACAACAATTAGATCATAATCATCATAAATAGATCGTAATGTAATGTTGCCTAGAGGATGTGGGGGAAATTTTTAATGTCGCCGGCCAAAGCTCGCCTCTAGTTTCGGGAAGTAAAATACTTCCCTACATACTAGCTGATGTTTCCGAGATGGATTTTCTCTTTTCTCGCCTTTTAGGTTCTCTAGGCCAAATTCTCTTCCTGACCCAGAGAAATAAATTCTTATGCATAATCTTAAATTTAATCAATTCGTCCGTTTATATGCCATCGTTTTACATTCCTCTGCTCTGGTAGGCCTATATAGGGCATTCAGTCCGGGGGGGGGGGGGGGGAGTAGAGGAGAAGGGAGGGAATATTTATTCCCTTTTAAGAACAGGCTAACTGATAGCATGTTTGAAACATTGTTGGCATTGAATTATATAAAGTCTATAATATTGATTCTCTATAAATTGACGGGCAATAATGATTGAAACAAATTATATTGATCTCGCAACTAAAATTTGGTATGTAAGATATAATATTATAATTCTTCCATTTGGGCACAAAGTCACTTCTGTGACAAATGTAAATAAAAAATAATATTAAAAACATTTTAAACTCGTCCAGGCTTAAAATCACAAGGAAATATCAGTGCACGCAACTAATAAAAATAATGATACGCATGAAAATTCAGATCGACGTAACATAGAAAATAACGGTACACCACTCACGAAACGAATATTAATTCTTTTCCCGCTTCGCGACAGACAAGACACAGCATCATTTACCCCCCCACCACCACCACACCCTCCAGCGCGTGACCGAGTAGGTCTACTGTGATTGTCGCGTAATCAATGCTCGTCTTTGTGAAAGTCGCATTTCTCACAAGTCTTGCCTCTGTGAAGTTCGATTGCATCGTCGTTCAAGACAACGTTAGCGTTATTCAAGTGTCCGACACGTGGCCATGAATGGTATTCGGTGTTTGGTGATAAGATTAGCAGGCGCAAGCAAAGGAATGAACTAATACGTCAGTAAGGCGCGGGAGGTGAGAGGCGTGCATTGGGAGAAAAGCGTTGGCTTGACCTGACCTCGAGGTCAGTGGTTAATTTCTAAAATAATAAGTGGGTGGACGCTGGGCGATATCCTTCGTCGGGGAGGGCGAGGTCGTGGGTAGGGTACGATATTTCAAAGTGAAGTTTGCTGGACAAGCGATTTCAGGCAAAAACAGCAGGGGGGTTTGGGGGGCGAGCCCCCAACACAGCGCCGCAGGAGAAAATTTTGAAATCATGGTTTTTAGAGTGATTTCTGAGCGTTTCAGAAAAAATACGGGACTGAATGCAATACCGAAATACATCGTTGTGTAGTGCAAAAAACAGAAAACCTTTTTCCAAAAAAGAAGTGGGCGGACGCGTCCACCCTGAAATTAACTACTGATCGAGATCACAGACAGATGGGCTAATTAAATAGTTTCGTACTAGGTGTTTTGTAAAATTGTTAGATGTAACTCCCGTACCAACCATCATGAGCCGTGTCACTGTCACTAAAATGTGCGAGACTCTGCATGCAATGCAAGTTGCCTGCACAACTACCGTCTCCTCCTCCGACGACGAACGACAGGTGTTTCGGGCTGTTTTTGGCTTATTGGCAATTATTAGTATATTATATTATTATTATATTATATATTATATATATATTATTATATTAGTATTGTCTTGAAAATTCAAAATAAATAGTAACTTTCCACAATTAAAGTTGTTACTGCTGTGAAAAAAATAACTATATACTCAACACTGTCAACAGAATACTATAACAAACAATATTTGTTTTTGAAGGGGTATTCACCCGCAACAAAATCTTGCAGTTTAATTACTCACTAGTCATGAATGTACAAGGTAAAAGAAAAAAAACTATTGGGTTCCCATGACCCGGGAAAATACTGGGAAACTACAATTATCTAGCGGCAAAAATGTCCCGTATGAAACTAAAACTTTCCGTTATTTTGCTCATATCTCAAGTTCAAAAAGTTTTCATCTTTAAAAGTTAGGTAATTAAAAATCACGATTATCATATTATGACAGAATAACTGACAATTGACTACGTATTTCAGTATTGATGTGTAACATTTTGTTGGGAGTAATAGCCCTTTGAAAACATTTTAAATATCAACTCATTTTTCCAACGAACAATATGATATACAGAAGCTGCTTGAACTTTGAGTCGGATCACTTTCGTTTTTATGTGGTCCTGATTTCGCTTCCTAATCCTCCGATATTACTCTTTTTGGTTTTTGGTACCAGGGACGTTTTTGCAGTTCGTTTTTGTCGAGCGAGTTCAACATTGAAAAGGTTCCCTAACAACATTGTCCTCTAGGAATACGGGATCGGCTTACTCGGGTAAAATACAATTAATATAGAAGTTGGTGAGTTTCGGGAGCATGAAATCTGTCCACAGTGTTGTCGGTCTGGAAGTGTTCTTTCACAAAGAAGTCGTTAGTGGCGTCAAGGCGTCCACAGGGGCGGGTGGGGGGGGGGGGGAAGGCGGGCACTTGCCCCCACCCTGGAATCCTATATAAAGCAATTTGTTAACATATTAATAAGAGACTAATAATATAAATATTTACGGAATACGTTTTTCTTGTTACCATACTCCATGTAACTACTCAACATTAAATGTGATAATAATTATATTCGGCGGGTGTAACATGATCAATCACATCAGGACGTTAGCGTTCCAATTCCTTTTAGTGGTATTCTAGTTTCGAGTATCGACTGCACAAAAATAACATTATTTTGGTATTGCATTCAGCCCACTACTTTTTTCTAAAACGTACCAAACGCACTATAAAAACCTAATTTTCAAAAACATTCGCCTGCGGCGCAATTGTTGGGGGCCTTGCCCCCCCCCCCCTCCCCCTAAACACCCATACTTGTCCCACGGGAGTTACAAGTTATAATTTTGCCACCCCTCCCCCCCTCCACCCCCTGGGCCGTATTTAGGTAGTGAGCCGCCCCTAGGCAAAACATTTTCTTCTTCTCTACACAAAGTTGTCTGTCTCAGGAGCTGCATGCAGCAACGCAAGATTCTTACTTTACGAACTTTTAGATTGCGGGATCGGGATAAGAAGACTAAATAAATAAATAAATAAATAAATAAATAAATTCGTATTTAGAGTTTACCCACTCAGGCATATAACTGATTTTCAGTGGGGGACAGTAAACCAAAGTGACCAAGCCAAGCCAACCCTGTAGGCCCCGACTAATGCTTTTATAACTGTGCGAAGGACTGATCGCCGAAGGCGCACCAAAGCACGTTTTAAAATGTAAAATTACGTTATACGATATAATAAAATTAATAAAACTAACATTGTTGAATTTGTTTCGTTCTTGTGCCGCCCCCCAAGAGCTGCCGCCCCTAGCCCCGTGCCGAGTGGGCCTAGTTACAAAGACGCCCGCCCCACACCCCCCTCCCTTAACAAAATTCCTGCGGACGCCCTTGTGCGGCGTAAACAATGAAGTCACAATATGCCCTATGAGTTATTGCCAATTGTCCTTGTACCTGTTGATCTGAAATAAGTTTAGTATAGAAATATATATACAATATTGAATATACAATATGACATACAATAGGATACGGATACCAAATTCAGAATGTTGATCGAACGGTACACATTAGCAAAGTGTTGAAAATACACTAATATAATATGCGCTAATCCTCGGAATAGTCTTGTGCGTTGTAAGCATTTCTCCCTCGTGACCTTGTATCGCCGATCGAGACCGGCCGGCTGAGTGCATCCTCTCCCCCTCCACACAACAGCTCTACGACAAGTTCCCACCGAGGCGTCAGACTGTCAGGCCAGCGGTGTAGGTGTAAACACAATCACAATCCATTACCACCTGGCAAGCTACTGACCCGGGTTCGATTCCATAACTAAAATGAGTTGCAATTTCAGTGCACCATGAATGATTCAACCATAGTTAGCGCACCGAGTTGGTAACTATTGTAATCACTAATCCGGGCTTCTTACGTGAATCATATTCATAATATTGTCATCAACTTCCCAAACAGCATTTAAAAACAGAGACATGTTTGACCTAGTTTGTAAACTGTAAAACAGACTAACCAGAGTATTCTGCAGTTATATAATATATATATATATATATATATATATTTAAATCTCATTACACTTGATTTTATTGTTTTTTGTGTGTTTTTTTACACTACTGTAACACTCTTTATAAAACAAATTTTTAAATGCGTAGCCCTACACATTTAAAATCATATTTTGAACAAGCAAAGAGATCAATTATTGCTCTCTATGTGAGTTTTATTTGTGTGCACGCTCGTACATCTAGTCTCACAGAGTCTGGTTCAGGCTAGAGCTGACTTGGCTTTCCAACACCACTTGAAAGTAAATGAAATATATCCAAGAGTGAAAAAAGAGAACATGCATATTCAATTCAGTCAAGTGAAAGAGCTCATAAATCGTTCACACATTCTTGTCGAAATATGATACGTTGACAAAGACTGTAAACGGTTGAGTACAAACTACAAAGATTTGTTTTTGATTGTTTGCTTCGTTTTCTTGACCAGCCTTTATTACGAGGGAATTGACTCGCCTTCCCATTATGTATAAATATTTACTTTTACTAACGCATAACTCTACATAACGGTAAATGTTATTACATAATAAAATATATTACTTTTCATCAGGCGCGTAAAAACGTTTTGAAAGTTGGTGCAGGTGCAAATTTACTACCAGATCCTGTGGGCGACAGCTGGGAACCGATTTTTTTTCACTAACTAAAGGATAGGAGTAGGGGAGAGGGTGCATAAATGGGACACTTTTCACATTTAAATTATTATTTCCTCAAATTATGTTTTTTTCAAAAATTTGAAATAGCCAACTTTAAGAGCCACCCTTTAGACATAAATTTCAGATTTTGTTGTTCACGAACTATTTCTTTTTAATAACCGTACAGGTGCAAATTAGAAAGTCGACATGTGTCCCATTTATGAACCATGAGGTTGTTAAATGGGACAGGCCTAAAAATCACAGAAATAACCATCCATTAAGCATTCTAAAGACATCATTTTATTTATTTTATTTTAAATACAAAACATTATCATTTTGTAAGCTCAAGGCTATTTAACTACACCATTAACCCCCTCAAACTTCACAAAGTCCATTGCAAAAAACAAGAACGACTTGGTCCGGGCAGTCCCGCCTCCTTTATTTCTAACTGTCTGCGGCAGACGTTTCAATATTTGTTCTTTATGAACATCAGAAATGTCTTCTTGCTTAGGGTAGAAGAAGCTGCTACCACCTGCGTCTTTTCTACGTAAGAATTGACATTGAAAAATGTCCTCGCTTTTTTTCCCCATAATTTGCCCCACAAAGTTGATGTTTTTCTCACTACCATCTCCGGATAAAATTTGTAAGCCCGCCTACTTGATGTAAGCCTAGACCTAGTTAGGGCCTATGGTAGGCCTACTTGGTGTAGGCCCTAGGCCTGGGCCTAGCCTACTTGATAGGGCCTATAGGCCTTAGCCTACCTACTCTTAGATGGTTGGTTTAGGTCTATGGCCTAGGCTAGGGCTTGGGCCTATTGGCTTAGTTCAGGCCTGGGTAGCCTAGGCCTACTTTATGGGGCAGCTTTGTGGGTGAAGGGCCTTCAGTTAGGCCTTAAATAAATTATAATGTGATACATTGGCTCTGATAACCATTATTTATCCATAATCAAGCATTTAGCAAATGTCCCATTTAGCAACCTGCATCCATGTCCCATTTATGAACCTCAAGCATTGTTGACAACATGTCCACTTGGCCTAAAAAAATAGGTAAGATAATGATGAAACCAGAATTATTTCTTCTTTCCAATGTCTCAATTAAAAGTTCCAGAATGGCATCTTCAAATTTCACAAGGTCTTATGTATATTCTTTATTTTATTGTCTTTGAAGGAATTTCTACTTTGGAGGTAGCAAAAAACCAAAGTGGAATAACAATTAGAAATTGTCGGCAATCTTTATAATTTTTGTTTATGAAGAAGCAGTACCACTGCTGCCAACTTTTGGTAAAAAAGCTAAACTAAGAAAAAATCAGCTGATTAGATATAGCCACTGTCCCATTTATGAACCGTCCCATTTATGCACCCTCTCCCCTACTACAGTTATTTTGTCAGGTTTTAACTGCACTCTGACAATGTAAACAATGTTTTACAACAACTATCTGCGATCTAAAAACGCAAAAAATGAACGTGAAGTGGCCCATTTTAGTAAATTTCAACCTTATTTTTTTATGTAGGCCTAATGATGAAGCATACAGGTAAACATATTCGTTTTACCAAGGTCACTGTTGAATTGTACAAGTGTATGTGCATATTTACTACGGAAATTCTGGGATCTCCCGTTAAATTTACATCCCCGTGCCCCCCCCCCCTCTCCCCCCGGTTTCTACGCCACTGCAGTTTTCATAAATAACCAATATAAAATACTTGTCCACAGCAATATCGCACAGTACACGTACACATACACACACGCCTAACCCAAGACTTAGCTGATGCGCATTTTAGAATCACTGACACTTGAGATAACGAATCAAACTCGCGCGCTATCCGAAGCTCACCGGATCTTTGCTCGCAGGCCGGTCGTGCTAGTTCCCGAGATTGTCACCGCAACGCCACCGTTCAGTCGCGAGCATATCGGTTGCCGACGACAAGAGACAACTTTTGGAGGGATTTACATGGCGGCAGGGAAACACCAGTTTCTCATCCGCTATTGGTGATACAGACTAGTTGTTAGGTGGAAATTAAAGCTGAGGGTTCCACACATGCGGTGAATATAAAATATTCTACATTTTCCTTTAATTTAATCTATGTACGATTGGCTGAACACAAGCGACTTTGATTCACGTTTTCAGCGGTACAGTAAAAAAATCAAAATAAGTAAACTAAGAAAGATAACGTAATGAAACACTATATGTCAAATCACGTGTAAAAGAACTATAAAAACGTGGTTAAAATTGCATATCATTCTAACAAACCGATTTTGTTAAACAGGTGTTTCCGTTTTAATGTTTTAAATTTCCGGGACAGCCCGAAAAAATGGCAATAAAAATAAAATTTTACTTTTTTAACATCAAATACATCATAGTTAATCATTCTGTGAAAAATGAAAGAATTATAAAAATATCTCCAATATGTCTAGATTAGCCTTAAAAGGGATTTCTCAGACTGGAGAAAGGATGGCAATGTTTGTTAGTAGTATTTATATTTCGGGAAACGGGACGACATCATGAACATTTTTTCTGACTAAGTATTGCTTTGCCGGTATATTTCTAGCAACTGTATAAGATTAGGCCCTACATATTGAAAATTCATCATCATCATTATCCACTAGGTAAACACCAAAGTCGTTAGACAAGTAAGTGAGTCATATGTTGGTAACTCGGTAATATTTCATTCATCAGGCTGGATCCAGCATTGGCATGGGTATTTCCTCCCTAGCCTATCATAGGCTAGAGTGGCGCATTATGCCCTTACCGTTGACAGGCCTTTATACCAACTAAACTCAAAAACCCTTTCATTTATACCTCATATTATATCAATCAACTTGAATGCAAATGTTCCGGGGTACTCAACACACGACTCACTCACTCGTCTAACAACGACTTTGGTGTTTATCTAGTCTATAAAGTTGACTTAGGCGCCTTTTTACTGTGGGGGACCCAGATTCACACAACGGTCTGGATAGATTTTTTTCTAGATTATTTTACTAGGAAACGCCAAAGTCGTTGTTAGACGAGTGAGTGAGCCAAGTGTTGAGTATCCAGTAACATTCCTTTTCTCCCCCTACCTTAGGTCTCCCTAGTCTATCATAGGCTACAGTGGAGCATTATGGCCTAAACTATGGCCTAAACTTAAATACCCTATTATTTATACGAATTAATTATCAAACTTAAATGCAAATGTTCCCGGGTACTCAACACATGACGTCGCTCACTCGTCTAAGAACGACTTTGGCGTTTTCCCTAGTCTAGTTGGCTAAAGCGCCCTTATAGCCGAAATGTGGGAGACATGGGTTCAATCCCCTGGTCGGGAAAGATTTTGTAGTTCCTGGACTGTATTTAAAAAATTATTAAACATGTTTTGAAATGCATATATGCCTAACGCAGTGTAGTCCATCATCTGTGGCAATAGGGCCTACTATGGTAAACATAGCCAGTACAAAATACGTGAAAATATTGCAAGGTTTACTCAATCTACAAGCGGAATTTGGGGGTACCTTGACGTGCAACATTTGATAGACCTTGCATGGGCACGGCATTTCACGGCCAGGCGAATAACAAACAAAAATTATCTTTTCAAAATTGATGTTGTTGTGTTCCATTGTCGTTAAAAAAATAATTTATTAACATTGGTAGCCTATTTTTCAATTTATTATTTCTTGTAGGTTTAAATCGCAATGGATCTTGCTGATTTTGTTAGCAGTTCTCAGTAAACTCGTAGGCCTACCGGATGTTTTTTTTTAAATTTCAGTGCAATCTGTTCAGCGATTCGGCTGATTTTCAACGTACACACATGCAGACTAACAGAATGAGATCCGTTTGAGTTGAATGGAGATCACTCCGTTCGCTGCGCTCACTCGTTTAATTATTTCTGGAAAATTATAGAACATGTTTTGAAATGCATATACCGTACAGTACCTTCTATGGAAAATATAGCTAGTACGAAATACAAGTAAAGATTGCAAGGTTTCTCCAAGCAGAATTTTGGGTAACCTTGAGCGTGCATGATTCGATACACCTTGGTCACCGCCCTTCATTAAAAAAAGTGAATCTTTTATTTTTTTATAGAACAAAGCATTGTTGTTAAATTAATCCTACACATTTGCAATCGCAACCGATTTTGCTCATTTTTGTTAGCAGTACACTTTTTTCCCAGTGCTCACGGATGTCTGTTTAAAATTTCAGCTTTATCTTTTTGGCCGTCGGCCGTATGGCATCGAACGAAAAAAACGTCCGCTAGACCTGCTTTTGTAAGACTTTGTTCGCTGCGCTCACCTAGTTTTTCAGTCACCGTTTCCTTCTTTTGAAACATGATTACAATTTACATTATTTTCATTAACGTTTTACTTCAAACTTAAAAGTATTGAACACTAGGCGTCCCTCATTGTTGTTATTGTTGTCTCCTCCCCCCCCCCCCCCTAATCCAACCATATGACCAAAAATTAACTAAATTATATCCTTCATAAACAAAAACGGTAATCCCTTTAGTTGCCGTTTTTCAGTTAAACATGCTAAAAAAATTGTAGTATGGTGAAAACTTTTTCACCTGTGGCGAAGGGCCGGTGGCAGATGAAAACCCCAGCTAACTCAAAACTAAATTGTCCCGCTTTTTTGGTTTGTAAATTTGGGCACCCTATCCTACTCCCTCCTTAAATTCAAAAATTATTTTCAATCAATTGCATTACAAAACAGTTGAAATGTTTACTTGTTAATAATTGATGCTGATGTATTGGCCCTGCAGGTGTTCTTCGAGTTGGATTACTACAGAAACTGACGAGAGATCCAAACTCTGAATACACGATCAAAAGTTCGCCAGTGGTGAAACACACCAGAGGTGAGTGATGTAGGCTAGTATTTAAGCCCAAGATATCAATATATCATACTTTTAACTTTAAGCTTTTAAGCAGTAGGCCTAGGAACTTTTATATTGTTTTAATTTGTTAGATTCATAAAATAATTGTTATAGGCCTACAAATAAAATAAATAATCTTTGGCCTATATGTATGAAAATTTTAATACATAGGCATTAGGCCTATAAATTTTTGTTTACATTTTTAAATTTAAATTTTTGTGTCAGACATGGCTAACCAGCAACAACGATGATATTGATAGCCCAAGAAATAGAGTAATCTGCTGGTACCTTTGCTGGTACTATTTGCCACCACCAGCAATTCTGACTGGAAGTTTCTGCCTTAGGTCATTCATGTGAAATGTGAGGGATTGAGTCCTCTTAAACAGCATTTTGGCATTTCCTTTACAAATTACAACAACCACCCTGTTAAGTCAAAAATACCGAACACCTGATTCAGGTGTTCGGTATAAAACCAACGACCCGCTTCTCGGTAGCGAGTTTTACATTTTGGGTACACACACTGCATGTAGCCAACTCCTTCTCAATATTAAAATTAAGCCACACGAAGTCTCTTCGCCATTGAGGCAAAAATCCACCCTTTTTTCTCGTTGTCTTACTACTATCAGCTATCCTATCGAATTCGAAATGTCAAGTTCTACACTACGCGTCTCACTCTCACCCGCACTGGTACCGGGCTCGGCCTGTTTGAGATGTAGAAGTGCTGGGCACTGATTGTTCCGCCTGATTAGGCCTAATTATTTCGCGGTCACTAACACTCTTTTAAAAAAGGAAAATATTGTTTGACTGTTTCATTGTAAAAGCACACTGTTGAATGTTTATTTCACTGAACACTCGACCAAAAATAATTAAAACATAAACATATCAATGGAAAGCGTCAACGTAAACAAGCGCGCGCGATCTCCGGGTCCGACAACCAAAGATACTAACTCCGACAAACCGTTCGCTTTCCCTTTCCCGAGCTTTGAACACACACACGTAAAACTGAAAGTTTTCAAAACTTGAAAAATTGAGGGTAGAAATGAGACTTTCTTTGCGCATCCAATATTTGGGTTGTAATTCATTCAAGATGCTTTATTGTCACCCAAAAATTCGAACTCGAAAAAAACGCACGTTTTCTTTTGAGCAGGTCGCCGACAAAAGCTTCATACAACCCAAAATATATTTTTAATTTACAAACTAAAAAGTTCATAACCTAAAACAAAAGCACGAAAATATCGTAAAACTAACTGCATTGTATTATAGACGGGAGTGGAATGAATGGGTGGTTGTCTGTGTCGCCCATTTAAAAATAAGGGACTGGTCGACCAAGGTCGCGCTAATGGGCTCTGCAGCCCTCCGAACTCGAAGATTTTAATGTTATTTATGACTTTTTATTACCATCTTCGAAGCGCTCTTCATTTATGCAGAACCCATCTCACTGCCAACACGTATCAATCACATACCGACGGTTTATGCAAGGAGGCCTAGTTCTTTGTTTTTTGCGAGGAAGCCTAGTTTTATATTTTTGCGAGTGGATTATTTTTGCGAGTAGGTTATTACTGACTCGCAACTGGCAAATTTCCACTCGCAAATTGCGAGCTTGCGAGTGGAATTTTCGAGGGTTGCACCTGAACACCTGAAGAGGGGCATGCCCTTTTATATGATATCAATATGAAAGCCTCTCTCCATCACCTCATTGACAGACTGTTTGTAATTAGTGATGACATCGAGTCCAAAAAGTCCGAACCGGTTCCTCCGCCCCGGAACCGGTTTGGAACCGGTTTCCGGGTACCCGATGTCATCACTATTTGTAATAGTTACTAACTATGTTGTGTTTAACCGAATATATTGGTACTGACTACTGACTGTATTTTGTTTCCAGAAAATTTCCAATTCATGAACCTGTCCGTGTGCGTGGACTGCCTTACAATGGTGCCTCGCAGCACGAAAGTGTTCCGCCTGTACGGAGTCCTCATAGACAGCGTCTGTCGCAGCCTCAAGCTGGTGGAGCGGTGCATCTTGAGACAGCTGGACCAATCGGGCACGTTTTCCGTCCCAGAGACATTCCACTTCCTGCCTCAAGGTCTCGGCCACTTTGTCACAATCACGTGCCCCAGGGACAAGACTGAACAGCAGCTGTGTGAGTGAATGCTGATTTATTTATCTATTCTTGTGTGTGTCTTAGCCTACTTGACTAGAACTACACAAATGTTTCCTGGTACTTCAGTTCTGGTTATGGTTTGATTATTAATTTCTGATTTCAACTAGATGCTGTGCATGCATAAAGCATCAAATTCACCCATTCCCATGACCCTAATGATGCGGTGCCAAATAATACTTTTTGCAATATCTATATCGTCATCGTTATAACTTATTATTACAATCTTAGACAACATAACAAACAGAATGTAGACCTACCTGTATGCCAGTATTGAAACATTAACCCTAGAACTGCCAACCAAAAATGCTACGTTTTGCCATGCTAAAATACAGTAAATGTAGACTTAACTTTGAAAGTCATTTGCAGCAAAAGTTCTGGGTCCACACCAAATTGATGCTCAAACTTTATGGGATCCCTGTAAAGGAAATCCGGAGAGGAACCCTGATTTCTTTTTCTAAATTTGGCCTATGTAATTTAATTTTGAAATTTGCATATGTTTTTGTCATTTTTTTTCCCAAAAGTTTGAAGTAAAAACTACAAAAAGTTATGAAAAGAAAAAATTTGCTGTGTACAAAATTGAAGTGAGTTTGATAAAGTTTGAAAAAAAATTCAGAAGATTGGCCTAAAAAAAAAGTAGGATGCCCTCGCTCGATTAATCGATTTTTAAATCTGTCGAAGAAAATTTTTTCACATCGATTTTTTTTTAAAACATCAAATCGATTTTTAAATGTAAAAGATAATATTTGTACTTTTTGCAAATTCCAAATCCCCAATTTAAATTTTTAAATTTACAAATAATAAAAGCGAAAAAAAAAAAAAAAAATTCCAAAAAAAAAAAACGTTCCTAATTTTGTTCCGCCTATTTTTTTACAATTTTTCTTCGCGGTTTTCAATGAGCCGCGCCATTTGACGTATCTGATGTCGCCTCCCCTGCCCCGGGCCCCCGGGGCCGGGCACGCCCCCTCCCTGCATCGAGCCCCCCGTCCCCAGCACTCGGGTTAAACGCCCTTGCCGCCAAGTTGAGGTTGGTAAAAGGGATGTGCACTAAAGGGTTGGCTGCAATGCTGTGCGACTGCGAAGGTGGTACTCCGTCATCGACGTTTGTTTCACTTGTTTCGTCGGAATTGAAAAACGTGTGTTCTTCTTCCCTTTTTTTTTCCTTGCATTCTGCATTTTATCTTTTAAAAATTCTTTTTTTTAAATGGGGGTATTTTTTTCGTTTTTTGTGTGGTATTTTTTGAAAAAAGACTTTTCGCTACAAAAGATTATTTATTGTTCGTTTTTTTTTAATAATTTTTTTTTTACTTTTTTGGACTAGAGGCTGGTGCCAAACACGTGTTGACAATGTACGCGTAGGCCTACGACGCTAGAATTTCGGGGAAATTTTGGGTTTAATTTAGAACTTGTAATGTAGAAAGAAAATGTATTAATTGATAAACATTATTTTTAAATTCGGCTTTATCCCCCCAAAATTTTTTAAAAACATAGGCCCCTTTTGCCGAAATAATTAGTGTTTTTGTGCCCGCCCCTGCATTTAAACCTTTTGAAAACTGTAACAATAAAATATCGTTCTTTTAATTTTGTGGTGATTACGGACGGACCTAATTCCATGGCCAGTGAAACCCACACGTAAACTCGTCGATAGGGAAAAAAAAAGAAGCGACGTGTGGAAAAATTTCGGCTTCGAAGCAAATAAAAATGGAAAGATTTTGACAAAATTTCGTTTTTTTGTAGGTTTTGTGATGCAAAAATAGTGTATTCCGGAAACCTTCCAATCTAATCAACATGCATCTCGGTGTTTTAAAAGACTGCTTCCACTGCTTCCCAACGACCCAAATCTCCTCATTTTTAAATCGGCTATGTCCCAAAGCTTCTTCCGCCTGCAGCAAAGAGCAAAGGGAACTAACTGAAATTTGGGTGACATTTATCGCCCAAAAAATTCGTCCGATACCCTTGTTAAAGGGACGGGGTTTTTCGTCGTTCATCGTCGTGCGTACCAGAGTATGTCTGCCGGGCGCATACAGTCCCCGAAAAAAAAAGGGCGCTCGCTGCTTCTACCCAGCCGTTAAAGACAGATTGGCGTCGTTTGATCTGTGTTTGACTCGGACTTCTGGACATCAACCCAAACGGGCTATTTGGGTGTAACTTCCCATTCTAAATGATACGGGAAAGTTGGAATCGTGATACTAAAGAGCAAGCAGTGCAACAACCCCACACTGCTAAGAATATAGCTTTGCTCACTGATTTGGGTGGTAAGAGGGGGGATTGAGGGAAGGTTGCGCCTATGTGACAGACAATGCTGCAAAGGTCGTCAAGGAAATTGGGTTCGCAAATGCGTCCCCCCCAAAATTCTTTGCACAGCACATGCACTTCAACTTAAGCATCAAAAAAGGCCTGGCGTAAAAGGGAAAAGGGTATGGGATGCGCTAAACCCAAAAGTTCGCAAAGTTGGGGGACATTTCCACCCACTCTTTGCCACAAAAGCCCACACAGGTTTTCGAAGCTGTAAACTTGCCCACAAATAGATTGATTAAAGATTGGTGACAGGGGGAAACCGCCTACGACATCCCTAATGTCACTGGCACAAATAGGGCTCCATCAACACTGTGCTGTTGAAGCCCCCAAAATGACCATATGCAATCACGCGATGGAACTAAAAAAATCAAAGATTACAAACTTCCTTTCCCCCTTTAAGGTGCCCAAAACCCTCCTAGGTGGGGAAATACTGCACTGGGTCGTTGCCTACCCAAATCTAACAAAAATGATTAAAAGTCCAAACAGCAAGGAAATGGACAGTGCCATGTTGAAAAAAATCAAAGTGGTCAAAAAGATTTTTAAGTCCGTCTCCGCCAGGGGGGACCAATCTTTTTGAGGCTCTGCTTTGGATCCGAGTTCAAAGAACTAAAAGTTCGTGACGAGCAGACGCTGGGAAACTGGGTTTTGGGAGGGCAAATCAAAAATAAAGTGATTAACGTGCTCGAAAGAGAGTAATCCACTTGAAAAGAATAAAGAGGCAAGTAAACCAAACCCCAAACGAAAAAAAACACTCCTTGAAGCAGTGACGACGAAGAAAACAACACAGAAGACTCGTCCGTGGCAGGGTTGCCCAAAGGGAAAGCAAACCTACAAAAGTTCACCGCGTCAGTTGATATAAGGTGTAATCCGTCACATGGGGGAAGCCAAAGCACGCAATTTCCCAACATGCGCAAGGTGCGCGACGCTAAACTGTTTGTACGGCAACGAGTGTACCGTGTAGGGCTTTTTAAACGCTGGTGGCATAGTTCAAAAGGGCCGCTCGCGATTGCCCGGCGAACGCGTGGACGATCTCCTGTTTCTCCACGGAATCTTGAGCCGAGCCGAAACGAACCAATACAGCAGTGGGGGGGGTATCATTCGCCTCTTTAGTACCGTACATGGTGAGTCATTTACATTTTTACCAAACAAAATTTTACAAAAAAAAATAAATTTTTTTACCCATTGAAATTTAACCTTTCATTATTAAAAAAACGGGTTTTTTTTTGTATTTGGCATCATTTTTTATTATTTTCGTATAAAAAAAAGGTTTTTTGTAAAAAAACTGAAAAAATTCGTTCCTAAACCTTCTTTAACATGCTTTTTATGTAGGGTACTTCACTCGTTTCTTGTCGACCTTGATGCCTCCGAAATTTCCGTCCGTTCCGTAAATAAAAACCAAAAATTTGTTTTAAATTTTACAAAGGGTACCATTTTTATCACTGTTGCCTCAAGCACTTGTAGAGGTGCTGTAAAACTTGTCTGAGCAAGGGGAGAAGATTTCGCGTGGGATTTGCCTCACTCCTCCATGGCCTGACGCCGAGTTGGCCAATCAGCTATTGCGTAGGAGGGCAATGTGGCAGGGGGCCCGGGAGGGGGGGGGGGGGGGGAGGTTTTGGGAAAAAACTCGCCGACCCCCGGGTTGCATCACGGACTAGTGTTTACACTTTGGGGTTCTCGGGAAACTGATCATCCTCTGCTCCGTTTTTTATTGAACTTCTCACACGTAATTTTGTACTGAAAAAACCTGGCCAATATTAGTTCAAAAGGCGAATTTTGGAATTTCATGTCTTTTTTTGGGGTTTTGTGTCGATGTCGGAAAAATTTTTGACATCGCGATTTTACTCGATTTTTTTGATTCGATGTCGATGTTGGCTTTTACTCGTGGGCAAACCTTAAAAAAAAAATATAATTTTATTCTAAACAGTACTAGTAAAAATTTAAAAATGTTTGAAAAATTCACTTTAGGTGTATTTTAAAAGTGCATGATTTTTTAACAGGAACTAACGCAACATTTTTCAACATGCTTGTTTTAGGCCCACTTTTTATCATAGACATTGAAAAAAAAATTTAATTTTTCAACCCCCCCCCCCCCCCCCACCCGTAATAAGAATTTGTTTTAGACAACATAAAATAGGGTAAATAGGGTACTAAATTTGATATTTAAGAATTTTTTTTGCATGATTGTGCAACAAATGATAAAATGCAGTAGCAAATACGTACAACAATAAAAATTATAGTTGTCACCAATCCAGCCTTTTGGCAAAAAATAGTCTTGGGTTACCAAAAGACCATCTCCCTAGACAACGAACAGGTATGGGTACTATAATTTTACATTATTAAATTTAAAACGTTTGACCAATGCAAAGATGGTCCAGGTTGATAAAAAAAATCCACACATCTCCACATAAAAAATGTCTGTGGCCCCTAGGCCTATTTGCCTCCACATTATAGAAAAAAATGAAAACAAAAATTTTAGGCCTATAGTTTACAATTACATGAAAATTAGCTTATTTAGATTACACAGCACCCCTTTTTAACCCTGCATCTGAGATGTAGTATTGTATGAAAATAGATAGGCCTATAACAAAAAGTTTGACCCCTGGCCCCACACTCAATTTACAAATCGTGGCCTGCCTCGTCGCCCCATTAGCTTCTATCTTTTTTTTGGGTTTTATCCATTAGCCCTGTGGAAAATGGGTTTTATTTGGCCAGCAGTTCTTGTGAATTCCCCATTGCATCCTGAACACCAGTGAGAAAAATCTTTCCCCCTTCTTTTCAAGACCGCAACTGCACATTTATTCTTGGCGCCAGGGGCTTTGGGAGAAAATGACGATCTGCGTCCTTGGCCTACTGTGGGGGCCGCGCTGGGGCTAGTGGGGGTACGATTGCACTCCTCCCCCCTACACAGACTGTCAAAGAACCATGAAAACGAATCTTGTCATCCCTTTTTATTGTCGGTGTTGGGGGCATAAACATTAGAGGATTTAGTAGTGCGTATCTACAATACTCTGAAATATTTTCAGCCAGTACCCCAAGCCTTTTGCCCTGGGAGGCTGCTACGTGGGTTTTTAAATGAAAGTTAAAAGCCCTACCCCCCTTTTATTTTTTTATTTTTTCCCCGTTTTAAATCTATCTTTTGTATTTTATACTGGGGGGCCCTTTTAATAATTTTCAAGGCCTTAATTTATAAATTTTTCCCAACTTGTTTTAAGCCAGTGTGAATCCCGCCCTCTGGGGAAAGCAAAGGCCAACCTTAGGGGTTTAGGGTTTTTTGGTGTGGGGAAATTTTGGAAACCCGGCTCCCTGTTTTTTTGGTTTCCCGGGGTTTACCAAGTGGGCCCCGAAGTTACGTCACCCCATGTTAAATACGGAAAGTCCTAAAAAAGACGTTGGCTTCAAACCCTTTGGGCGGCCGCGGCAAGGGTTGTGGAATGCGGGAAAACATAAATTGGGAACGTCGGTGACTAAAAACCAAAAAGGAATGTGTATTTTTTGCGGAATTTTTAGTCGAAAGAATCGCGAACCCCGAACAACCCCCGGAATTTGAAACCCAAAAAACTGACCAATTTGGCCGGGGTCCGAGAGACACACGTGACCGGATTGGGGAGGCCCGGGAGAAAACCCCGGACAGGGGGAGGCTGGCAGGGCCCAAACCCCCCTCGATCACAGGGTCACCCCTTTGGAAAACCGGACCCGGGTTTAGTCCGGGGGGCACGTGTAGTGCCAGCGTGGTGACCTTTCCCTGCGAGCGCCATCCCTGGTCGTTGGGGGCCTCCTCTTATCACGGAGTGGCCGGGGGGGAGGGGTAGGGGGTTGGTCCCTTTTTTTTAACCCCCTTTTTTTTTTGTTGAAGCCTATTTTTGGGAAGTATCCAAAAAACCCTTTTTGTGTACCCTATGTAAAGGGGGGAAACCCCAACAGTACCTCTTTTAAACAAAAGACGACCCGGGGGGTACCCGGGAATTTTTTTAAAAAAAAATCAGAGTTTTCGGGGGGCATGCGCTCACATCAAGTTTTTTAGTTCCCCGTCCCTTTGGGTTGGCTTTGCGGTTTCGGGGGAAAAGGGGGCACGGTTTTTTGCCCAAAAAAGTATAAAGAAACCCCGTTTGGGATAACCACCCCGATGCTAGAACCAAGGGGATCTCTCCCCCTACGAGAACATTTTGGGGTGTGGTAAACTAAACTAAACATTCTGGGCGATTTGCCCGGAAGGGAAGGGACGGACGCCAGGTTTCCCGCCCCCGCCACTGGAAAGCCTTTTCCCCCTAGGGTAAAGGGCCTACCTACGCGCAGGGGCGCCCTCCCCCGGCTTGCAGCCCAACATCTTTTCTCCCCCCCCCTCTTCACTCAAGACCCAAAAACAGTCGGACTTTTTTAGTTAACAAGAGGGGCTTGGGTGAGTAAAAGCTTTGGTGTTTACTTGTATCTTTTTGGTAACCCCGGATCTCTGTATGTTTTTCTTTTTTCCTAAATTTCGGATCCCATCATTAACTTCACTTGAAACCCAACTTCTTTTTTTTAATTTTAAAATTTATTGTTTTTTTTTAGCCCCCCGTTTTTAAAACCCCTAAAATTTCAAAAAGTTTTTCACTTCATAGTTGGGTGTTTGTCCCCCCCTTTTCCTCAACTCATAGCGTAATTTTTGGGTAGGCCCCCAGCCCACAAACCCCGCCGCTTCTCGGGTGGTTGAAACCTTTCTTTTAGCACAGTGCCCGGGGCCCCTGGGAAAAGAGCCCTTGGGGCGGACCCCGCGACGGCGCGGCTCACCACTAGCGTCCTGGGTAAGGGGGGTTCTCTACCCCCATTGGGGAGTGTACTGGACCGTGCTAGGTTTCCCCTGTCGGTACACCCCTGGTTTGGGTTTTTTGTTTTTGTTTTTGTTTGCGTTTTTTTGTGTTTTTCCAAATTTTTTTTCGGTTTTTCCTTTTTCTGGTTTTTGGGGAGTCTCAGCCCCTTTTCCCCGAGCCCAAGCCTAGGGGAAGTTTTGCGAGTCGGCATAGGGGAGGCGGGTGCCCCTTTGCCACACCACCCCCCGACCTAAAGTGGCTTCCCAAATTTGGGGATCACAGTGAACACACTCTGGCCTGGTCGGGTCCTCCCCGGGGAAGGTGGGGTCGGTAAAAGGGGTTTCCCGTGACTTCAAAGCAGGTTTGGGCCCCGTAGGGCTTTTAAAAGGGTGAGCCAGGGCCGTGAAGCCACAAAGTGGCGCCGAAAGTGCGGGGCTCCGAGTTGTCACACGTCCCGAGGTGTAAAAGATTAGATTGTTGGGACCACTTTGGACGTGAAGTCACAAAATGGGGGCCCCACGGGCGGGCACCCATTCACCCCAACCCCAACCGAGACGTAGGGCGTAGCACGGGGGTCCCCGAAACCCCAAAACGCCGAAAGTGCAGGGCTTGAGCGGACAAATGGCGGCAGCCGCAAATGAAGTGTAGCAACAAAGTAGAGGTACCCCGGCCCCTGTTTTTTTAGGGAACCCCGGAATTTTGGGGTATTTACGGGGAAAACCGACGGGGGAACCCGGGAAAGGGGTACGGGAAATGGGGTTTTTTTTTAAAAGGGGAATCGGGCCGGAAACCCCGGGGGTTTACGACCACGGGTGGGGTCTGAGAACAGACGCCTGGGAACCCCGAGCCTGGGGCGTTTTTTAGAGGGCAACCCACTAAAGTCCCCGAGGCGCGAGCTAGGGGGGGAAAAACCCAGACAGGTTGGGGCCCCGGAGCAGGGCGACATGCTACAAATGACTTGGGGGGCTTTTTTTGCGATTTCGGAAGCAATTTGGGAAACGGGGGAGCGAAAACGCGAGAAAGAAGGGACGCGAAAGCGGGGCCCCCGGGGCGCGAGGCGCGTTGGGGACAGAGGAGACAAAGGGAGTTTGGGCAGGGTTCGAGCGCGGCGGAAAGAGGACAGGCTCGGGCCATGATGAAATGGGAGCCAGCCCAAGAGAGCGAAGATAAAACCCGTTTTAAAAGAAAGAAAAGGCCCCTTTCCCCGATAAAAAAATTACCGGGGCCAATCCGGGGACCGAAGTAGGAAGAAACTGGCCAAAACCGACTAGAGGCAATCAACGCCACGATCGGGGGACAGGTGAAGTGAGCGGCAAAGACGCCACCCCCGAAAACGCGCGGGCGCCCGGGAGCAAGCCTAAAATTTGGGAAAGTCGTGATGTTGACGGAGCAACTGGGAACGAAAGCCAGCCAGGGCGCGGAAGGGGGCCCAGAGAGAATAGCGCGAGAGAAAAGAGCGCGAGAGAGAATAACCCCGAGAGAGCGAGGCGAGGAGGGGAAAGAGAGAGGCGCGCGTCGCGGGCGGTACCCCCAAAGGGGGCAAAGGTGGACCGATAAAAGGGGTCAGAGCGTTTGGGGGAAACGAGATTGTCCGGAAATGCTTTTTCCCAAGCGAGACGTTTCAAGACGTTGGGTAACCCGGTAATTTCCCAAACAAAGAAAACCCCCCTGGAGGGAAATTTGGTACCCCCACCACAAAAATGAGGCGAGGGGGGGGGGTACACCTCATAACAACCCTTTAAAGTTGTTCATGTTTTGGGCCGGAAAACGGGGGCCCTTCGGCACCCGGGGTGGGGCCCACCCCCACTGAAGGGTTTTGGGTAATCCGTATGTTGGAAAGAAGACACGTACTTTTGTGGGTGCAGGCCCCAAATAAAACACTGGAAGTGGAGGAGGTAGCCAAAACCCCGGGGGGAACGGAAAATTTAATGGGCTTTCAAAACAAAAGAAAGGAGTGAAAATGAAAAAGTTCCTTTCCCGGGCTCACTGGCCCCCCCTAAAGAGACTCATGAAAAGATCGCGGCCAAAAAAAAATCCCCCAAAAGATAGACAGACAACCCCCCGACTGTTAGCCAAGAAGCTCGAGGGTAGGAAACCGGATCTATGTCAAGAAAGGCCCAGAGGCCCCCCTAGATCGGGGGAATAGTTTTAGCTTTTTCTAGTTTTTGTAAGTTGCGTCGTGAGTCCCCCCGAGCAGGGGAAAAACCCGGGGGGGGGATTTCCCCCCCCCCCACCCCCCGGAACACAAACGAGAGAGAGCTTGGGGGGTAAGACCCGGGCCTAAACCCTCAAAAAGGCCCCCAAGTTTCCTTCCCCCCTAGGGTCAAAGGGGGAAGTGGGAAATTTTTTTATAAAAGTGCATTATTTAGAATAGATATGTAAGGTGACCCTTTAAACCGGGGGTGCCATACCCGGGGTAAAAGCCTTTTTAAACTGACCAAGGAGCAAAGGGAAAATGTAAAGGGGGTTTTATAACGTTAAGTCCTTAAAGGCGAGTTGTTAAAAAAGGGGCTGGAAGGAACTGTCAGGTTTACCCGCATAAAAAGTTAACCCCGCTGCCCCGGGGTTGTCAGGTGGCACCCCAAAGGCGGGTAAAGTTGGGAAGGGGATTTCAGGGACACCCCAAGGCACCCCAGGTGGCCCCCCTAGGGGGCCCCTCAGAAGACAAAGGGTTCAGGGTACGGAAATAAAAACCTAAAACAAAGGAAGGGGGTGTAAAAATGTAGTTACCCCCAAAAAGTATGGGAAAAAAGTTCCCGGAAAAAGTATGAGCGTTTTTGTTGTCAAAAAGCGTATTGGGAGTGAAAAGAGTAGGCGCGTGAAATTCCCGGGGATCGAACCCCGGACCGCGGACGTCAACCCTTGGGGTGACGCATCGGGGGAGGAGGGCGGCTGGTAGGGGAGAGAGGCCAAGCCCCAACGGGTTTAAAACGGGGCGACGCTTGGGGAGGCAGGTCACCAAAGTACCCAGCCCTTTGCTGCGGCGAAAGATTTAGGGAGCCAAGCGACGAGAAGAGTAGACCCCGGGTCCTGACCCCGGGGGTTTGCTGAAAATGGGCAACGCAGCGCACAAAGCCCCCCCCAGAGCGAAGAAGGGTTTTTCTCGCGCGAGAAAACAATCCCCAAATAAAGGGCGTGGGAGGATTTTGGGAAAATACGCCTGCGAGGCCCAAAGCAGTTTGTCACCAAACGGGGGACGGGGGAAGACCGGAGGTAGGGTACGGTACATTTTAGTGGAAAAACCCGGGGCCCCCGTGGACTTAGGGGGCATTTGGGGCCCTTGTGGTGTAGAACCGTCCCCACCAGGCGAAATTTTTCCCGGGTTTGGGTTTGGGTTTTTACTGGGTGAGAGAGAGCCCCAAGAGTGGACAACCCTTTTTTGCCGAGTCCCGCGCCTTAGTCGCTGAGCCCCCTGCCTTGATGTTTTTGAAAAGTCCTGTGGGGGACCCGGGGGAAATACGTAGCGTTTGGTTTTTGTTTGGGGCTTACCAAACCCCCGCCGGTTAGTTTCCTGGGTTTCGTGTTTTGGCAAGTTTTTTTTTGTTTCCCCCGCGTGTAAGTTTTTTTGGGTTTTTTTTGGGGGTGTAGTCAAGTAAGACGTCCTTGGTTGAGAACCTTTTTTTGGGTGTGTGACGCGAAAATTTTTTTGCGCTTTTCGACCTTTTTTTAAGTAGTTTCCGTCAACCAAAAGGGGGTTTTTCGGAGTGGGGCTTGTGTTTTTTTTTTTGCCTGTGGGCGTTTCTCGAGTGGAACCCCTGTCCCCCCATTGAAAATAAAAGTCCGTAGGGTTTTCCCCCTAGTTTTGGGGGTTTTCCCCGGGACAGGTTTGGGTTTTTTCTTTTGGGTTTTTCCCGCGAAATTTGTTTTTGTTAAAAGTAATTGTAATTTTGGCCCCGGGGTGGGGTGTAGGCCCCCAGATAGCGTTTTTTTTAAAAAAATCCAAACTGCGGCAAAACCTAAAAATTTAAATTTTAAATTTGCCTGCGTGGCGTGTAGGCCCCAGAGTAAACGTTTTTTTAAAATCCCCTCTGCGGGAAAACCCAAATGTAAATTTTAAATTTTGTTTAGAGTTAAATATGGCCAGCGCGCGTCGTGTACGTGTGGTTAAAGTCCTCTGGCCCACGTGGGGTGGTTTGGGGGTTTTTTTCCCTTTGGAATGCGTGTAGTTTGGTGAAAAGCCCTTCAAAGGTTTCGAAAGCAATAACTGGGGTGCGTACGATCGCCGAACTTTTTTTGTAAGAAGACAAACGTCCGGGGGCCCGTCCCTAGGCGGGAGTGGGGAAAAAGGGCCCCCTTCCCGCCCCTACGGTAGGTTCAGTCCGGGCCGGGTGAGGAGTTTGGGGGTAGCGCCTAGAAAGGGGAGCGAGCGTACGCCCCGGGTTTTAAATGACAGGGAGGCCCTGGGACGTCCCGGCT
Source organism: Sweltsa coloradensis (assembly GCA_024449915.1). Classification (NCBI taxonomy): domain Eukaryota; kingdom Metazoa; phylum Arthropoda; class Insecta; order Plecoptera; family Chloroperlidae; genus Sweltsa; species Sweltsa coloradensis. Next base: position 174,228 of record JAMZAV010001205.1, read on the forward strand.
GCTGTTTACGTCCCGCTGTCGCTGGGCGCACCCCGCTGTGAAGGGGGGTTGGGGGTCGGCCCTTCCGCACTACTTGGGTAGACGGAGAGGCGCAGTGGAGCAGGTGACGGGGTCTCCTTTGAGACACCTGGGAACGACTAGAGGTTGTTGCACCTAGCTCCTGGGGGGTTTTGGAAAACCCCGAGTTTTGGTGTTTGTGGGAAACCCTTTTGGGCCGTTTTTTTTTTTGTTTTTTTTTTGGTTTGGGGGGGGGGTTTTTTGTAGTCAAACACCCCTAATTTGAAAGTCATTTTTTTTAAATTCCCCCTGAGGAACGTAGAATCTCCCTAAAATTTTAATTTTCTGGTTTTCGACAATTGGGCCCATTGTGTACGCCCCCAGAGCTGTGTGCACTGGGGTTTGTGAAAAAAAGGGCTAAAATTAAAGCCGGGTGTGCGGGATTTATTTTTGTGTTTGTTAAACTACAGTCAACTTGAGTCACTGGGAGGGAAGGTTTCATGGGGTTAGGGGGGTCACTTAACTTTCCCCCCTACCCCCCTTTTAAATTTTTTTTTTTTCAACGTTTTAAAACTATCTATGTATTTTTTATATCCCTGTGGGACTTTCAATAATTTTTAAAGGGCCCTTAAATCATATTTTTCTAACTTGTTCCCAAACGGGTGAATCTGCATCTAGGCATGCAAAGGCCCAAAATTAAAGGGGTTTAGGGTTTTTGGAATGTAAGTTTGGAGCCAGGCTCATGTTTTTTTGGTTTTTGGGTTTTTCCAGAATGGCCTAAAGGACGTCACCCCCCATGTTTTAAATTTCGGAACGTCCCAGAAAAAGCGGGGGGTTGGGTTCCCAAACCCCCCGCCCGGCCCCCGAGCCCAAAGGGGTTTTTGGGGAAAGCGGCAAGCTAAAAGGGAACCCTCGGTTTACTAAAACCAACGGAAATGGTTTTTTCCCAAGGGTTTTTAGTCGAAAGAATCGCGAAACCCCGAACGACCCCCCCGGAAAATTTGAACCCAAAAAGATGAAACCCAAAGGCAGTGTCCCCAAAGAGAAAACCCCCCCCGGGGTGGGGGAGGCCGAGCAAAACCCCGGCCCCAGGCGAGGCTGGCAGGAGGGAACCACCTCGATCACAGTGGTTCACTCTTTGGAACCCGGGCTTTTGAAGGGCCGGGGTGCAAAGTGTAGTGCCAGCGGGGGTGACCGGGCCCGGGGAGCCCACCATGGCGGGGGGAGCCTCCGTCTATCACGGAGTGGCCCACTAGGGCTAGGGGGTTGGTCTTTTTTTAAACCCCTTTTTTTTTTTTGTTGAAGCCTTTTCGGAAAAATCCGAAAAAACGGTTTTTTTGGGGTACCCATGTAAAGGGGGAAAAAGACAACAGTAACCTCTAACAATTGGGGGCCCCCCGAGTAACCCCGGGAATTTCTAAAACCCCTAAAAGGTTGCGGGAGCATCGCTCCCCATCAAGTTTATAGTTCCGGGTTTTGGATTGGCTTTGCGGTGTCGAGATGGGGGGGACGTGTTTGTTTCCCCCTAAAGTAAAAAGACCCAAAAAAACGTGGGGAGTTAAAACCCCCACGATCCCAACCCCAAAGGGGATCCCCTCCTCTACGGAACATCTGGGGCTTTTGGAAGGGTAAACTAAACATTCTGGGCGAGTACCGAGAAGGAAGCAGTCCGGGAAAGCCAAAGGGCCCGGGGTTTCCCCCCAAACCCGGACGCCTTCCCCCCGAGGCCCAGGCCCACCCCACCCGCAGGGGGCGCGTCACCGCTTGCAGCCACATCTTTTTTTTTCCCCCCCCCCTTTCACAAAACCAAGGAACAAAGGGTCGGGCTTTGTAGTGAGACAGAGAGGACTTTGATAGTAGAGCTTTGGGGTTTTAAATTGTATCTTTTTGGGAACCCTGGGATTTTCATGTTTTTGTAATTTTTTTTTGCCAAATTTCGGGTCCCCATCCTTAAATTTTCCCTTAAACCCCAACTTCTTGTTGTAATTAAAAACTTTTTTTTGAGCCCGTTTAAAGCCCACTAAAAGTCACAGTTTTTCACTTCAAAAGGGATGTTTTTCCGCCCCTTCCCCAAACTCATAGCGATTTTTTTCTAGGCCCTTTAGCCCACACCACGCCGCTTCTCGGGGGGTTGCCTCTTTTGCAAACATTTCCTGGGGCCCCTGAACGAGCTTGGAGCGGAAACCCGCGACGGCGCGGCTCACCACTAGCGGGGCCTTATAAAGGGGGGTTCTCTACCCCCAGTGGGGGATTTTTACTGGACCGTCCCAGGTTTTCACTGTCGGACCTCTGGTTGTTTGTTTTTTGGTTTTTTTGTTGCGTTTTTTTGGGTTTTCGATTTGTTTTTTTGGGGTTCTCGGGGTTTTTGGGAGGGCCCCAGCTTTTCCGCGACTAAACCTAGGGGGAAAATTAGCGAGCAGGCAAAAGGGTTAGGAAAGGGTGACCTTTGCCTACACCCCCCCGACCTAAAGTTGGGTCCAATTGGGGATTTACGAGTGAATCACACCCCTGGCGCTGGGGCGGGTCCTCCGGGCAAGGTGGTGTCGGTAAAAGGTTGCGACGTGACTTCATAGGCAGGTTAGGCCACGTAGGGCTTAAAGGGATAGAGCCAGGCGTGAAGTCACAATACTTTTTGGTCTTTCATGTCAACACCACCCATGGCTTTGTTGTATGTTTGTATAACAATGGGTTTGATGATTTCTTTACCCTGTTTAATTTTTGCCACCGAGTTTGCAGCATGGGACTGGGAAGAGATTAGATACACTGGTTTTTGGGTTGCCTTCTCTTTGAACTTGCAAGCTAATATTTCCCCCTTCCTGTAGTAGCTGGTCTGACCTGCCGTCAGGTTGACTTGGACTAAGTCCTTGGGCAGGCCTTTCGAATTCGAACGAATAGTGCCAGTTAGCATAACTGATTTTAGAAACAAATCCTCGGCCAATGGAATTTTTGTATAAAAGTTATCGGTTATTAGGTGATAACCTTTATAGTGCAGGCGACATTCCTGCACAATGTGTGTTACAACTTCATGTGCTAATCCCTTTGGCAACTGGGCAGCAAAGAAATCTTTTCCATTATACAGTTCAGTGTGCATGGTATACCCACTTGAACTCTCGCACAAGTCAATTTTTTTTAATCCAAACCTGGCGTGCCGCTTGTTCGGCATATACTGTATATAAGCAGTACGGTTCTTCATTGCAATTAAACTTTCATCAAGCGAGACAAATTGACCGGGCACATATAGCTCCTTCCACCGGTTGTTCATGAAGTCGAGGAGGGGCCGAACTTTATACCACGGATCATGGTTTGGCTTACCGTGAGGCACTGCCGCATCATTGTCAACCAGGTGAAGGAACCTGGTAATTAGTTGAAACTCGTTCCGAGACATCACTTCTGTAAAAAACGGCATTCGCTGAGTCCTACGAGTGTCCCAGTGCTGGGGGCGCTGAATAACGCCGAATGGAACAACGCCGAATCGATCATGTGTAGTGTACGTACCACGCTACTTTTTTGTGTTGGAAAAGAAAGGTTAGGAGGAAAATTGGCAAGTACACTACACACGATCGATTCGGCGTTATTCCATTCGGCGTTATTCAGGCGTCCCCCAGTGCTTGGTATAATCTTTTTTTTTGTTTAGTCCCATGTTCCAGAGCACACCAAGCCACACCTTTATTCGTTCTAGTGTGACTGGCTGCCATTTTTTTAGGCGGCTTGCAGGGTGGGTCTCGATCCACTCCCTGACAGACCGCAGCAGCATATGCATTTGTTTCTCGAACAATAATCAATAGGAAATTTTTCCGAGAAAAACAAATGAAAATAAGCCATAGGCAAGGAATTTTTTGGTGGCATATTTCTAGGGCCTACATTACGTGCAGTAAATAAAATTCCTGCTTTCACCGCTTCGGGTCTGGTTAGTTTTGTCCAATTCTCCGTTGGCATAGAATTTCGCCTACGGTAACACGGCGCCTTGTTGGATCGGAATCGCTATCGTCAGAATCGCTGGGAACATTGGGTGACGGAGCCCTTGGTCTACGAGAAGCTCTAATTCTAGGCACTGGAAGATTATTGCTAGGCACAGCATTCAATTGCCTGCTGGAGCTAGACCCAACCCTAGCTAGGCCTAGGCCTAGTCTGATTCCTAGTGGGGTTTCGGAGTCTGAATGGGATTGATTATCAGAAGAATTGATAGGACTAGGCCCAGCATCACTTACAGGTAGGCCTACTAGGCCTGTCAAGTCTGGTCTAGCCATTGTAGGCCTAGTTTCCGATGGAGATTGTAAGTTATGAGCTCTGTCACTGTCAGAATCTGACACATGCCAACTACAACTCGGTCTACTCTCTAGGCCTAGGCCTACGCCCACCTGTGTCTGCTGCACGCCCACATTGCCGCGGAAATTAGGCCTATTGTTTGGGACTGGTACGGCGAAGGATTCCAGTGAACAGTCTGAAATAAATATTTAACAAATATTAGAGAAATATAGGCTTAAAAATATAGAGTTGGTCTTATTTAGGAAAGTAAACACGTGAAAAAAATCTACGTACCAAGTGAACTGTCAACTTGAGGATCATCTGGTTCACTGAAATCGGCATCGCCACCCACGAAATCTTCATCACTTGATGAAGAAAAACTCAGGTCACCATCTTCAACTTCAAATATCCCAATATATCACCCAAATCTGATTCATTTAGACTCCGTTTAGAATATCCTGTCTTCTCCTTCGACTCCATGATGATTTGGAAAATAAATAAATAGTTCAATCGATCAAGCCTTCTAACAATAATGTTTCACGGCCTTCTATATCATTTTCCCGACTGAGCTATCGAAGTTATGCACATTATAGTGTTCGAAAACACCAATAGGTAGCGTTACAAGTATCTTAGAACGCAAAATAAGCGCGCTTTTCGAAAGGTCGAAAAAATCGACGCTGGCAAGCGGACTGCCGACTGACGTATTGAACGTCGAAAAAATCGACGTTGGCAAATCTCGGGTTAAGCTAAAAGACAACATAGGATGACTACCAACTATGTCTATAACTCTATAAGACATCCTTACTTGTTGTAGTGCATTGCTAATAATCTTTTGGTGTCTTGTCTATTTTCTAGTGCCTATGCGCGAGGTTCTTCATAAAGAGCTTGGACTTCCGGTGACGTTACCCTGCTTCCGGCGAGCAAACCGTTTCAGATTCCGAGAGGACTTGTCCCCCAACCAGCCTCTGATCAACCCCCATGAAGGACTCTCTTCTTCAGGAGGTAAGGTCTAATAACAAGCTTTATATTGTTTCAAGCTTGAAGTCCTACTTTACCAGGACTTTGGATTACTATTCTAAATTCAATGTAAAAATTTGTTTGGATTTAGTTGGTAATTGCAACAGTTTCTATTGATTTTTTTATTCTTTGTTTGTTTTTCAAACAAGTAAAAAAACTTGGTTTGCCTATTGAATTTTGATAATCAATATATTGATCGATATGATTATTTCCCAAAACGATCAATAATCGATTCAGTCTTCCCAAATCGATTATCGATATATCGATAGGGAATAGCTTGCCCGCCCGAAATTTTGCAATTTACCGCCCGTTCTGCAGAACTTCATAAAATAGTACCAGTCAAGACATTAATCACTTTATTCCGTGAAAAATTTGTCCACTGCGAGATCTACTACACGCGTAAGGCATGAAGAATGAAGCGCCTGCACTGCTGCAGTATAGGCACCCCTACAGGCCCCCTGCAGTATGACGCGCAAGTGTTACGGGCGGCTCGGGCGGCTGCACTCCCGCGCCGATCAGGCGCCAATTGCTCAACCTCGGCGCGTCACAGTCGATATTGTAGTAAATCGCTCAAGGTCAACAAGTATTTTATCTAGATGCATTCCTCCCCACACCATGCCAACTCGGTATCGCTTTACTTCATTCTGTAGTGCTACGATAATATTATCTTAGTCAGTTCCCTCACACCAGTATAACGTCGTCTTCCAAACTTATTCCAACATTATTCATCTTGTTGCGTAATAAATATCGGAGCATTGAATAGTTTAACTGATAATATCTCGTAAATGAATGAACGACAATCACGACAAAAGCTGAAATGAAACTTCACAGAACCACGATTTCAAAGAAGAACGACCTTCACAAAGACAACACTCCCGTGTTATCCGAGCTGGTTTCAGTTAAGTTTTTAAAAAAGAAATTAGACCGAAATGTTATGTTCCTTACATCTGAATGTCATGTAGTATGCTGTTTACTACAATGAAGTAAGAATTGCACAGCGCATGTGTTGTAAGGGGGGTTGGGGGCATGGGTCGAGGGTAGGGTGCCAGAGAAAGTTGAGTCAGTGCTCTTTGTGAGTGCTTGCCGCTGCCGCGAACTTGCTGGAAGACGGAAGACGAGAGAGGGAGGGAGAGAGAGACAAAAAGACAAAATATGGCCTTGAAGACGACATGATAGAGGCTGACTATGAAGAAAGGGACATCAGGTGACAAGGTGATGCGCTCGATGACGGAAAAGTGGATGAATGAAAATGGGCGAATGGAACTTGCGATGCGACATCCAGTCAAGAGCTGACAGACGCGGTGATAGTGGTGCGAGTGCTGGGAGAGGGGGCGAGACGGACGATGACCCAGCGTGCGAGGAGACAGGTCCCCTCTCATTTCCATCCCATGAAATGTATCATAGATTTTGGTTTATGTATTTATATTTATGTTCTTTTAATGGTATTTTACGAGTTTTACACTTAAAATATTCATATAGGCCCCTACTACTAGGGCCCTGCTGGGAGGAGTTAAACAAGAAAGTCCAGATCATCCGAATTTTTCATTAACCGAGCAAAGCTCTGTCCCATTCACCTCAGATGATCAAGGTCTTACTGTACTTAAAGGGGTATTTAACCGCTAAACTTTAAAAAAAATATTTCATTCAGGCTAACTAGTTATGAATTTAGCAATTAACAGAAAAATTATTGGGGCCACCATGACCTCCCAAAAAATTGTCAAACATGACTTTTTTCGAGCTAGGTCCCATCGGCAAAAATCTCCCATAAGAAATAACATGGGGACGATCTTTATGCCCCGTGACCTTGGAGGATTTTGATCCAAAAAAATATTAGCCATTATTGACGTACTCGACAGCCTTTTCTGTAAATTCTCTATATTTTGTTTTGTAATTTGGGCAAGTAGTTCGGTCAAAATATGCTGATTACCAAGATGGGGTGTGATTTTGGAATGCATATTTTTGCGTGTTTGAGGGTATATTTGGGCACAGTTTCAAGACACGATGTTATAAAGGGGTATTTTAGATTGGTACTATGGTACTAAATGGTATCTTTTTGGACCAAAAAAGAAGCAGGTTAAAGCCGATTTAGGAAATTTTCCAAAAACAACAAATTTTTACCAATTTAAAGATCAAAAAAATTTAAAAAAATTGTGTTGAATCACAGTAACAAGATATAATTTAAAAAAATTTAAACGATCATTTAAGTGTAGTATTGTGCTAAAGATCACGTGGTAAAAAATATTATTTTTGGGTTTTTTAGCCCCTTTAACCTTTTATAGAGTACGCCCGTATCTCATACGTGGAGTTTAAAAATGGCGCCAGCAGTACGCCCGTATCTCGTACGTTCTCCTAGCGCGGTCAAGTGTAGTTTCTTTGCGGATGAAGTTCTTTGCATCATTCGAACTTTAACCACTGCCCTTTTCTGTTTGATCTACTGTTATCCAATGACACAGGTGCATGTGGTACAGTCAGATCTAATAGGAAAGATATGGCCAAATTCCCCAAAACTAAAAAAGGGGACTGTCATGCCAGGTGCACCGATACACTTCTTGCTGTAAAGTGGCACGACAAGAGGGAGGTCCATATGTTGTCCACGATCCACGATCCTATCATGGTTGAGACAGGAAAGATTGATAGGATATCTGGGGAGCCAATAATGAAACCTAACTGCGTTCTGAAGTACAACACTAGCATGGGGGCAGTTGATAAGACCGACATGCAAATTAGTTTCAATGAAAGTGCCAGAAAGTCCCTGAAGTGGTATAAGAAATTCTTTTTCCACCTCCTTGACATCTCAGTGCTCAATTCCTACATTCTGTACCAAATGGTCACCGGAAATAAACCGCAACTTGGGAAATTCAGGCTTGAGTTGATTCGACAACTTTTAGAGGAGCACCATACTCCACGAACACAGGGTAAAGGTGGGCGCCCCTCAGTAGGCGAGAATCCCCTTCGCCTTACTGAACGTCACTTCTCTTCTTTCATACCACCTACTGCAAGCAAACTTCATCCACAGCGGCAATGCTACGTTTGTATGCACACATGTAGGCGTCCCAAGAAGCGCAAAGATACCACATACTACTGTAGGTCTTGTGACCTTGGTCTGTGTTTTCCTCAATGCTTTGAGGATTTCCACACACTAAGCAAGTTCTGAAGAAACCAAAACTGCTAGGTCTATCTCTATATATTATATTTTGTATGTAGCACTAAAGTGTTGGCCTAGCTATTGTATTATATGATGAAGCCTATATTATATGAGTGTATAGTAATAAAGTTATAAAGTAATTTCAATATCGTGCCAAACAGTAGGCTTATAAAATAATAACAAAGTACATGATTTGCTGTATGTTTTCAAATATATTATTTTATTTTGTAACTTTTTATTTTGGAAACAAATTTTAGCCTAGGCCTACTACTTCAGTTGGCCTGATTCCTAAAATACTCTATTATTACATATAAAGCCGACTATCAATCATTCAAGTCTTTTTTATGTTCTTCCAAAGTTTCCACCTCCTTATCCAAAGTTGTGAGATTTTTTAATTTTTTTAAATTTGAAAATTTTGAATTTTGAAATTTGAAAAATTGGACACTATAGCCTAGGTCTAGGCCTAAATTTGTAACTTTATGTAAACGTTTAAAATATTCCATACTGCAGTCTAAAGATGTGGTCAGGAAATTAAATGTTGTGAAATTCCACCAAAAATTGTCAAGAAAATTTCAAATTTCAATTAAAAAAAAAAAAAAATTGCCTGTTGTCGTTTAACATTTTGTGAATGTCCTCCTAAAATTTCAGGGTCCTAGCTTAACATTGTGACCAGAAAAAAAATATTTGGTGAAACAACAAAAAAAAACACTTTAGGGGGTGTTCCGGGCTACAACTAACTCACTACTTAAAAGGTTAATATTAGCATTTTGTAACATCAAAAACCTAAAGCTCTAAAAAAACATATCTCTATCTGTATGTAATAAAGTGTTCCTGGTATCTGTTAACAGTCAAGGGCGGAGAGATGAGCCTAGTGGACGGCCTGTACAGCTACCATCACTACCAGCAGGACCGTATGGATGACGATGGGTGGGGCTGCGCCTATCGCTCTTTGCAGACACTTGTTTCGTGGTTTAGGTGAGACACTGTTAACCATGGGCTCCGTACTATTTTAAGCTGACTTACTAGGTACTAGAATGTATTACATTTTTGTTAATATGTAATGCATTTAAGGAAATTTTAATACAGTAGGTTGTTTAATAATTGTAAAGTCATCTCCATCAAAAATACCCAAACACGCAAATAGTAGGCTATTCAAGGAACCTTGAGCTAGGTTAGTTTAGTAGCTCTTTACCGCTGTCCCAACTCTTACAATAACAAAACTCCATGCACGTCATAGTCTAGAGTCTAGACCTACTCTTCTCTGGTGATTCAGTGATAATTAACGTCTGCTGTATTGAACTAATTCTTGCAAGCTTACCTTTTAAGTTTTTTTGAGACATTTTTGCATTTCAAAATGCACCTTGGTCTAGAATTGATGACAAACTTGTTTATAGTTATAGGTATGCCTATTTAAGAGGGAGCCCTGAGCTTGGCCCAACTCAAATGCGCACACTCCGGCGTTGATGATTTCTGCTGAACGGTTGGTAATATCATTACCAAATTTTGCATGAATCCAAATAAAGTACTTTTCTTTTGTTATCCATACTTTGTTGCAAAAAGTAAGCCTTAAAGATCCATTGCAAGACTTAAGTCCAAAACTAGAAAAAATGGAAAATCCAAAACATGGATTACTTTACTAGGGATGTAATTTTTTTCCCCAAAAAAACGGAAATATTACCGTAAATAGTTTTACTCACTCTTTATCTTGGGGATATTTAGCTCAAAATATTGGTACAATGGCGCAAAATTGGTTTAAAATGTCTGTTGATAACAAAATCAGAAAATGTCTGCTCTTTCATATGACATTCTTAAAAAATATTTTAAATCTAGTTATAACTTTGTACCTCAGGTGCCAGGGATATCCCATTTTATCTTCTAATCCTTCAAATTGAGGTTTTTATACTAGCCCTGGAGTCCAAAGTTACCATTCAATTCCCCCCCCAAAACATCCTGAAATTTTACCTCACTAGGTATTAGTATTACACTGAATAGGTCAGGGCTCGACAATTTAAAAAAAATCTACTTGCCCAGTTGGGCACGTGGCCCAAAATTTTAGTTGCCTAGACTCAATTCAAGGTTGACACAATTACATACCTATGTACAACAATTTTCTTTACTTTAACAATAGCCACAAGTCATTAACTTTACATACCCGCTTTTTATCATGTAGCTACTCTCGGTTATATTTTAATTTTTTGGCAGGTTCATTAGCTAGGCCTAGGCTTATGCTTATCTCATTTTCGTTAAAAGTGAGTGGCTTAGTAGGCGTATGCCGAGGCGTTGAAGCTATTCCACTAGGCCTACATTTAAAAAAGTTCTGTATATCCATTAAACAATGGTTCAATATTACGCAATAGTTTAAAAGTGTCAAAATGGTTCCCGCTTTTTATCATGTAGCTACTCTCGGTTATATTTTACTTTTTTGGCAGGTTCATTAGCTAGGCCTAGGCTTACCGCTTATGCTTATCTCATCTTCGTTAATAATGAGTGGCTTAGTAGGCGTATGCCGAGGCGTTGAAGCTACTCCACTAGGCATACATTTAAAAAAGTTATGTATATCCATTAAACAATGGTTCAATATTACGCAATAGTTTAAAAGTGTCAAAATGGTTCCCGCTTTTTATCATGTAGCTACTCTCGGTTATATTTTACTTTTTTGGCAGGTTCATTAGCTAGGCCTAGGCTTACCGCTTATGCTTATCTCATCTTCGTTAATAATGAGTGGCTTAGTAGGCGTATGCCGAGGCGTTGAAGCTACTCAACTAGGCCTACATTTAAAAAAGTTCTGTATATCCATTAAACTATGGTTCAATATTACGCAATAGTTTAAAAGTGTCAAAATGGTTGGAATTTAAAAAAAAATCAATCATTGACCGAGAAAAAAGTTCCCCATTCGAGTGTGGGTTTGATCCAAAAAGTTCTCCTTAAACTGAAAATGATAACTAATTTATTCTCTGTATTCAAATAACTAGGCCGCTTTGCGAACGCTTTTTCCAGTCGCGTTGATGGATGAGTTTTTTTTTAAATATTTCTGTCCAATGATTACGTTTTTATGTGGAATCTCATTACTTTTTCTATAGTTATTTGATATTACTTGTTCATTATACACCTGTAAAAGGCCTGGGATATTAAAACCTTTATTTCTATGAATTTTGACGAACTTTTTAAATTTTTTCTTTCAAGAGACACTGCATTACTATAATCTTTATGTCAATGTAAAAAATGAACGTTGTAGCTCCACCCGTTTGGTCAGAATCGGTCCAAATATCACGAAAATATCGTATTAAAAACCGAAGAAAAATCGTAAAAGTACGATTTCTATAAGAAATATTTTTCAAGTGCCTCTTAAATCACAACATATATAATTTCAGTGATTTTAAACGTTCCCATAAAGTTTCATTCATATCGGAGTAGCCGTTTGCCAAATATCTCATTAAAAAATGAAAAAAATCGTAAAAGTACGAAAATCATAAGAAATACTTGATCGATTATACCCAAAAACGTGGCAGGTCTAAGTTCAGAGATTTCGAAGGTCCCCTTCAATTTTCATGAAGATCGCATATGCCGTTTGGCCGGTAGAGTGCGAACAAACAGACAAAAAAACTAACAAAAACATAACACCCAAGCTATTTTTCTTGGGGTAACGTAAGTGAAAAAAACAAAAAAACACAAAGTCAAATTGAAGTCTTCGCTTTGCTCATCCAATAAATAAAGCCTTAAATAAAGCATGAGTTAATAAATGGAAAAAAGCCAATTTTGGAAACGCATCGAATGTTTTGAAAAAAGGGAAAACGTGAAACGAAGGTAAACAAGTCTGAGATCTTCATTTTCTCGACTGACTTTCTTAATGTTTTTACATGATTTTCAATATCCATTGCGACTAGTACGATTAACAGCGACAATTTAAAAATGTACAAATAACATGGGAAAAGATGGGTGATTGCCAAATCTTTACACAATTAAATGCCCAAATTGGCCACCCAAAGCTCTTTATGTATTTTCAGTGGCGCGCTCAGTGACTAATCTCGGTGCGTATAGTGAATTATCACTTACATTGTGACATTAATATGTCAGTTTAGTTGTATATTATGAAATCTAAAAGTTTGTGTTGTGTTCCAGATTGCAAGGCTACACAGATCTGCCCATCCCGACCCATCGTGATATTCAGCAGTGTCTTGTCCGAATAGGAGATAAACCCCAGAGTTTTGTCGGCTCGAGAAGCTGGATTGGCTCTACAGAAGTAAGCTTTGTGTTGGAGTCCATGTTTGCAATTAGCTCAAGGTAAGTCATTGCATTAGGGTTGCACAAACCTGGACATACCAAACTGTAACTTTCACAGAGGTTGTCTATCAAACTTCAAAACATTTCAAACCAAACCTAAATTGAACTCGAACCAAGCCTGTAGATCTTATACATCTGCAAGGGTCTTTGTTTACGCCCGCACAAATTGACGTAGGCCTATATTAGTATAGCGTTATGTGATCGTATGAAATTTGAACTAAGGATCAGTCAATAATCAATATCGATCGATAATTAATCTCAGTAATCAATATTCAAAAGTCAATATCGATAAATTATCGACGATAATCAAAATATCAATAACTGGTCAAAAAGGCCCGAAACACGTCTTCCTTTCGTTGGCAGCGGATGACGCTTTGCCCAGCTGTGTTGGCCTCTTGCACTGCATGCGTGTATTGCCGGGCAGAACACTCATCTCGCACATTTTAGTGTCTATGATGCGTCTCACAATGGTTGGGATGGGACTAACATCTAACAGAAAAACACTGATTACGAATTTATTTACGTATTCACGTCTGTGGGTCGCTCAAGGACAAACCTCACGTCTCTCCTGATGGAGTCCTCCAACTCCCACGCGCTACTTCCGTATAAGTTCATAACTCTGTGCTCGTGCCCAGAATATGCCATATTCAAGATGGCGATTTGGCGTTTTAATTTACGATTTTTGAATGCAATAAAGTATTTTACTGCATTGTTTGATATGGTTTTAGCTTGTGCAGCAAAGGAATGCACAAACAGAAACTATGTATATGAAGTTATTGCATAGAGGAATTTAGTAATCATTTGGTGTTAATGGCTAGTATGCTCACCTGCCAAACTGACGGCCATCTTTAAAAATATTTTAGCTACAAATCTACTTAACATGCAAACAGGTATTTCAAGGTGGCTTCAAAGTGTCATGGAAGTGGACCAATGACTGCTGATCTAGCATTCTATTATAGTAGGACCTATAATAGGTGTTTATTATCTATGCTCTAGAGTCTAGACCCACATCTTGACGTAATGTGCTGTTTGCACGGGATATTAAATACTACAAACTTTGTGACTCATTTAAAATATTTACTACTTTAAAACAGTTTAATTTCAGTAGGGGAGAGGGGGGGACATTGGTACAGGGGGCACATTGGTACAGTTTGAATTTTGCCACCCATGTTTAATTTTCAGCAGTGTATTATGAGTGATCTAGATGGCAGTGAGGAACTCTACCAGCTCTGAAAATCTGAGCCATTTCCATTGATAAATGGCTAAGTTATGATATAAATTGTATTTAGTGATGTGGAAAGTAAATAGTTGTGACAAACTTTGTAATGGTTGATTATAATGTTATTGTAGGTAATTCAAGCTATTTTTTTTATGGGATGACCGCAATTTATCTGATTATTTTTGAGCACATTGCTATGACTGTAGGCTACACCTAGCCTCAAATTTTTGGAATTTATTTTCTAAAACAATACCAGATGGGGCACATTGGTACACAGCCTTGGGGGCACATTGGTACATTACAGGCCCTATGCACCAGCTAGTGTTAATAAAAAAATCTATCTGTAGACCTAATGTTGCAGTCTATCTTAGGCCTAGATTAGTATTTAGTATATATACTAGGGATGTGCGGGTACCCGAAAAAACGGGTAATTTTCGGGTAGGTAAAATTACCCGACCTCGGGTCGGGCCGTCAATTCCTACCCGAAAAAGTCGGGTCGGGTAGAAGTAATGAAGAAACACGCCAATCTGCTCTTTTAAACCTCCCGCTCACACGCCAAACGAACAGCTGACGTCGGAGCGGACCAATCGCTACGACGTGGGCGCGGCTATGCTATGATGCTGTGTCCTTGGCTCTTCCCGTCTTCCGGCGCTGTCCCCGCTGGAGTAATAGGCCCTAGGCCCCTACTGACCGTCATTACTCGTCTTCTGGTTATTCAACGCTAATAACGGCATAAAGCAAGTTGAATATTACGTACGTAGGCGAATGGTGAAAAAGAAACAAAGCTAATAAACATCGTCAATGCCTAGGCGGCAGGCCTAGAAAGTCCGATCTAGTGCGCATCGTTGCGCGCAGCAGAGCGTTGGGCGGAGTCAGACCGAAAGGCTGGTGCAAACGCGCGATTTCGTCAGATGCATGGCTGGTACAAACGCATGATTTCGTCGGCCGGAAGAGAAAAATACGCGATCGCATCGGTTTTTCTTGGGGTTTTCGTATCGGAAATATTAGAAAACGATCGTTACGATATTATTTCCGAGAATAACGAACGATTGATGCAGGAAAACGATAATAGCGGGATTTCACTGTACTAGGCCTAGGCCTACTCAAGCAAAAGTTCATAAGACGCCGATTTGGAAGTACTTTGTGTCAACACAGCCCAGAGTGGCTACCTGCAACCAATGCAAAACTGTTTTGTAGGATTTTTTTTAAAAAATGAATTCACAAATAAAAAAAAAATTCACTACCCGAGCCCGACCCGAGGGTACTTCAATTACCCGAGCCCGAGGGTACTTTCAATTACCCGACCCGAGCCCGACCCGAGTTCAAAAACCACTACCCGCACATCCCTAGTATATATACATAGTAAAATAGCATTCTAGTGTAGTATATAAGCTGTCTGTCTATTGTAGGCAAACCTTGATCTAGATATTTTCCCACAATAACGTAGTTTAACGTTAAGCTAATTTTAAGCACACACCTAATACTAGGGTCTATGTGGACAAGTTTATTAGCTCATGTACATGTAAACCACTATTGACATACATAAAATAAACACCCTATGTAGGCCTAAACTTGTAAATACTGACCAGTAAACATGTGTGTACCAATGTGCCCCATACTAGTACCAATGTGCCCCGCCTATGGGGTACATTGGTAATAATTTTCTATATGTGGATTATTTATTAGTAGTGGTCACAAATGTGAAAGATGTAGTACACATATCATAGATTAAGGGTTGTATTTTACTATGACAAAAGTCTCATTCCCAAATTTGCACATGTATATGTAAAAAAATTGAAACGTTCTGAACTGTACCAATGTCCCCCCCTCTCCCCTAATGGTGTTTTTAAGTCGTTTTCTATCAATTTCTTACTCCATGTCAATATTTTGACTTGGTGAATGTTGTGTGAGCGTGAATGTGTGAAAGTAGACCTAATAAGTAATAACTATATAAACTTGACAACAATCACCTACAATGCATAAAAAGAGCAAGTCTTTGGCCCTCGAGATATTTTACATACTACCTGTATTTTTAATTGGTATTACCATAGCAATAAATACTACTTTATAAAAATTATCCTAATGTAACAAAAATAATTTTGCAATTTAACTTGAAAAGTAATGAGATCCTACGCATACAAAAAACTTTTAATCATTGGACGGAAAATTAATAGTCAATCAAAAAAGCTCATCCATCAACGCGACTGGAAAAAGTGTTTGCGAAGCGGCCTAGTATTGTCAATTGAGAATCACAGCAGCCGGCTATGAGTGGGGGAGGGGGGATTACCGCTGTGTATTGTCGGTCATGTGAAATAGATCGCAAAGTGAAAAAAACGTTTTGAGTGGCTGGGAATTTCATCACATTATTCATAACAAACATCGGAATCAGGGCGGGTCCGTCAAAATGTTTCAGTATAATGATAAATTCCTAGAAATGGCATTCATTGTAATGACTGTAGTTAGTGACATTATCAATAGAACTTAAA